>JAMZEH010000015.1:5657500-6257500 GCA_024699665.1 Ostrea denselamellosa
GATATCTTAATTAAAGTATAACTTTGCAGTGAAGGGATGAACGTACATAATGCATATTGTCAGTGTGGTCCGATCTAAAATAATGATAATGATAATTAAAATAAAATTTAAAAAATAAATAATATCTTTCGTATTTTCTGCGGTCTGATTCCTTGGAAGCTTGCGTTTAGTTGATTTCTTGTTATAAATTTTTAAGGTTGTTTGGTTGTATATTGTCTAATATGGAGACGTATGCCGTTAAGGGCTGCTAAACTCCACGCTTAGGGCCTTTAAGTAGAAAAGAACTGTATCATGCCATACCTGCTGTAACACGGGGCCTCGGTTTTTGCGGCCTCATCCAAAGGACGGCCCCATTTAATCATCTCTTGCAAAGAGCAAAGGGTGAATTGTTTATGCTTGAAATTGAGTAAAAGTAATCTGAAAACCCTGTATATATTTAAACTCTGTTTATATTTTTATTGTATGTTACATGCTACAGACTGCAAATCATTGTACATTCATGCTTGAAACAAAGACAGCGACAATTTGTATCATTGTTATGTGGCTTTTCCTTTGATTGCAGCAATGCTATTTTTTCTGACACACTACAGAATGTATGTTCCATATCAAGTTAAAATAAGGATGATGCAATCACCCGGCATCTACCATCTGTTAAAATTTAATCTTTATTTCAAATCCATGCGTTTCAAACGAGAGAGAGAGAGGGGGGGGAGAGAGAGTTAATAGTGAAAGAAAAACTGATGAAAATAAAGACTAGATACCCCATTCGAATGCGCAAAGTGGACGCCGATAAAATCCGCTTTGATACATACTTTGCATAATCTATCAAATGCTCTTTTATATATCGAAATGCTTGATTTATATTCATACTTAAGGTTAAATCATTGACAAATTTTCACGATAATCAACAGAAATATAAATATATAATATAAAAATCTTTGAACCACGATTATAATTGCATGTCGGGCATTTTAAAGAGATCTAAAATTAGCAAAATAAAATACTGACAGGACTTTAATATTGTTCATAATTTAACGAAAACCGTGGGAAAAAGCTAAGAAAGGGTTGTTTCTGTTGCCCAATCCCATTCATGCACGGAGTATTTGCTAAATAAATATTGTTTAAATTGAATTTGATAAGAACCTAAACATAATGTGTACCTGCGCTCGCTCAAAAGGTAGCACCAACAGCATCTCAAACTGATACTTCATTTTAACACGATAACTGTTTCCAGTTCACGTGCAAAGCATGATGAAATGACCTCTTATTGACTTTCTTGTCGTCTAATTATAGAATGTATGATTATTATCGATATTCTTGACATCTATTTATAGTCGTATGCTATCAGTAACCAACTTCTGCGCATGCATTTATTATTGATTTTTTTTTTTATTATATTTTAAGGTTTGCACAAATGAGCTACTAAGCAGCACTTTATTACATACGATACGTGCCTCTTGAGAGAATGGCTTCTGTATAAAACACAGGTACGGATCAGACGATGCTCGAAAAAGATCAATAACTCTGGGCTGAGAAGAACGTCTGACGCAAATCAGTGTAAAACAGTGATAAAAATGTTTCAGTGTACAATTTATAGACGCTGACTAAAAATAAGGCATAAAGATGTAGCGCTCTGAAAATATTTCTCGGTTCTTTTAATGGTTTACAACAAAGACGTTACGTATCACACTGATTCCCATTTCACCGAAAACGACAATATCAGTAGTGAGTTATTCAAACTTCGCTTCCCAGAATTCCCCGACACGCAAGTGCATTTGAAGTGAAACCCACTTTGATTAGTCGGCCCGAGGACTGACTAATCATGTCTCCCGGTGTTCACAAATTTTCGTATTCGAATGGGGTGTACAAGTGTATTATTTAATATTTAGTAACTTTCATCAGTTTTTCTTTTTATATGATCTTTCTTTCGCCCCCCCCCCCCTTTATTTACATCCTAATTTCATTTATGTCGGAATTCTCAACCGTTAAAATAGACACACTACATCTATCTGTTAAATGCAACGCATTCAGTTAATGGCGATAAGTTTATCATTATGATTTAGATATACCTCAAAGGCAAAAAATACAGGAAACATAAATATCAAAGTATACGTTTCATTTTTTACAAGATTTGAACTGATGCAATTACTCCATTCAAGTTGACTTGTTACAAATATTTATTTTTTGATGACATATTACTAACCAAAGTCAAAGTTAGTTGGTACAAAGTGTATACTCCCAAACTTTCGCATGTACAAAAAAGATTTTTTTCTCACTTTATCAAATGTTTAAGAATATCGTTATTTCCAAATCTAGACAGATTAGGCTGCATTATGCCAATAAATGTTTTTATAAATCACATTCATTTTCTTATGTCGACTATCAGATAAGAATTCTTTCAAGTTTATTCAGTTTCACCGTTTCATTTATATTTCATTATCAATATTTTATTCACAAACGTTCGGCAGCACGCACGGCCTATTATAGCCCTCTCCTATCCTTCCTTGTTTTGAAGTTAATAACAATTTTCCTACATTATTTATCGTCTGAAAGACATGAGATACCCTAAATCAAATGAGTTAAAACTTTTTTTCTTTTTCTTAAAACATTCGATTCCTATCACTTGAACATACAACAATGTAATTAACTTTAAATATGTGCAAAATCTTTTCGGACGCTTGGGTGGATTCCATACGTACATTATTTCATCGAACTTCAATATGGATAATTAGTGTATAGATTTTGAACGAAAATGCAAACATAAGAGAGGGTATATAGGAAACTCTCCTGATAATGTGTGTTTTAGAAAGAGTAAAACCTTCACAAAATATTTTTACCGATTTCTATATACACATATGATATATTCTTTGGGGGGAGGGATAATACTATACCGGGAGTTCTCTTCCCACAAAAGGCACGTCTAACCTGGACCCGTTTTTCCGGGGGGGGGGGGGGGGTACGGGGGAACGTCTACTCTACGCTACAACACCCTACAAGTTTGTTGTGACGTATACCGGTACAGCATTAGCATTCATGAAAACCGCTAAATTATCAGTATTTTAGTTCATGATGAAGCCGGTCGCATGGGCATCTAAATGAACTGTAAAATTTTATGACATCTTCCTATATACTCTTTATATAGTAAGCCCATGCGCATAAGTTGAGCCTAGTAGGATAAATACTTAAAAGATACTTATGTAAAACTGCAAACCCCTTCTGTGGCCTCGGGTCTCCACCCGGATTCTTCTTTAATGTGCATGCATTCACTTTCCATTTGACATCTCAGGCCTTGTGATTACACAGAAGATTAAATTTCAAATGATACTATATATATGCTTCATTTTCTGAATTGTTTCCCTTGGAACAAGCCTAGATTTTAATTTGAACAGTCTTTAATAAACGCAGGATGTTTGCATGGTTAAAATTAAGGAAGTGTCTATTATGCTGCCAACATCGAACAGACACCTGATAAACTCTCGAGTTAGCCGAGGAAAGAAGCACAGAGGCGGTAATAAGAACCTATAATGTTTTTAAATGTGATATGATATACTATGGACGTTGACAATTTATTGAAATTGTTTGCAAACAGCAGACCAACCACACTTATGTATAAATATTGCAGAGAGTACGGAGTAAAAATATGTCTGAAGGTGGCAATTCTTCCCCAAAACTTCAGTTGACTATTTGTAGATCCAAATCCATATCAAATAACAACAAATGTAGAGAATGGTGTTAAAATTCCAAACTGTCAAATCCTTGCCTATACTTCAACTCTGAATGTTGCCTGAGCAATGTGATGACTTGTAATTTTTACTTAATTGACATAAACATTCCTAGAAAACTCTCCACCTCTTAGTATATAAAACACTTACCGTAATGGTCCAGTTAAAGTTGTCAGATTCGTCTTGGTCAAAACAAATATCAACACGTCCTTCAAAATTACACTTTAGTTCGCCTTTCATATACAGCAGTGCCGTGCTGGTTTCTGCTATAAAATGTAAAATTCATAATTATACCGGAACCAAACCTTCATTTTGCAAGAATGTCACAGATTCCTTATATTATACTTAATTTAGCAAATTCACAGTTTACCGTCAATTCTGAGAATGTGAAACCTCAAATATTATACTCCAGAAGATGAATCTATATTCAGCGATATTACACGGGGAATTTATTCTTGCGAATCACCGCGAATATTAATTACTCGTGTATGATATGGAATTTAAAACAGTCTTGGAAGGACATAATTTATGCTGCTATTCTGTACAATGCTTCAGGACAGACTGTTTATATAACATATTTCATGTGGAACAAGCATGCCACTATGTAGTATGAAGTTGAATATTAAATCTTCACGGTTAAAAGTTCTATTGCGAAATAATCATATTATTAGTTACACAGAGTGTAGTTGAACTTGTATGAAATACACGTGGTGAGTAAATCCCATATAGAATATTCTACTATGCAACAAATGTATCTTATTGACTGGCTTAAACTACATTGGAAGCTGGAAATATTTCCAAAGATACATCTTGTACCCAGCATTATAAATATTCCTCAATCCAGCATTACATAAATCTCTCATATCCAGTGTTATAAAGATCTCTCATATCCAGTATTACAAAAATTTCTCGTATCCAGTATTATATTAATTCCTCATAATCAGCATTATATAGATTCCCCATATCCAGCATTATACAGATTTCATTACAATGCTAGATACTCTGTGACGTTAGACACATACAAATAGCGTAAGAAACTGTGTAGCTTTTATTTCTTCCAAAATTCTAGTCTGGATCATCTCGACGTTTGTGTATACTTCAAGTCTCTTGTGGAGAGTCGGCGTATACACAAATGTCAAGATGACCCAGACTACCGATATTCCGGACAATGTAATATTGGAGCTACTGACGGTATATGGAGTATATAATTGGACTTCACGTGATTGATATCTCTATGAATTTGCGTTAAAATTTAAGTAATGCACGAAGTATATTATGCAAAAGTTCGAAATTCATCCTAAAACGAGAAAAAAAATATACTTCCTCCTTCAATGTGGTACTTGATGCAATTTTTTAAAGAAAGAAAGATAATAATAAACCCTGTTTAATGGTGTAGAATTAGAAACGACGTGGTAAGAATTACACAATTAGAAAACATTATTTTTTTATATATTCTTAGAACAATGAGGTGAAATAGTTGACTTGAATTCTTACCACAACGTCCAACTACCATCGTGACGTCATCAAGACCGATAATGGGCATCCCGTTGGCTTGTTTCACTAGAAAGGCAATCTGTAGGTAATAATTAACGACATCACATGAATGAAAACCAAAGCAGAATAACTTTATGATTTTTCAAAACTATACCATTTTGTTCAAGGATCTTTATTTCTATCAAATATCTTTATATATATATATATATATATATATTGTTTTCCTCGGGTCTTCTTGTCATGGTTGAAGATTGGTTATTCTTTATTGGAGAATAGGTTTTCCTATTCTTGAGTACTTTCCAACGCCAATTTCAGTAAGAAAACACTGCATTCAGAGTTGGATTACAGTGCTTCTAATTTTTAACTGACAGTTTACAGGTCTGATCAACTCAGCGGTGCAAATCTTTTGTTATTGCGTAACAGCACGTACTCTGAAATCTTCCGCCACGATGTCATATTCTTTATATTTCCATTCCTCCTCTTCGGGTATTTCTAATTTGTATGTTACATTTTTGAGGGTGCTGTAGATGATGACATCTAATGTTGTATCTTCGCTGACGATGTAATATCGAAAACGCAAGCACCAATTATAACCTAAAAATTATAACCTAAAAGCTATAACCTAAAAATTATAACCTTTAAAAAATGCAAAATATGATATTTCATTTTCTTCTGTTTCATGCATTAAGATACATTGAAAAAACAAAAAACAAAAAAAAAACAAACAAACAAAAAACAAAAACAAAAAACAAAAACAAAAACAAAATTAATAAATAAAAAAAAGGATTTCCTTATAATTCATCGTTAATTGAAAATCCAAGTTTGATTTTCTCTGTATCATTTGGACATCTTTCTAGTTGCCAACCGATAGTTCAACAGAGGATGTTTTCTCTAGTATACACATACTTTACAACATTCTATAAAAACGCTGAACATTAATCAATCAAGTGGAGCAAAATAAAACATAAATTCTTTATGAATTTGTCATTAAATACCATCTGAGATTAAATTGTGATTGTCGTCATGCAGGGACGCACATTTACACGTTTTCAAACGGCAGACATACTCACCTTGAAGTTCAACGTTAGAGTACAAAACGGCACGATGTCCGGAAATGGCATGGCTGCCATCAATATATGCAAAATACGATCCCTCATATGCTTGTACTGTAATACCCTGTTAACAGGTATAATATGAATCTATGATGTTTATTTTTAAATATGTTTATATCACATTTTAAATTTAACTTATGGTACTTACAAATATAGATAGATAGATAGATAGATAATTTGGTTTCATTTTAAGTCAGAAGTAAATGCATGCATGATATCAATGTCTGACGTGTACCATACCAATTATTAGGCCGTTCTTTATACACTACACTGATTTTGACTACGGATTACTCCGTTTAACTAATCAAGATATAGGTATCACGGCTGCTGTGACCGGTCGACAAGGGATGCTTACTCCCCCTAGGCATCTGATCCCACCATTGGTATATTCAAGGGTCCATGTTTACCCTGCTCTTAATTTTATATTCCTTATAGGACTTAAGACATTGGCCACTTTTCGTTATCTTCACCTTTTCATCAATGAAACAATACAGCATCACCGAGAAAAGAGTATACTCTGAATTTCTATATTTAAAGAATACATTTCAGTTTCAATTTGAAAATACATGAGGTTTGAACTGCAACGCGTCACACCACCAGCATACTTCATGAAGCACGATAAGTGAAATTTATTTTTTGTATTCACATTCTACTTTCATTTCTGTCGGAATTCTCAGTCGTTTTAGACGTGCATGTAATACATGTATTGATCATGATTCATGCGCGCAAAGTTTAGAACTACGGCGCGTTCATGAGGAAATGGACATCATTACAATTTCCAAAGATATTTAAAGAGGCACCACAGCTCATTTTCCATATTTTAATCGATAACTTAATAAAAATCATAACAATACTGACAATTTTGAACATTAGGAATGCATTAATTTGTTCTCAACTGCGCGTTAAAGATCATCCGGAATTCAATGGTTTCTTCATTCTGACTCGGACATTTTACATCACGTAATTCAGTATATATTCAGTGTATAGTGTTAATTTTTTAATTGTCTTTTTGATTGAATTCTGATGGTTTTTAAGGGTTATTCTGACCCATAACAATAAGCAATATCAAATTAAGGAGTTTAGTGTATATAGAGGTTGTGAATTAAGGTCTGTACTTAAATTGTTTTCTTTTTTCTTACCATTTCATACATCTTTCAGGCTACCGACAAACTGATGTTACGCGAATTTCAACAGTCTCATTTGAAGTCAGCATTTAGCAAATCCTGTGATGATTATAATCTTATTTGCAAATACAACCTGTCGTTAGGTAGAATGCTGTCTGGCGTGTTTCATACCAATTGTTAGACCGTTCTTTACACACTGATTTAGACTATAGACTCACAATACGTGGGTCGTTTTTCTTACAGTTTTTACTTCCCAGTCAAAGTCATCATGTATATCCTGGATCAGGAAGCAGGCGTCCCCAGGCTCAAACGAGCAGGAGAGGAAACCACCTACAAAAGACAACATTATTAAATTATTTTAAATGTTATTTAAAAGCCTTACCCTTACTTACAATGGATTCATGTTCTTATCTATACAAATTAGGTAATATGCACCATGTATTTTGTTCAGTTATGAAACATGAATGTCATGGAGTAACATTACACTTTTTTGCTTACCCTTGTAACATCAAAGGCTAAAATTGGGTGTGGGGAACTTGAATTTTAGGGATTAAATTTTCAGTGGAATCAAAAACGTATCGCTTTATTCCCTCATTTTAAAAGAACTGAAAGTACTGACTTTTGTCTCCGATAGAACAAAATCACAGCAAGACTTTTTAAAAACTTTAGCAATGAATCGCAACTGACAAAAATAGCAAAGTATGTAATAAATCTTGAACTTGCTTCCCCTTTGGGGGTCATTTTACATGTCATACTACTGATCTTTTCTTACGGAAAAAAATTGAGAAAATCATTTCTCTTCCTATTATGATCTGATAACCTTACTTTATTTTTATCAAGTACCTTATTACACCAGAGTTATGCTATGAAAATTTTCAAAATATCTAAGCAGTAGAAGTATGACAAAAATGACGATCAATGTGCAAAAATCTAAAATTATCAGAGGAAATTCTGTCTACTTTATTGCCGGTACTTATTAGTTCTGCAATGCAAACAAACATAAATATGTTCATTCATAGTGATTATTCTGCAAATCAAAACAAATTTTGTAACAAATACAATTCATGCCTGTCTTAATGGAATTTTAAAGTCCTTTGGTATTAGAAGACTTTTAACAAGATTGCTGAATCTCGTGTAATACCAACTTATTTGTCTGTTTGTTTGTTTTACGTCCCCTCGAAAATTTTTCAATCATATTGAGATTTAGGTAAAGTATCACAAAACAAAAGACCCGTGATTCTCACTTCTAAATGCCGAGATATTGAAATATTGCAACATAAATATGAAAAGTTGACGATGGAGAAGCTGAATTCGTCACGTTTGTCATAAAGTTGAATTGCCAGTTTGACCGTTAACACTTATGTTTGATAAAATATTCGTATATGAAGCAGATATCGAATAGTCTGCAGTGTCTTTTATTTCGAGTTCACTGGGATATATCGAATTAAATATGAATGAAAATGAACAATTAGTAGATAACACTTCGTCGGTATATCTAAATGTTGAGTTGATTTTTTGTTTGTTTGTTTGTTTATAGCCGCCTGAGCAATTTTTCAGCTATCCGGCGGCTGTCACCATTACCGGTGACAGGGCTGCAAATTTAGGCCTATGCTCGGCACTCAGTGGGATTCGAACCCCCGACTCAAGGATCATCAGATCTTTGAGCCCGACGCTCTAACCACTGCGCCACGCGGGCGGCTTAATGTTGAGTTGAAGGCCACAGCAAAGATTATGTCTTGTCATGTAGAGGAATTTGAATAAATTCTGCCTCATAACAAGTTCTGTGCATCAAATCAATTGAGAGACATAAACACCTGTGCAGGTGATAATGGTTGATTGATTGAGTGAATGATTGATTGACTGGGGTTTTACGCCGATTGGCAATATTTCAGCCATTTTACGACGAGGGAAGTTAACAATAGGGAAGCTGAAGTCATCCAGTTTGTCATATAATTGAGTTGTTAGTTTGCCGTTAACATCTATGTTCAATAAAATATCTTAAGTATGAGGCAGATGTAGAACACTCTGTGATGTCTTTTATTTCGATTGATTGATTGATTATATATTGTTTAACGTCCCGCTGGAGAATCTTTCACTCATATGGAGACGTCACCATTGCTGGTGAAGGGCTGCAAAATTTAGACCTATGCTCGGCGCTTATGGCCTTTGAGCAGGGAGGGATCTTTAACGTTCCACACCTGCTGTGACACGGGACCTCTGTTTTTGCGTTCTCATCCGAAGGACCGCCCCATTTAGTCGTCTCTTACGACAAGCAAGGGGTACTGAGGATCTATTCTAACAACCCGGATCGCCACGACTTCACTGAGATATATCAAATCGACATTTGAATAAAATTATTACTGTTAATAGATAAAACATCATCGATATACCGGTGTCTAAATGTTGAGTTGAAGGCCACCACAAGAGTTTTTTTCTCGTGTAGAAGCTTTTGAATAAATTTTGTCCCATAAAAAACAGGTAAGCTAATAAACGAGCACAATTTGTTCCCATGGGAATTGCATGCAAACCGACTATTGCATTTCCATACTCTAATTATAACAGTTGACCGTATCTAATTGACATGTTGTGACGTAATTTATCAACCGCGAAGTTGAACGCGTCAAAGATTAAGAGAGATTGCAGTGATCCCACTATGACTCTAATCATGTGTGACTTAGTTATAAAGCCTTCACTTACTACAAGCGACTTCAGAAATGTTCCTGTCAAGACAGTCCCTCTCTTTAAAAATGTAAGTGCTGTTGATACACTGGTACGTCATACAGGACGTATCGTGGTCCGGATGTGTTAAAGTGTCTGTTCCACTGATTGAGATTTGTTGAACTGTAAATCAAATCGCCGTTAGCCCTATTTCATGGTCAGGTAAACGGAGTAATCCGTAGTCCAAATTAGTATGTAAAGAAGACCTAACTATTGTTTTGAAACACGTCAGATAGTTTTTTGCATCGATTTAAAAACTGATCATAAGCAGAACATGCTCTTCCATATCAAATCTGTTGAGAAATGTAAACACCACATGCACTAAATGTTGAGTTGAAGGCCACAGCAAAGATTATGTCTTGTCATGTAGAGGAATTTGAATAAATTCTGCCTCATAAGGATACAAAAACAGATCGGCTAATAAAGGAACACAATATATGCCCAGGGGATTCCAACCGACTGTTGGAAAACATCATCTCCAAAGACCATGTAGATTTTGTCAATGAAGAACTCCAACATCTTTTTAAAGCAATATAAGCTGCCAAAATTGCAATTTTTTATAGCGGCATTAAAAGAGGTTAAATGAACGTTGATATGATTGAAAAAAAGAACTGCATCGAATTTCCTCTCTTATGCATCGTTTACACACCTTTACGTGATGAAAAATATATTCCTCGACATTCCGTTTGAACCTAACAATGGCAGCTGATTAATCGTCGGCGACAATCCCGAAGATAACCGATGTTGACACGAATGATTCTGATGCTGATCTGGGTGGATCGGGTTGTATCTGGGTCATTAAAATATGGACGGCGAGGTGAGATAAAATTCTAGTTACCATCTTTATTTTGGCACTGTTAACGATGTTATATGTTTTTAAGTTATGATAGTATGTTTTTTAGTTATGATAGTTTTAAGGGATCGCTCGAAACATTACGCAAAATTCCAAAGCCGGCTTTCTCCCTCGCTTCGAACCTTTCGTGTCAGACATCTTTCGTGCTTACCGGAAATATTGCGCTTGCGCATTTGATTTTGCCGAATGAGTTCAACTTTAGGTCATTGCATACGGAAATAATGTCGGGAAAATTAAGGTACGGGAAGACTTCATTTCAACTGTCGAACTTTTTTGCATTTAATGCAAAAAATACAACATATCAAAAGTTTAATCGATAAAATCAGGTATTAGAAGGTAGATGTTTACAAAATTTTCGATTAAATTTTAGGACCCCAAAATAACAATTTTGACAGCTTATATTGCTTTAATATCTTCTTCTGAATACATGGTGTAAAATCAGATTGGTGTTTAAAAATGTAATTTTGGAATGTCTGATCACAAGATATGAATATATCCGTATTCTATTTTTTATTTGAAGAATCGGCTGTCGCTGATGTCAGAAAGCCTAGTCTTTACATTTATTGTGAGGAATGGTCATGTAAAGTGTTGAAAGTCTTACATTTTGATATTGTTGATTTGGGAAATGTTTTGCGATTTCAAATACATCATGATATATAGGGGTTTCGTTTAGCATTTTGCAAATTCTTTATTTTTTATAACAATCTAATTTACAAATACAACCAGTCATTAGGTCGAATACTGTTTGACGTGTTTCATGCCAATGATTAGGACGTTCTTAATCATTTCGACTACGGATTGCTCCATTTGCCTCATCAGGATGTAAGGATCACGGCAGATGTGCCAATATATGAAATTTTATAATTCATATAGATGTACATTGTTTCCTATAGCTGAAAAGCAAAGAAATATATAACTCGCTTTTCCGTCACAATTTTCATTCTCATAGAGAAACAAAATGTCATCGCTGAAAGCTAAACTTAGTAAAATTATGTATTACATATACCTGCCAAAATCTACCTTTAAATACTGATCCTCTCGCTATTTCAACAAACTTACCCACATCATATACATTCATGGTGTCATTGCCTCCACAAAATATTTGTTCTTCACAGATTCCGTCACATAAAGATGCGTCCTTCTGCCCTCCAAAACTTTCATTTCCGTGAAGACATGTGCATTCATTAGTCTACAAAAACAAAAGTTAAAATATTGATGTTCAGCAAGGGTCCTCATTAAGTGCACATTTACATGCATGTATACTTGGTATCGACTAGAAGATAGAAGCTACATGCCTTTATTGCAAATCTAGAGTAATTACTGCACATGGTCTGACATTCGAAGACAGAAGAACTGTTCAGTCTAATGAATGTCATATTATCCAGCGTTCCAACGCATCCTAAAAATGAAAAAAAAAGTTCATCGGACAAAAAAAATTCCTTGATCCTACACAGCAACTGAAAGTCACCGATCCATGAATCTGTTTTAAAATATTCTTGATATTCTTCATTTGTCATGTCATTGTTGTTGATTTCATATTGTATAAAATGAATATGAACAAATTCTATAAAACTTTATATTATGAGAGCGCTTCCGTGCCTTAGTACTGTTTTACCTCATTTTATTATAATGTTCTTTGCCTTAGCATTGTTTTACCTCATTTTATTATAATGTTCTGTGCCTTAGGATTGTTTTACCTCGTTTTATTATGTTCTGTGCCTTAGTATTGTTTTACCTCATTTTATTATAATGTTCTGTGCCTTAGGATTGTTTTACCTTACTTTATTATAACGTTCTGTGCCTTAGGATTGTTTTACCTCATTTTATTATAATGTTCTGTGCCTTAGGATTGTTTTACCTTACTTTATTATAACGTTCTGTGCCTTAGGATTGTTTTACCTCATTTTATTATAATGTTCTGTGCCTTAGGATTGTTTTACCTTACTTTATTATAACGTTCTGTGCCTTAGGATTGTTTTACCTCATTTTATTATAATGTTCTGTGCCTTAGGATTGTTTTACCTCATTTTATTATGTTCTGTGCCTTAGGATTGTTTTACCTCATTTTATTATAACGTTCTGTGCCTTAGGATTGTTTTACCTTACTTTATTATAATGTTCTGTGCCTTAGGATTGTTTTACCTTACTTTATTATAATGTTCTGTGCCTTAGGATTGTTTTACCTTATTTTATTATGTTCTGTGCCTTAGCATTGTTTTACCTCGTTTTATTATGTTCTGTGCCTTAGTATTGTTTTACCTCATTTTATTATAATGTTCTGTGCCTTAGGATTGTTTTACCTCATTTTATTATAATGTTCTGTGCCTTAGGATTGTTTTACCTCATTTTATTATAATGTTCTGTGCCTTAGGATTGTTTTACCTCATTTTATTATAATGTTCTGTGCCTTAGGATTGTTTTACCTCATTTTATTATAACGTTCTGTGCCTTAGGATTGTTTTACCTCATTTTATTATAATGTTCTGTGCCTTAGGATTGTTTTACCTTACTTTATTATAATGTTCTGTGCCTTAGTATTGTTTTTACCTCATTTTATTATGTTCTGTGCCTTAGGATTGTTTTACCTCATTTTATTATGTTCTGTGCCTTAGTATTGTTTTACCTCATTTTATTATAATGTTCTGTGCCTTAGGATTGTTTTACCTCGTTTTATTATGTTCTGTGCCTTAGGATTGTTTTACCTTACTTTATTATAATGTTCTGTGCCTTAGGATTGTTTTACCTCGTTTTATTATGTTCTGTGCCTTAGGATTGTTTTACCTCATTTTATTATAATGTTCTGTGCCTTAGGATTGTTTTACCTTACTTTATTATAATGTTCTGTGCCTTAGTATTGTTTTTACCTCATTTTATTATGTTCTGTGCCTTAGGATTGTTTTACCTCATTTTATTATAATGTTCTGTGCCTTAGGATTGTTTTACCTCATTTTATTATTATGTTCTGTGCCTTAGTATTGTTTTACCTCATTTTATTATAATGTTCTGTGCCTTAGGATTGTTTTACCTCGTTTTATTATGTTCTGTGCCTTAGGATTGTTTTACCTCATTTTATTATTATGTTCTGTGCCTTAGGATTGTTTTACCTCATTTTATTATAATGTTCTGTGCCTTAGGATTGTTTTACCTTACTTTATTATAACGTTCTGTGCCTTAGGATTGTTTTACCTCATTTTATTATAATGTTCTGTGCCTTAGGATTGTTTTACCTTACTTTATTATAACGTTCTGTGCCTTAGGATTGTTTTACCTTATTTTATTATAATGTTCTGTGCCTTAGGATTGTTTTACCTCATTTTATTATGTTCTGTGCCTTAGGATTGTTTTACCTCATTTTATTATAATGTTCTGTGCCTTAGGATTGTTTTACCTCATTTTATTATAACGTTCTGTGCCTTAGGATTGTTTTACCTCATTTTATTATGTTCTGTTCCTTAGGATTGTTTTACCTCATTTTATTATAATGTTCTGTGCCTTAGGATTGTTTTACCTTACTTTATTATAATGTTCTGTGCCTTAGGATTGTTTTACCTCATTTTATTATTATGTTCTGTGCCTTAGGATTGTTTTACCTCATTTTATTATAATGTTCTGTGCCTTAGGATTGTTTTACCTTACTTTATTATAATGTTCTGTGCCTTAGGATTGTTTTACCTTATTTTATTATAACGTTCTGTGCCTTAGGATTGTTTTACCTCATTTTATTATAATGTTCTGTGCCTTAGGATTGTTTTACCTTACTTTTTTATAATGTTCTGTGCCTTAGCATTGTTTTACCTCATTTTATTATGTTCTGTTCCTTGGTATTGTTTTACCTCATTTTATCAGAATGCCCCGTGCCTTAGTATTGATTGATTCATTATATGTTGTTTAACGTCCCGTTCGAGATTTTTTACTCATATGGAGACGTCATCATTGCCGGTGAAGGACTGCAAAATGTAGGTCTATGCTCGGCGCTCAGGACCTTTGAGCAAGGAAGGATCTTTATCGTGCTACACCTGCTCTGACACGGGTCCTCGGTTTTTGCGGTCTCATCCGAAGGACCGCCCCCATTTAATCGCCTTTTACGACAAGCAAGAGGTACTGAGGATTTATCCTAACCCGGATCTCCACGGGATCAGTGCCTTAGTATTATTTTACCTCATTTTATTTTAATGTTCTTAATATTGTTTTACTCGCCAAGGTTCCATACTTTAGTATTAGTGTTTCGTACCTTAGTATAATGTTTCGTGCCTTAATCCTGTATTGCCTTAATCAGTATTGTATAATCTCGTTATTTGGAGGGGGTTATACAATGTGTGCTGTGTGTACAAATTCTGTTTATCACTAAAGTAACTGTAAGAACTCTCCTCTATCGGGAGATAAACAACTGAATCCATCATTTGAACGGAAAATGTAGTTACTTTTTTATTATGGAATTTATATACGTAGGCAAGAAGAAACGCATTATCAGTAAAGACAGAGAGTTAGTTTACTTAGTTTAACAGTCAAATCACTTATTTGAAGTAAACGGCAGTGTTACCCAGGTACACATTGATTACTAGTTTCAGATAATTTGAATGGGAATTTCCAGACATGAATATGGAACTTTCGGGATGTGCCGAAACGACCAATTACAGTTGACGTTTATACAACGTGGTCACGTGATAGTAACTTAATGTTGGGCAAAGTTGACATTGATACAAGTGTTTTGCTAGCAGATTGTCCGTTAAGAATTATGCGCAGTCCTAAAAAGAGGAACAGCGCTGACGATAGAAGTCGTTATTGGTGCTCAATACACCCTCAGCACCTGGGTGTAAAGCAGATGGAAAGAAAAGGGTGCATTTTGATGGGTATCTTTGGATGCAAAGCGTGAAATTTTACCGATATCCTTATCCATATCGGCATACTTGTTATTCATTTCTACGTCCTTGAGATTTATGTCTCTTGCTATCTCGCTATTTTAATAAAATGTGTTTTCCTATGGAGTGATCCCTTTTCTTCCTGTCTTCCAATTTTGTTTACATAGCTGTTATAGTGTAAGATTTTCGGAAGTAACTTGTCCAACAATTACATTCAACGCGCTATAATAATCAAAATGGATCCGTATCTCGAAAGTCCCGTATTATGAAGGACTGCCCAGAGATTCGGTGAAGACGTCAGTCTAGATATCCAGCCGAGGCGAATCCCCTGTGTGTGTGTGTGTGTGTGTGTGTGTGTGTGTGTGTGTGTGTGTGCATATATTAATTTCATTTTTAAATCATTATTCTACGTGGGTTTTTTTTCATCGATCAATTTCTGTTTATTCAAGAAACAAGAATGATTTTTCAGTTATCTGGTGGCGTCCAGTTTTAATTGGTGAAGGAGAGAACCCAGATACAATGTACCCGGGAAGAGACCACCGACCTTCCGAAAGTAAACTGGCAAACTTTCTCACATATATCGGCGCAAGCGAGATTCGAACCAGCGCCGACTAGAGGTGAGAGGCCTTGTGGTTTTGAGCGTGATGCTCTAACCACTCGGCCACGGAGGCCCCGAAACAAGAACTGAAGAAAACTATTCAACCTTACTGTAATGATAAACGTACCTTACTCATATATTGCAGAATTTCTGTACTGTTTTTAGGTATTGTAAGTATTTTTAACAATTTTCAGAGAACTTGCCATAAATTGATAAATATGGTGTAGCTACACTAAACGTATTCGTCCATAAATCTGTGGAATTTCCAGGTACACAGGCCTGAAGGGAGGATCCAACGATTTCCTGGTTTAGAGCAGACAAAAAGGACCCCTCCTCCCTGCAGAATTCTACTGCCTCACTCCAAGGTCTGTTTCGGTCAACATAGATGTAGTTTCTTCCTGAAACTGAAAAGAGACGTACAACATTGAAAATTCAGAAAGTTATTTGTTACATCAATATTTCTATATTACTTAGGATCTAGAGATGGAATCCTAATCTTTATCATATACATCGCTTATATTAGACATCATAAAATAAATGACACTTGGTGCTACATTGTAAACACCATGAACAGGACAGTCCTCGCTTGCATTGGGTTTGTTCTTTATTAGGTCAAGTTGGCTTGTTTTCCGGTCTAAATGATTTTTATTTAGCAGTCTGAAAACCTAGTAGAAAAAAAAATAAACACTTTATGTTGGATTTCCATTAAAGATCCCTGTAATGTTCTGCATTTTGTACGTGATAACACTACCGAAGTGTTTATACATTTCAATTTCAAGACAAATATTTACCTGTAGATCGTTGATTAAAGCTCAGGAATAAAATCGTCACAATTAACACGTGAGACATGTCAACATCGGTTCTTCACGTCGTCAATACAGAAAAAACTCTCCTCTTGTTCCAGACGCTATTCAGTATCAAAATAATATGTATCACACCAGTCAACATTATTCACAACAGTCAGGATGATAAAGTCAACCTTACTTACGCGACAATAGTAAACTGGTTTTATTTCCTAACTGATTTACAGGTTATATTTACTGTTTTTAAGATCCATAACTTAACCTGTTGTTTAATAGGACAGAGAAATTCAGTCTTTAAAGTGGCGTGTTCCGGCGTGTTGTGTGCAGCAAACCACTAGGATGGAAAATTCTAAAACACACCGACAAAATAGACTTTATATATGTTTACAGTTATATATGTTAGGAATTCATACAATATGTCAGTGATGATTCCGTTGATATCTCAGAGCTTGTTTTCTCTATCAGCAGTTCAGGGGTAAAATGATTTTTATAGTGAGGACTTGGCGTATTTTTATATCTGTTTAAACACCACCTTTTTCTTCAAGAGAAGTATATTCCTACTGCATAGTATGGAGAGAGCGATCAGTATTACAGAGGCTTCCTTTCATTATTCCTGTCGGCAAAATCACGGAGCCTACTGGGTAGTTTTGCCAGCTCAAGGCTGTGGTCATTTGTTTAGCGCAAGGTTAAAGTGCGTTTACACAAATAAAGCCGATGTTTATTCACTAACATCGTTTTTGTGAAATAAATCACAATTTGTGATGCTGCATTTTGTCGGCCGGCACATATTGTTATCCGGTACATTTTGTCGTCTGGTACATACTGTCGTCCGGTACATTTTGTCGTCCGGCACATTTTATCATCCGGCACATATCCTAAAAGGTACTCAAAATTTGCGAAAGACTTCAGATGCTAGGTTACCGATTACAATACCAACATTGCAAAAGATTTTGGATGCTTTACGGCATACGGCAGTAGAAAAAGACTATCATTTTACGAGCAATTTTTCTCTTAGCTTTTCACAGTTTCTTTACACTCGGCGAGTTGGCCCCTAGTAGTGACAAATTTGTTGATCTTATCATACAACGAAGAGACATTAGGTTTATACCGGGTCAAGGGGCCAGATCATTTTAGGCATTTCGAAACCATGAAAAATAACCAGCCTATTACGATTATGTTATCTCCCAAGTAAAAATTCTAATATATGCCCTGTACAGGCTTTGCAATTCTGCATCAAATCACTTCGGCATACATCTGGACCCCTGTTTTCTTTTCAATCTGGAGCCCCAGTCATGCACTCCTTTGAAGCGCACCACCTCAAATTGGCTTTTGAATATTGCGACCTCAATACACACCAATACATAGGTCACAGTTTTCGGATTGGTGCCGCAACAGAGGCTGCAAAATTAGGCTATTCTGAAAATTACATTCAGCAGCTTGGAAGATGGCAGTCAAATGCTATCAAGGATTACATCCACATTATTTCATTTTCCATGTAAATAACGGTGAAGCATGTTGATGCTGAGCTCGGTATTTTTATAGCCTCAAGCTGTCCAGAAATTGACTGCAGTTCAAAGAACTTTAACGTAGACTCAACAACATATCCGGCCCAGCTGTCATATTTATGTCACTTTTTGTTGCTAAATTTTTGCCTTTTATAACTTCTAGCAATTTTGTACAGGTCACATGTCCCCTCCAGCTCATATTTTTATTCCTTTTTTCTATTCTTAAAATCATTTTCTAATCTGATCAGGTCAGCCGTTGTCTACTGCTCAAATTTTTGCTTATATATATATATATATATATATATATATATATATCTATATATATATATAAATTGAACATGTTATAGGCTTTAAGGGTATCTGCCATTCTGAGCAGGTCAGGGGTTATCTGCTGCTCAATTTTTGTTCCGATTTTTTCATGCTTTCATGACTGTTCTGAAGTTGTCCGATGCTCAATTTTGTTTTTGATTTCTTTCCGTTTTCACGCCCCTATAGACAATAGGAGTATTTTCACACCCTGCGCAGGTCAATAAAATACTGCTGCGTAAATCCATTTTTGTATATATGTAAATATTCATGTTTCTTACTTGGAGCAAGGCAGAAGCTGTCTGTCGCCCTGGAGAGTTAACGTTTTCCTTATTGCTACGTTTCACCCATTAGTCTGAGTAAGATTTCGTTGCCCCCGGCTCAAATCATTTGGTATATATGTGATATTCAATAAGCCATTACTTTATTAATCTGATTAATATGGCATTCCTTGGGTGGCGCAGCAATTTACATGCTTTTTACATGTTGCTTTGCTTGGTAGCCTGTTTTGTGCGTCACCTTTTTGACATTATTAGTGTTTTTTAGATGTATATTGGCTGGGATCAATTTTTGTAATTTATATGCTTAGTTGTGCAATTGCCAGTCTAGTCATGTTTTGTATTCAGTGGTCCCAGCCAATTAATTTGTAACATTTTGTCCGCTACGTAATTGTATGTTTCTTTGTTTTACATCAGTTGTTTTCATATCGATAATAAATGACATAATCACTTAAAACGATATTGTTATTTCGTTTTATATATACTTCCTGAGTTGGGACAAAAACCAAGCTTCGGAATTTTATCACCCGGCACATATTCATATAGTCGTCCGGCACATTTTGTCCTGCACATATTCATATTGTCATCCGGTACATTTTGTCGTCCGGTACATATTGTCATCCGGTCATCCGGTACATTTTGTCGTCCGGTACATATTGTCATCCGGTACATTTTGGCGGCGGCGGCGATATATATTGTCACCAGTGACAATATATAACGAAACAGGGCACATTTTTTTTCGCATCGCGGTACATATTGTTGTCAGGTTCATATTGTCGTCGTCGACAATATGAATGTACCTTCCCTCACTATATATATCGTCGTTCATAAGAATGTAGTGTCGCAGGATGCGATAGATGGGGAAAGGGGAGGGGGCAAGATAACTATAGGTATCTCTGTAGAGAATATTCAGTTGTGGTTAGATGCTCATCTGTTTACGAGGCTCACTACAACTTGAAAGAGTTTCTCTGATCAGCGCAAAATGATTTAATTATGAAAGATATGATGATCTGTAATAAGCAGGAAAACCATGATTTTCAAACTTTATGCTAATGAATGTGAACAAAAGACCCAGTAGCATTTGAACTCAGAATCTGCGGGTCACCAACCCAATATCTTATCCACTGAGCTACGATGATAAACAATAATTTCACAAAAATATTTAAATCGACATCTTGTGACTTAGTGTCATAAAAGGTATTAATCATGGTGTAATGGCTTACCTTCATACGAATAAATCAAAAACTCAAATAAAAGCTCAAAGTTTCAGCTTCATTTCAATCGTTGAAGCTATCGAAAAATGGTGCCGCGTTTCAACTTGTGTGCGCATCAAAGTGAAGTACACCGGAGAAGAGGAATGAAATAAAAGCATTCAGTGGCTTAGCTAGCCTTGAAGTGAAGTGTACTCACAGTGACAAATCCAGAATAGGCTGGGGGCTGGGTCCAGGGCAAGGCCTTGGTGACAGCGCTGGGGGAGAAGCCTCCTGGAAGCTCGTGGGTTTTGAGGCTTTTACGTGTATGGGTTGTTCTATCTATAAAATCATGCATAATAAAATGAAAAATAACAATCATTTTTTATTGTCAAATTGATGTGTTCGCCCGGGCGTTTCGGCGTCAATGGCAGCTACGCCACTGGCATTCAAAGTAACGTGCGTGCGTTTAATAAAAGTGTTAAAGAGAGAGGTACCTTTTACATCAATTTTATATTGATACCCCAGAGACAGACAGAGAGAGAGAGAGAGAGAGAGAGAGTAACCAGAACGAAATGATTTGATCATCATCAAAAGGAAAATAAGGCATACATTTGAGAAAATAGACTATATTTATATAAAATAAAACTTCAAAATAAATCCAAACTTATTTCAGTACGACTCTCGAGATATATGGGTCAGTATCTGATGCTACATGTTCATTTAATAATTGTAAGAGTTGGTACATACTGCCATTGTGTACATATTGTCATGGTGTACATATGTCATTGTGTACATATTGTAATGGTGTACATATTATCATGTGTACATATTGTCATGGTGTACATATTGCCATTATATACGTATTATCATGTGTATATATTGTCATTGTGTACATATTGTCATGGTGTACATATCATCATTGTGAACATATTGTCATTGTGTACATAATTGTAACAGGGGTTTCTTTCCGTAAGAATATATATGTAACGAAACACCTGTAGGGCTCAGGTCTCAATATTGGACACCAAAAGACAATATATATATATATATATATATATATATATATATATATATATATATATATATATATATCTCAGTAGCCCCGAAGTATAATAAAACAACGATATAATGACTTGACAATCAATACCTTTGCTAAACGTATATAATTTGAAATTGCACCTTTGTGTAGTAGTATAATAAAGGGGTGGATATTAGATCTAAATGTGTATGTATATATAACATGTAGACATATATGTCAGCAATTGAAGGATTTTTGTTTAAAATACTCTATTAATCAAACTTCGCGCTATTACATAATCAATGATTACAATGATCGTTACGTTGTCATTTTACTATCGATGTAATCAATACATTAATCACGACCATCGCAACCGTTACAGTTATGGTTGGTTTTTCAGTCATCGCAGTTATCAAAAATCATTGCATTCATCGCAATCAATGATCGATACAAAGAATCTTATCAGTAAGAACGACCATGATAATGATAACTTTTATTTTTGATTTCGGTAAACACACAGTTAGATGTTAAGGTTTAGGTACAGAAAGAATGAAAACCTGTACGATAGCTCTAGATAATGATCTTTGAACCTCTCAGTATTGTACATTTTTTCCACTTATGATAATTTTACTTAATGTAAAAGTCCTACTTTCAGTGACGTAGCTGCCATTAACGCCAAAACCTCTGGGCGTACACATCAATTTGACAAAAACAATTGTTAATTTTTCATGTTATTAAACCTAAAAAGCCTTAAAACCCATGAGCTTCCGGGGCTTCGCCCCCTGGCCCCCACCAGGGCTTTGCCCTGGACCCACTGGGGGCCTTAAGACGGCCCCAGCCTATTCTGGTTTTGTCACTTTGCATACTCTTCATTTCACGGCTAGCTATGCTACTGACTTTAAAAAATGTGTCAGCATCTACAAAATTCCACAACTGATACCAGCTGTTTAAGAACTACACAGTATGTTGCTATATTTTAGGTACCAATAATCTATAGGTTGGTTGTATGTTTAATGCCCCGCTCGTATGGAGACGTCAGCATTGCTGGTTAAAAGCCGAAAAATTTAGTCCTATGCTCGGCGCTTCTTTATCGTGCCACAGCTTTTTGATACGGGGCCTCGGGATTTTGCGGTCTTATCTGAAGGACCGCCCCCATTTAGTCGCCTCTTACGACTACTCAGAAAATGATAAGTGTGCAGAATGACCTGGATGAATTGTCGAACTCCTCACCACTTACAAGTGAAGCACATCACGAGATTCTACATTTCAATAAATGTACAAAACACGTCACAAAAATACAATCTTAACGACACTCCTCCCTTAACAAGAAAAGATGAATTTCTTCGCAGAATTCGGCAGTGGATAACTCGTTTTTAATTTATCGTTAAATGTTGGCAGATGGTAATTAAACAGAATGGTGAAAACATATCCTGCACTTCTCATGGTCTGGCTAACATTGGTAAGCAAATGTGTTTATGGTCAAACATTTTATAAATCTCCAATGACTAATTTGAATGCATTTGATCCAACTGTAAAAGATCAAATGCTAAGCTTGGTAGAGGAATCAATGAGAACGAGTTTCTTAAAACTTACTGCAGAACTCAAAGAAAGACTGGACGACTTACGAATTGACATGAGACATCGAGATACCGAATTACACGAAGAAATCTACAATATAAAGGAAACTTTAAAACGACAAGGATTTAGTGTAGAAAATCAATCAGCAGATCGGAGTAAAATTGGGCAAGAAAGTCGCGAATTGTCTATCAAATTGGCGTCCTTAGAGAGAGGAATAAAAGAGGCTTCTAGAGAAAGCGAAACCAAAGTCAAGAATTTGAAGAAAAAAACGGATGTTCTGGAAAGTGAAACTAGAATGATTTCATCGAGACTAGAAGCAACACAAATGGCTTTTATGTCAATGACTTCTCAGTTCTCACCAAAGAAGAATGATTCTGATGCGGGATTTTTTATGGATGTCATACAAAAGCTGAAAATCATGGATGATAGATTGAATTATTTCAATGAAACTATTCAGGATAATTGTAACACTACAGATATGATGAAGTTGGTAGGGACTCTGAATTCAGAGGTAAAGGCTCTAAATAGTTCTATCAACACACTCAATGTCTCTATGAACTCGACCTCATACAGAATCACAAACCAAGAAAAAATTCTGAAAGTGGAAACAAACAAACTACTTCAAAATGGACAAATATGTATTGCTGGTTTGACTTCCCTGAGAGGTAATTACAATTTAACAATATCGGACATAGAAAATATGAAATCTGCGCAAAGAGAAATATCGTTAGATTTAAAGGATCATACAGTTATGATTTATTCACTTGCAGATTCCTTGAATACCACGAGAGAAGGGTTGAACAACCTAAGAAACAACTTGAACCTAAACTTGACTAATATCCAAGTGGAAACTCAATCATTTTGGAAAAGAGCACTTGATACTCTGCATTCTAACATATCCGATATTACAAATGAAAGCAATGTTCTGAGAACATCAGTACGCAGCCTGTCGTCGCAGGACACTGAACACAGACTGTCAGTGAAGAAGTTAAATCAGAGTGTTTATATGTTGCAGTCAAATATCGAAGAACTGAGAAATAAGCAAAATGAAACAAATGCAAATATCGAACTGAGGATGCAGCAAACATCTACTAAAACCGATATTTCTCACCTGCTTGCCATCAGCACTTCATTACGAAAGTCAGTGGAGGGATGTGAGAAAAATATTAGTGATATCCAGTCAGGAAATGTTCAAAGCAGTATAGAAATTAAACATTTGCAGAATCAGTTTCTCGGTGTAAAATCCAATGTGTCTCACTTTGAAACTCTTATTGGTCAAAATTCAGTCAAAACTGAAAATCTTACATTTCTCATCAATATGAGTCAACAAGACAACGCTGAATTAAAAACCTTGGTCACTGGTTTGGAAAGCAATCTTAATCTTCTCCAGCAAAACGAGGAAAAGACTAGTATAAAAATGAAGACCTTTAACTCTGAATGGTTGTCTTTTCAATCACAATACAGGATGGACATAAATTCTATCAAGGACAGTGTGAACACCACTGGAGAAGGTTATAAAGCTTTGACAGCCCTCACTGAAGCCAGCAGCGCTTCCTGCGAATCCAATGCAAGAACCATCAATATGTCGCTGAACCAATTCACGGAACAATTTTCTTCAGTTAATGCTACTATTGCAAAATTTGAACAAGATTTAACCACATCCAATGCTCTGCTGGAACGTTCTAAATTTCAAATCCAAAACATCACAACCACCGTCGAGAAACTTCAAACTCAAATGAACACCTCAGGTACTAATTCACAAATAGAGAAGAAAAATTACTCGTAAACTGTATTCTCCAAACACATTTTTTGAATTTAAAGTTTGCTTGCATATTTGGGAAGATTCAATTGCAGTTTTCAATTTCCATTTTTCAAATTAAGGGAACAAATTTACTTGCTTTTCTCTCGACAACTCCTCAGAAATTTATATATATATATATATATATATATATATATATATATATATATATATATATTACATTCAGACTGGGCCGCCGATAGCCGTTTGCCGTCTTTGGTCCAATCCATTAATAATCACGACATTAGGATATCGAATATATCATCGATAGTGAGGTCATACAGCGCCAGTATAACCTCTCTCCGGAGCAACGTAAATGTTGTTGTTGCCGTCAACAACGCTCAAAATGCGTCCATTTCACGAATGGAGAGGGCCTTAACTTCACTCGGTGAGTAAATTAACAAGAAGTAATAATAGAATCATCATTTGATGCAAAAGCAATGAAAAACATGAAGATAACGAACAGTGATCAATCTCGTAATTCTTGTCAAAAGAATACAAAATTAAGAGTTAGGCAAACACAGACCTATGATATACCAGAGGTGGGATCAGGTGTCTAGGATGAGTAAGCATCCCCTGTCGACCGGTCACACCCGCCTTGATCAGGTAAACGGAGTAATACGTAGTCAGATCAGTGTGTAAAGAACGGTCTTACAATTGGTATGAAACACATCAGACAGCACTCAACCTATTAACAGGTTTTATTGTTGTAGCGAACAAATAATTTGCGAAATGCAGACTTTAGACGAGACCGTTTTGGAGTTACGAGGTCGATAACTGTTTGTTATCTATTATTATTATTATTATTATGCTTCCTGTTCGCATGTTCTTATGTGTTCATTACCCTACTATTTTCGCATAGTGCACGATTATTCAAAGGTCTGCTTTGTGTAACTTTACTTTTTTCTTCAAATGTTTCTAGTAGATAAATTCGTTTGATCAGAAAAATAATATGACGATTACGGTAATCGAACCCGGTCCCACTTACTTGCTTAGCAAACGTGCTAAAAACTACACCAAAGTAGCTCCTGTACAATCTGTGAAATTATCTATATAAACCGATTTTTTATCCCAAAAAAATATGGACAGTCGGCATGATAATGATACTAATGTTACATTTTGAGTGTACTAAAAAAAAAATAGTAGTCAGAGTTTGGACACATAATCATCAAAACTCTGACTACTGTTTTGGTACAGTACCTTCAGAATATAACATTATTATATTATTTTAGTTCCTGTTCGATTGATGGGTGGATCCAATTCGAGAGAAGGACGTGTAGAGATTTTCAGTTCTGGAGCATGGGGAACTGTGTGTGACGACAGCTGGGACAACGCAGACGCGAGAGTTGTTTGTAGAATGCTGGGATATACGGGGTATTTTGAGTTTCTTCTTTAATCCTGTCAACTTTTTCTCCGCCCTGTCCCTTTTTGGTAGAGATTTCTGCTGTTTAAGACCATACCTACACATTTGGGGGGGGGGGGGGGGGGCACTCAAGTGATGAATTGTAGTATTTTAGATCTAAGGAGTTTCCCTAAACCAACTTCGAACGTGCAAGTACAAGTGCGTAACAGGGAGGATTTTTTTATTGATATTAATATTGTATATGATCTCATTGACTTTGATATGTGACAATGGAATTTAATTTATATACTTGATAAGAATTTGCTATGTGATCTTGTGACATAATGAATGCTCGGTACGAATTCATTATGTGGCATTGGGATTTCACTGAATTGGTAGTGATTTGGTTGGAATGTTGGTTGTATATTGTTTAACGTACCGCTCAAGAATTTTTCACTCATATGGAGACGACACCATTAGGCATATACTCGGCGATTACAGCCTTTGAGCATGGAGGGATCTCTAACGTGTTACACCTGCTGTGACCTGGCTGGGGCCTCGTTTTTTTACGGTCTCATCCGAAGGACCACCCCATTTCTTTGCCTTTTACGACAAGTAAGGGGTACTGAGGATCTATTCAAACCCGGATCCCCACGGGACTGTAGGAATTTGGTATGTAATCTTTGTCCTCATTTCAATGTTTGAATATATATTAATATATCCTTTGTATTATAGGTCCTATACCGCTTTAGGGAGTGCACACTTTGGACAAGGCTCGGGTCAGATCTGGCTGGATGACGTAGCCTGTTCAGGATCAGAGGCTTCAATTTTCTTCTGCTCTAGTAGTGGGCTTGGCACTCATAACTGTGGACACAGCGAAGACGCTTCTGTTCGTTGCACATAGAATATCAAACTATTGGATTTCAATATCGCGAATCACGTATACAGATACCATTTACATGCCTACTGATTTTGCTTAACAACAAATGTAGTGATCAACAGGGGATACTCACTCCTCCTAGGCTCTAGTATGTCCAGGGCTTCGTATTGGTTCTTCTCTTACTACCGTATGCTTTATAGGATTTATCGTTATCTTCGTTTGTTCATTCATTATAAAATATTTTAATAAACGATAATATATTAAGTGTATATGATAAGAATGCAGCAACAATGCCCATAATGCATATCTATTGAATATTGAAGTCAATGTATATATATATATATATATATATATATATATATATATATGTGTGTGTGTGTGTGTGTGTGTGTGTGTGTGTGTGTGTGTGTGTGCTGTAAATAATACATATTTGTTGTATATTAAAGTACTACTTTTCATTCTCTCTAATGATTGACTATTGAGTGATGAGATAAAACAAAACAGACAAAGGTGGAGAGAACATTGTAGTTAAACATAAAGAACTCTTAAAATATGTTACATAAGCCTTTAAGGGCAAATAAGCTCACCTGAAAGTTCGTTACTTTACTTAATTTAGTGTTATAATGAAGGCCAATACAAGCTTCATCTTTGAAGAGTCCACGAAAGAAGTATACAGGCAAGGAAGCGGATCCTTAGAAGTATCATTTTCCGCCCTCAGTTTCGGGTTGTAGGGGTACCACCTGGGGCCTCCCGAAGGTGGGGCCACTTTTCAGTAGTTTAATAATGGGTGACGGAAGGAAACAAAAGAGGGTATAAAATAACGACGTCAAACATACAGATCCTATTAACGGGGATGCATAAGGCTTTAAGGATAATTGAGCTCATCTGAAAATTCCTAATATTATATAATGTGTTATAATGAAGGCCAATATCAATCTTAATCTTTGAAGAGTCCATAAAAAGATCAGGCAGGCAAAGATGAGGATCCCTAAGACTATAATTCCCTGTCCTCAGTTTTGGAACTGTAGGGGTACCACCTGGGGCCTCCGAAAGGGTGGGGTCACTGTTTAGAGCTTTAAATTCAATTATTAAATATGGGGTGATCAAAGAAAAGGCAACTGATAAGGAGATAGAGAACAAAGGAAACGATAACCACAGAACCCCATAAAGGGGTCACGATGATTTTAGAGAGCAAATGAGTTCACATTAAAGTTAATGTTACAATATGGTTGTAATGGAGGTTGATAGCATCTTAGCCTTTTTATATGTGAAAATATAAGAAAAAATCTTTAAAAATCTTCTCCAGAACCACAGGGCTAATTTCAATCAAATTTGACACAAATCATCCTTAGGTGAAGGAAATTCAAGTTTGTTCAAAAGAAGGTCATGTCCTCTTCAAAGGAGAGATAATCACAAAAATGCAAAAGAGGGTGGGGTTATTTAAAAATCTTCATTTCTTCGAAAATTTTCTGTCGTCCTGAAAAAATTAGGAGTTCTCAGGTGAATTTAATTGCAATTAACGGCCTGTGAGACACCTTTTAAGGGTCCTATATATTCATTTCGTTGTTCCTTATCCGCATGTCATTTTTGTTTCCTTCCATCTTCCCATATTCAATTATCAGAAAGGGCTAAAAAGTGATCCCACCCTCTGGATGCCCCTAGTGGTACCACTACAGCCCCAAACTGAGGGCGGAAAATGATAACCTTCCTTGCCTGAATACTTATTTTGTGGTTTCTTCAAAGATTGAGTTGTTATTGGCTTTCATTATGACCCTAGATGACGTTAAATTAGGAATTATCAGGTGAGCACGATGGCCCTTAGCACGTTTCAAGGGTTCACTTTGTTAGGCTTTGTTCTATTGCATCTGTATATCACATTTGTTTCCTTATTTAACCCTACATTCAATTACTAGAGAAATTTGAAATGTGTCCCCACCCTCTGGAGGCCTTAGTTGGTACCCCTACAGCCCCAAACTGAGGGCAGAATATGATAGCCCTAGGGGTCACCTTCCTTGCCTGCATACACATTTTGTGGACTCTTGAAAGATTAAGTTGTTATTGGCCTTCATTATCACATGATGTGATGTAAAATTATGAATTTTCAGGTGAGCTCAATTGCGTTCGAGTATCAAACTTATTAATTAAGAATATGTTGATTAATTATTTGAAAAATTATCCCTGTGATCTATTACTTGCTAATTTTTAGTATTTCTTCTGGGTACTCTCAGTACTTTGATGAATTTTCTTATTGGCTGCCGGTTAGTTGTTGCTAGCTTCAGCCTAGTTCAAACCTAAGACGTAAATATAGGTAGTGAATGCTCCTTCGCCAAACGCTAGGCATTTCAAAGTCTTCAAGATTCTTTCGGAAATGGCCTTTAAAACGGAGGTCCCGTGTCGCGGCAGGCGTTGGCTCGTTAAAGACCCTCACTGGTATTTCACCTACAACTGGTGACGTTTCAAAACGACTCGACGGGACGTAAAACAATCATTCAACCAACCAATCAATCAATAATCAAAATATTATCAAGTTTGATACTCGAAGGCAACTGAGCTCACCGTAAAATCACATGGGGCGATAATTAAGGTTTATAAAAACTTAATCTTTGAAGAGTCCACAAAAGGACTATTAACATAAGATAGAGGACACCTAGGACTATCATTGTCTGCCCCCCCCCCCCAATTTGGGGTTAATCGGTGCCAAGTGAAGGTGCCAGAGGGTATCATCATTTGTAAGACATCTCTAATGATTGAATATGGAGTTATTGAATGGCCAAAGTGATCAAGAGATAAACAACCATGTATACGAACCCATAGAATTCACGAAAATTGTCACGAGAGCCTTTGATGGCCATTGAGCTCACCTGAAAGTTCCTAATGTAATTAATTGATTGATTGATTGTATATTGTTTAACGTCCCGCTCAAGAATCTTTCACTCATATGGAGACGTCACCATTACCGGTGAAGGGCTGCAAAATTCAGGCCTATGCTCAGCGCTCAGGACCTTTGAGCAGGGAGGGACCTTTATCGTGCCACACCTGCTGTGACACGGGACCTCGGTCTGATCCGAAGGACCGCCCCATTTAGTCGCCTTTTACGACAAGCAAGGGGTACTGAGGATCTATTCTCACAACCCGGATCCCCACGGGGATCCTAATTTAATTGATTGATTGATTATTGCTTTCTGCCACACTCAACAATCTTTCAGTTATCTGGTGGCTTCCAGTTTTTGTTGGTGGAGGAGAGAACCCAGATACAATGTACCTGGGAAGAGACCACCGACCTTCCGCAAGTAAAGTGGCAAACTTGCTCACATAACGCCGCGGCCGAGATTCGAACATGCGCCGACAGAGGTGAGAGGCTTTGTGATTTTGAGCCCGATGCTCTAACCACTCGGCCACGGAGGCACCTGGATCCTAATTTAACATCAAGTAGGGTCATCATGAAGGCCAATAGCAACTCAATCTTTCGAGAGTCCACAAAAATAAGTATGCAGACAAGGAAATTGACCCATAAGGTTATCACTTTCCGCCCTCAGTTTGGGCCTGTAGGGCTACCACCTAGGACCTCCAGAGGGTGGGACCACATTTCAGTCCTCTCTAGTAATTGAATATGATATATGGAATATATATGATATAAGGAAACAAATGTAATAAACAGATAGAGAACACCAATGTCTAACTGAAAGAACCCTTAAAAGGTGTCGCATGGGCCTATAAATGCAATTGAGCTCACCTGAAAGTTCCTAATTTAACATCATGTAGGGTCATAAGGAAGGCCAATAACAACTTAATCTTTCAAGAGTCTACAAAATAAGTATGCAGGCAAGGAAGGCGACCCCTAGGGCTATCATTTTCCACCCTCAGTTTCTCAGTACTTTGATTAATTTACTTATTGGCTGCTAGATTCTACGGTCTTATTGGCTGCTTGTTAGTGGTTGCTAGCTTCAGCCTAGTTCGAACTGTAGTGTGATATAAGGGAACTAAAGTAGTATACATATAGGGAACAACGAAGGCAAACATAGAAAACCCTTAAAAGGTGTCCCATTTGAGGTTTGACGCGGTCATGGCACGAGCTGGGTTCGAACTCGCGACCTTCCGGTTACGATGCGAACGCTCTACCACTGAAATACCGCGACCGGCTCATCAGGAAATAACTGTCTTTACAATTTGTAAAGATATCTAAGACAAAACATATCTGACGTCATATTTGTGCCTTACTAGGCAGTTTATTGAGGAGGCTTAGGTATGTTTCATAAAGATAATGTGGTAGGTTATGAAATCATAACTACAGTGTCGCCTAACGCGTCTAGAACAATGATAAAAGAAATTTAAACTTAGCGCAAATTGATCTATGAATTGATAAAATTGATCCAAAAATTCGGCAAAGAAATAAGAAAACGGAGATTCCGGTCTTAGAGAACGGTAGAAATGGACTACTTTCTGAGTATCGCTACAACCTTCTTTCTATCAGTGCAGCAAGACATCAGCAGGAGACATTGTCTACTTAAGTTAAAAAAAATTCAAGCTGCAAAAAATGGGTCAAGAACAAACTTTAGATGAAGCAAGAGGTTACCATATTAGATTTGATATAAACAATAGCCCCTCTCTAGTTTACAACAGTAAAGTTGACGGGCGACATTTCCTTCCGATCTGTATATGGAAGACAAAGAACTGCAAACAAAGGTGATTGACAAAAATAAAATAAAGGAAAGTAGTTTAGGGTTACAAACACAGATACGGAATAGGAGTTCTGAAATCTGAAATCTCTGCATCCCGCTTGGGCTTCAGTTAATAATCCTCTCCAGATTACTGTAGAAACAGAACTGCGCTGTTCTGATAAAACATCTACGAAAAACTGAAAGTACATCCGTTGAAATCGGTGCAGCCTCTTATGGAGAAGATGACTGGAGATTTTGATTGTCCCCTTTGTGTCCCTAGTAACTGTGTTGTGGAGAATATGACTGGAGATTTTGATTTTCCCCTTTGGGGGGGGGGGGCTCCGTGGCCGAGTGGTTTAAAGCATTGCGCTCAAAATCACAAGGCCTCTCACCTCTAGTCGGCGCGGGTTCAAATCCCGCTCGCGCCGATATATGTGAGAAAGTTTGCCAGTTTACTTTCGGAAGGTCGGTGGTCTCTTCCCGGATTGTATCGGGGTTCTCTCCTCCACCAACAAAAACTGGACGCCCCCAGATAACTGAAAAATTGTTGAGTGTGGCGGAAAACAAACAAACATCCCCTTCGGGTCCCTAGTACCTGTCTTGTGGAGAATGTGACTGGAGATTTTGATTGTCCCCTTCGGGTCCCTAGTAACTGTCTTGTGGAGATTTTGATAGTCTCTATATATCACTAGTATTACTATCTTGTGGAGAATGTGACTGAAGATTTTGATAGTCTCTATATATCACTAGTATTACTATCCTGTGGAGGTGACTGGAGATTTTGATAGTCTCTATATATCACGAGTATTACTATCCTGTGGAGAATGTGACTGAAGATTTTGATAGTCTCTATATATCACTAGTATTACTATCCTGTGGAGAATGTGACTGAAGATTTTGATAGTCTCTATATATCACTAGTATTACTATCCTGTGGAGGTGACTGGAGATTTTGATAGTCTCTATATATCACTAGTATTACTATCCTGTGGAGGTGACTGGAGATTTTGATAGTCTCTATATATCACTAGTATTACTATCCTGTGGAGAATGTGACTGGAGATTTTGATAGTCTCTATATATCACTAGTATTACTATCCTGTGGCGGTGAGTGGAGATTTTGATAGTCTCTATATATCACTAGTATTACTATCCTGTGGAGGTGAGTGGAGATTTTGATAGTCTCTATATATCACTAGTATTACTATCCTGTGGAGATTTTGATAGTCTCTATATATCACTAGTATTACTATCCTGTGGAGATTTTGATAGTCTCTATATATCACTAGTATTACTATCCTGTGGAGATTTTGATAGTCTCTATATATCACTAGTATTACTATCCTGTGGAGGGGTGACTGGAGATCATGTCACTAGTATTACTATATCTTGTGGGTGTCACTATTATTACGGAGATTTCTCGGTCTATTCATCACTTATCACAATGAGCGAGACATATACGGAGTTTCCGGTTTCAGATTTACTTTATATGCTCCAAAAATGCAGTTTTGTTAAACAGTAATCTTTAAAACAAATTTAAAACCTCTGCATGATCAGCAGTCGGCACATTAGCCGGCTGAGCTACCCACCTAGGCAATCAAAATGTCCTCTCAACGGAGAGCCAAAAAAAAAAATACCGGTGCAAAATTCCATATTTGAAGAACTTAGCAGAAACTTGATGAATTCGCTAAAGGAATTATACTACACATGTACATTGTCATAATGGCCGACTTCCTTTCAATATAAATGACAGCAATATTGTTTACTCTTTTTAAATTTGATTTCCTAGCAGGTAGCTCAATCGGTCAATGTGTCGACTGCTGATTTGTATACCGTAGGTTCGAGTCCAGCAAGGGTTTCAAATTTTTTTTGACATTACCTTCTGCTGAAACTGCATCTTTTTTTTTTACTGAATAAAGTGAATTCAAAGTTTTCAAAAATATTTTCAATATTCTCCACTTGCCATGCCTATCTTTTTTCGTTTTTTTGTTTGTTTGTTTGTTTGTTTGTGTAGCATTCCTCCTTAACTGCGCTCCAACGCTATACCCAACAAGCAGATGCTTCTCAGATTAGTAAAGTAAAATATAACCTTGAAAAAAAAATCAGCAGGTCATCAACTAAGCAGGTGAACATCATAGAGGTACAATATTCCATATATGAAGAAGGTAGCTGGGAATTGATGGATTCTCACTTAACTGCATTTCAGCAGGATACCCAACATAAGTATCCTTCTAAGATTAGTAAAGCATGTGTGCAATTCTCGTGTTCCAATAAAAACATGTTTACTTTGCTTGACCGAACCTGCAAATTTTTGACGAAGATTTCAATGAAACAGGTTTTATTTTTGTTTTCAGTGACCATCACCTTGAAAGAATGGAATAGCATGGTCATTTAAACGTCGTCGTTATGGATAATCTGGGATTTAAAGATAATACATTAGCATTTGACAGACCTTGCTGCTAGATCATGAAGAGGGTATTTCGTGCTTACAGTCTGCTGTTAAGTCCTTTTCTATATTAAATAACATTTTTATAAACTAAACCTTAAATTTCATAGAATCCATCGACATTCGTGCAATTACAAAATCTTTATGAATTATGGGCAACATGATTTAAACAAACTTGACAGTTCTTTCTTTAATAATAACCTAAAACTGTATTAAAAACATATACCCCCACCCCTCCCCATGTGGCAGTTTAGAATGCAATGACAGTAAAACTAATAGTCAGTCTAAGATTCATCTCCATCAGGCAAAAGATGCTAAAGATAAGTTGCATTTTTTCATATCCAAAGTGAATTGACCTTGTGAGATTGAAGATGAAAATGAGTCGGACCTTGTGTGCATTGAAACCAATGAAGGTAGTTAACTCTTTAGGGGATACCAGTTTACCAAGTTAATGTCCATCAAGCAAAGTACTCTTAAGATATTGCACAAACTATATCTTACTATGTCCAATTTAACCTTTGACCTTATGACCTCCAAATCAATTAGGGACATCTACTTCTTTAGCGGAATCATCAGAGTACCAAGTTTGATGTCTGTCAGGCAGAGTTCTCAAGATCTTGAGCACACAATGTGACTGTCCAACATAGATTGGTCCTTGACCTTGTGACCTCAAAATCAATAGGGGTCATGTACTCTTAAAGAAAAATCAGAATAAGAAGTTTGATGTCTGTCAAGCAAAATGTTCTACAAGATACTAAGTGGACAACATACAGACTGAATGATAGGTGCAAACCAACATATCCCTTTTTTCCAAGGGGCCATAATTCTACTGCATCCACTTGTCAATTACTTCACACTTAATTAAACTGGATCCAGTTGTTAATTACTTCACACTTAATTATACTGGATCCAGTTGTTAATTATTTCTTACATACTGGGTCCAATCATTAATTACAAAATTGACTCTTTATCATGACATATTACAAAACAATATTACAAGTCAGCTGATTCTCCAATTTTAATTGTTAAATCATTCAATTACTAAAATTTTGTTTTCTATTTCACCACACAAATATCACACATTACATCCAATCACACAGACTCACATATTGAATTAAAATTAATGAACACCATGATTAGAACACCCATTTTCTCTGTGTCTCAATGGCCAATAGAGTTCAATTTGTTCTTCCCTTCCAAGGCTGGGTTATGAAACCAGAAGTTCTGTCTCCCTATAACATCTGTGCCTAGCTAGAAACAGGCACCTGTTCTTCAACATTTTTATTGTCAGAAGAAAGCACTCGTCCTCAATCTAAATCACTACTGTCTGTATAGCTGTGCTGAGAACTCTTTAATGTTACTTAATGACGTCTCCCCATAAAGCTACACAAATCCAAAAGCCTTTGTTTTGATGGCTAGAAGTATCTTGCTGCGTAGGACGACTTTGGAAGAATACAGGGGTATGTACAGTCGTGATATGCAGGTGTTTGCCGTTGGCAGGTGGTCATCATCGGCCGGACGTATTGTGATGCTTGGCATGGGCTGAAATCCCTCCTCACTCGCTGGAAGGGCTGGACTGGAGGTCCAGAAGTAAACCTGAAAATAAGCAGTTCTCTTGAAGTTTTTCAGAACTCCATGGACATCTCTCATAATTACCAAGAACTATATTACTATTGATTCAGATATTGTTAGGAGACTTTTCAACTTGGCTGTGAGATCAACTTTCTTAATTCAAACTTGACAAGAAACTTCTGTAATCTTTTTTGATATTGTATTTGAATACAAAATTACAAATTACCTTCAAAAATGAATTTCCCCAAGTTTTCTTGCAGAATTATACTAAAGTAAATCCTCATTCATTGGTAATATAATCTCAAAAGCCCAACTAGTACGTAATTTCACAATAAAACATACCAGATCTTGTCTTTCCTGATTGCTCATCTTCTCCACTACTGACCAAAACCAGCGCTTGAACCTCTGCACTTTGTCATTACTTTCTCCTGCAAAATAACAGTCACACAGTTGTTTAACAAATTCTTCAATAAAACAAGAAGCGTTTGTGAAACACTGATGCCCCTCTATGGTAGCGAAGTAATTCTGGCACCCAAAGAATGGTCTTGTCACAATAAATACATATGTGAAATATGAAAGTCCTAGCACTAAGCTATGAAACACATATATGGAACACACATATGGTACATGATTTAAAATTTATGGTCAAGGTTAAAGTTTTTGGGGACAAAAAGACAGACCAAAAACCATGGGGACATTTAGAAAAAAAAAAGAATTACCCAAAAACTTACAAATAGTTTGGAAGTTAATATAAAATTATCGCAATATCATTATGTCCCTCAATAAATGCAATGTGGAAGGCAGTTTAGACACTCATCATTGAAGTAAATTATACAGTAAATCACACAGTATGTCAAACTTACCACTCTCATCATTGAAAGACGTGTAGCTGATAAGAGTCTGTACGTTGATGTCCCCAACCCCATTTAGTAGAAGTCTGAGATCCTCTGCGGTGAGACCCTCCAGAGAGGTACTGGGGATAACATCAAACACTCCCAGCTTTATATGCTACAATACAAACAATTTTCACAATAAAAATAAACACAACGTAATCCAAATTAAAAAAAAAATTATGAAATTATGCAATTCTTTACGTAACAGACAAATGACACCAAATTACTTTTATGTCACAATAATAAAAATAACAAAGATTTACCAGAGAACAAACATAGCTTGCAGGGAAGTGTCACTCTACTTAACCTATCCCCTTTGGTTCAAAAAGTCTCAGTTTTTGAAAAGTAGGTCAAGGTCCAAGGTTAAGGTCACTAGGTCAAAAGCTTTGGTATCATATAAAAAACCAAGTGATGAGGCATCCACATATATATGTGAAATATCAAAGTTCAAAGTTTTGAAAAGTCACGCTACATGAAATTCGTCAGACCATCGGACATTTTCTGCAAGAAAACGGGTTGGTCTTGTAAAATTGTGTATAATTCCAAACCTTATGTCTGGTAATTTGTTTTGTAGTATTTCCAGTATTATAATACTTCCACATTTTTGGGGTTTTTGTTTGTTTGTTTGTTTATAGCCGCCTGGGCAATTTTTCAGCTATCCGACGGCTGTCACCATTACCGGTGACAGGGCTGCAAATTTAGGCCTATGCTCGGCACTCAGGGCCTTTGAGCAGGGAGGGATCTTTATCGTGCCACACCTACTGCGACACGGGACCTCGGTTTATACGGTCTCATCCGAAAGACCGGCACCCACGTCCCACAGTGGGATTCGAACCCCCGACTCAAGGATCATCAGATCTTTGAGCCCGACGCTCTAACCACTGTGCCACGCGGGCGGCTCCACATTTTTCAAAATAAACATGTTTGGATTGAAACATACATAAAAGTATTAGGAGTATAGAAATTCTGCACATCAGATATTTAGGTCTGGTAAAATTACTTTTGGTCTAGTAAAGCTAAATTGTTTACCAGACCGAATGTCCTACAAGTTTTTTTTTCTTTAAGTGTGACACTGACACCAACACCAAGATCATGACAATAGCTCTCTGGATATTCGTCCCAATGCACTTTAGATACATGAGTGTTCACTGTTTTGTGAGGTCATCCTTAAAAAAATGTTTGTTTGGAATTGCTGCCTGGGGGGTTTCAGACCCAAGAGGGAGGGAATTTATTTATTTTTCTTTGAAGTTAAATAATATACAACCAACCATTACTGAAACTGATTTCAAATTAATAATAAAAATCACAATATAAAACAGTATACATATTTATTATTTTTTTCGATTTCTGAAACAAACAAGCCAAAAATGACTGTTCAAACTTTATGATAAAACATTTAAACTTTTACAAAGGTGACTGTTCTAATAAATAATTTGCTTGCTATTGCAAAGATCTTTTTCCATGTATTTTGAATATTAAAACTGTAAATTCTGTTGCTGATTTTCAACTCATTATCTATGGAACACACAGGAATGGACACTTTCAGTGTTATCATTAAGAGCTGACATCCGGCGATTTCTCGCCCCCTACTTTGAGTAAAATTGCTGGCAACTTTCTATAGTTAAGACAAAAAAAGTTATGCTATATTAATTCAATGAATCACTGATGTTGTGGTTCAGTTGCAGTGGCAAGTAAGCCATTCTAAAAAGACTACTTCTGGTTTTGTTTTCAGTAAAGTGGCTTTACACATCAGTGTGACATTTTGGTAGCTGCTGCTTGTCAATGACGATCATATAAATGCTTTATTACAGATAGCAAGAAAAAGGGATTTTACTGACCTGACTGGTTAAATCAATGAGAATGTCAAACCTGACGTTAAAAGGACAAGTAGTTTGATGAGCAAAGAAATTTACAAGCATTTCAACCAATGGAGCAATAAAAAATACATAAATAATTTTGTCAATAATTTTTTTCCAGTGAGAATAATTTTAACGAGTCTGGCAGCAATTTCAAATAAAGTATAATTTTATTTTGGCCTAAATGAAAATATATTTATCAATACACAAATTCTATCCTTTATCCAGCAATCTCTGACACATAAATATATCTACATGACTCTTCCACCCTTGTCATTTTATTGTAATAATTAACTGCTGACAGCCTAGTGCGATTAGTGTAGTCAACTGCAGAAAACCAAGTGTGATTAGTGTACTAGTCACAATTTATTTTATGCTGATAGGAGAACCCCTTTGTAGAGCCTCCAATATTTTTGCTGAATAAGCAATTGACCTGTCATGTACCCTAGTGGAACCTTTTACAAGTACTGGTCAGCTTTAGACTACTGTCTTTTTCTATGATATAAACTGCCGCATGGCAGACTTGGACGGAGCTGGCCATATTTTTATGATGTCAAGACGTACAAGCTGTTAAGCTATTTTACAGACTTGCACAGATGTTGGCGCTAAGGGGTCGGGGTCATTGATGTAGGAGAAAGCCGGAGTACCTGGAGGAAACCCACGTGTTTATGTGGGCAACCAACATATCCTCTCAAATACAACCACTGCTGATCACAGGGATTGAACTTGGGTTTCAGCAGTGAGAAGCCAAGTGTATTAACCACTACGCTATATGGACATGCTGTGTGATTACTGTAGTTAACTGTAAACAGCTCAGGGTGGTTTGTGTAGTTAACTACAGTCAGTCCAGTGCGAGTAGTATAGCTAACTGCTGACAGTCCAGGGTAATTAGTGTGGTTAACTGCTGACAGTCCAGTGTGATTCGTGTAGTTAACTACAGACAGTCCAGAATGATCAGTGTAATTAACTAGAGACAGTCCAGAGTGATTCATATAGTTAACTACAGACAGCCCAGTGTGATTAGCTCTCACCTTCAGTGCCTTCTCCAAAACCTTAACCATTCTGAACTCAGCATAGCGTCTGACGTAGTCATGAACATTCTGGGCATTGACTTCAATGTCACTCCCCCCAGGAATCAACTCAACTTCCTCTCCACCCTAAATCAAAATAAAAAAGGCATTTACTTACATGTGTCGAATAAATTACATCATTCAATTACATGTGCCAAATAAATCACATCATTCTATGATGATAGAATGCTAATGTGAAATCTCAAGGTTTTCATTTTTACCCTTAGCTGCAATTCTCTGGAAATCAAGCACTGCTCATGTTACAAAATATGCCTGTTCAATATATTCAATAAACCATTACTTGTCAAAAAATGGCTCTGACAGTGTTCTTTCAACATATCAATAAAATGTTAGTTCCAATATGGCTTTGTTAAGAATGAAATGAATGAGTAGACTTCACTCTAGTCAAGTGTACCTTCAGAAAGAAAATTCTGACTTTTCAAAATATACTTAGCACCAACACCAAGAGAAACCATTATGTAAACAAAGTTTGAAGGCTGTAGCTTTATCAATATATGGTTTTATTTGACCTGGAGATATAATAACAGGCAATTTTCTGCATACCAAGTTCGAATACTCTTGCCTTACTAACACTCTCATCAATTCTACAAGGTGCTGATGTATGAATAGTCACACATACAGACACATAAAACCATACCATGTCTGATGATCCTTATATATACTGGGGTTTGTTTTTTTTTTTTTACCTTTTCTGATGGGCAGTAGGAATTTAAATTGATTAGAGAACTACAGATCAGATTCTCAATGTATAAATACCAGCAATGTTTGGTGCAACTTTTCTGCAAATGATTCAGGTTTTACATACATGTGTATTTTACTGAATCCCTTGTATATTTTCCCACTGAATGTGTCCAGACATGCCTTTATACATCTAACAAGCCCCAAATGAACTATAAACTCAGCTGCAATGTGGCTATATTAGGTTGCTGTCAGTACCCCCCCCCCCCCTCCAAATTTCTGTCTAAAGCACTTTGTCAGCGCTGTAAATCTCCCTAAATTGGGTCCAATAAAAAGACCCTTCCCAACAGGAAAATAATCAGAATGATTAAGAATCAGAATGAGTAAGACACATTTCTCAAATGATCACCTATAATAAAAATACAAGCATTTTGAGTGTATTGCAGGCAATACAAAGTCCCCCACTGGTAGGATAATTCAGTCAAAAGTAGGTCAAGTGTTATGAAATTCATACTTGATCTGTAACTATCCAAGACTAAGCCACTTATCAAATTTCTATTGAATATCTTCATCCAATGTGGAGAAAAGTCCAGAAAACTGATTCAGAATGACAGATGGACTGAGGGTAAACTAATAGTCCCCTTCAGCAAAGCCAGTAGGAGGCTAAAACAATACAGAGTTCTATACTACACTTCAGGTGTGTTGATGGGAAGGGATAAACAAATGAATGTAATTTAGTGAGAGTCAACCCTGGTCTTTAACTTAAAAAAAAAAAAATCCTCTTCAACTGAAACAAAAACTTGGGTAACTGTGTGTTAATTTAAAAAAATTCCATTTTGAAAAAAAAAAATTTTTTGATAAATTTCCCAATCTAAAGGGATCCAGACTCTGTACCAAAGAATTGTAGTGAAAGTCCTGCTTAGTATACACGTATGCTTTTTTTAACTTCCCCTTCCAACACTCTATTTATCCCAGGGCCTCACCTCTTCAGCTCCTAGCTGGACGAAGAAGTTCATGTCCAGTGCAGCAAATAACAGGGACGCATCTTTATTTTCCGAGTCCAGAACCAGCTGTCTCAAGCTCTCGTACATCACAGGGTCAAAGAATGCCAGGTCATGCCAACCAATCTTCCTCCCCAATATATACTTCAGGACATGACGATTCAGGAATAGGGGACACATCTCGTTTTGTAGCAAGCACAGACCAATGATCCTGAAAAAGAACAGCATTCATTCTGACCACAGTACAGTTAAATGCCATTACTTCTTTCAGAGTATGCCCTTCTCTAGGAAATTACCCACAGTCAATCACACGACTTGTCATTAATTTGATATCTCTTTGTAGCTTCAAAGCATTGCCAAGGTTTTTTATACTAAATGTCAATCAAATCAGATATCTACAAATGTAGCACTATATCATAATCAATTCCCTGGTAAAACCACACACACACACACACACGTTGATTTCCTACCTTCCCACATTCCTAAATGCATTGAGCCTCTCTGGAGTACTTTTGCCAGGTCTTGGGGAGTAAAATCCCCGTTTTCCAGGCTGCCAGAACAGTGGGCTGTTGTCCTCCATTTCCTCCTCTTCCTCTGCATCAGCTTTACGCTCCGATAGTTTCTTCTTCTTGTCGCTGGCTGACAGATTAAAGATGTCAAGATCAAGGAGAGCCTCCGCACTCAGTTCCCTACAAACAAAAACAGTAACCTTGAGTAATCTTAAATCTAAATTCCCATGTCTAAAATATTACCATACAGAGCAAGTTTTGTTTAATGTACAGTATGTTTTGTGTTTCAGTACACAGGAGTGTTTACTAATCCCTGTACTTTACAACTTCAGCAGAATTTTCATGCTCTTCAAGTCACATCATGTACTCAATAGATAAGGTTTATCTAGGGGTTACTGGAATGCTGATAAGAAAAGATTGACTGTGTTCTTGAAGCACAGTATGTTTTATGTATACATTTGCATATATAAGTTTTGGGGTTTTTTGGAGAGGATTTGAAAAGTGAAGAAAAAAAAAGGAGAGAGAGAGAGAGAGAGAGAGAGAGAGAGAGAGAGAGAGAGAGAGAGAGAGAGAGAGAGAGAGAAAATTCCAATCCTAAAGTCTATGACCACTAAACAAGAGCATACTTATGTTGGAATTTTTTTTGCTGTGCATCTTGCAGCATTTGACATAATTTTTAATGCATTAAAATTGGTTTACCAATAAAAAATGGACAAAAGTAATAGTTTATAAACACCATAATAATACCAGGTATATAACACTATGATGTTATCAATAAAATATATTTGATGCATCATTTTATATGCTTATAGCATTTTTGAACATTTCAGTAAAATCATGAAGATTGAGCCCAATGTGTAACAAACATGTACATTGGTACTCTGTATTTTCTTAATTGATGTAAGGAAACGAAGCACTACATAGGAAAATTGCAGTGTAGATATTACCTCCCATGTGACATTATGTTGCCTTACCTCTTGCGTGACATGATATTACTTTAACTCCCATGTGACATTATGGTGTCTGACATCCCATGTGATATTATGACATTGCCTTACCTTCCATGTGACATTATGATGTTGTCTTATCTCTCATGATATGATGTTGCTTTACTTCTCAAGTGATATAATGATATTGCCTTACCTCCCATGTGACATTATGATGTCTACAGCTTCATCCACCCTCTGTCTCAGTGTCTCATCTGAGGTCAACATCAACAACAGTTGAGCGGGAGACAATTCCAGTAACATACCGGTTATCTTGGGGGCTAAGGACTGAAAAAACATTCACAGTCAATAACATACCATTACCTTACAGGCTAAAGATGAAAAAAAAATTCAGTTGATAACATACCATTATCTTAGGGTATAAGGACTGAAAAAATTTTACAGGTTATTAAATAAAATTATCTTCAGGGCTAAAGACAGAAAAACATTCACAATTGATAACATATTTGTTATCTCAAAGGCAAAAGGACTAAGAAATGTTAATAAATAAAAGTCTGTCATTTTAGGTGCAAAAGGACAAAGGAATAGTGCAGTCATGGTTGACCACAAATTTGATTTACTGCAGTAAAAACACAAACAGTTCAGTTTGTATTTTATGGACTTTGGTTTGATTTTGTTTACTTTTTTTTTTACATTATCTAAATGTAGTCCAAGAAATCACACCCACAGTTCTCAAACTGAAAAAGATTTTTTTGATTATGTCCAAACTTGAATGTGATTTCGAAACAGAATTCTCACCGGCTGTAGGACCCTGACTTTTGGGTACAGTCTCTCCCCCAGCTGTCGGCGGTACTGTGATACAGTGTCAGGTCCCCCCTCAGAACCAGAGTCAGATGATGGCTGCCCAGCAGGACCAGGGTTATTGTTGTTCGATGTGGGGGCATCGGCTGGCATGTAGAAGGGTGGCGCATCATAAGACAGTGTCCGTCTGGCATCTCTTTCTCTACTGCGTTGTCTCCTGAGAGTCGACCGTTGACGTTCCCTTTCTCTCTCCCTCGATCTAGCTCTCTGCAGCAAATCTAAGGTAATGGATAATCAGCAAAAATTAGTCTTTTTAAATTGACAAGAAGAAAAGTGAATATTACACAATATTATATTTCTGATGTTAAGCAATTTCTCTCCTTTTTTAATGAAAACCTAATGCAAGCTCTGGTCTTCAAGTAAATGAATTTTGCATACAGTGTCTAAGATACACATATTTTGTATAATAAAAAACTTAAGGTAAAGACATCCAATTTACTTACTATACTGCAAGTTCTTCCCACCAATCAGCACCCCATCCAATGAGGGCAGTTTTTCTTGTGATAAAACAGCCTATTGAAATACACAGTGCATTGTATAAACCCCTAAATGATTAACCATTTGTCTCACTAATCAATACAAGATAACATACATATACGTAGTGCATTTTTACATCAAGTATAGTACATACAATTAAATCAAACACTTCTTACATTAGCTATGGCAGTGTAAAAGCTTCTAGCAACTCCGCTTCCTTCCCCTGGTTCATCCTTGAAGGTCACCTTGACCCTATGAACTGCCAGTGGGGGGCCACTAGTATTTGTTCGCCTGTTGTATTGGGTGTTCAGTTGTTTGAAAGACTGTACAATCAGTAAATTTCTATCTCTCTCCACCTGACAAATGAAGATTCCATATACAAACTATCAATTTATCAGAAAAATCACTTTTCATTCACATTCAAATGGGAATATATTAAAAACTTTGTTACTTATGACAAAAAATTAATTACTTAGTTCTAAGGCCAATTTTGTCAAAAATAAATAAGGTAGGGTGATGTTTTTCTTTTCATTTTTATTTATTAAAAAACTAATGAGGGATTTTTTTCTAACTCAAAATTCATGACTTTTAAACAGTTACAGCATAGCGCAAGCATTGAAAAACCCTCCACAATGTGCCATAGCAGAATAACCATTGTGCCTTTTCGTATCTGTACAGATATTGATTCCATTGAGAAATAATTGGAACTTTTGACCCCAGCAGCCATTTACAAAATTTTAACCGTTAATGCAAACAGATGACCCAGACTTAGTCAAACGTTTTATAGACAGGAGTATCTTAAATGCAGTCAGGGATTCTGGATTTTTTTTTCTTTCTTGAATTTGAATACATAAGTGAAATTTTTATATTCATTAAAGGATAAAAATAGTTAAATGCACACTGTTTAAACAGATACGGGTGGGCAGAGAACCAAGTAATTAATTTTTATAGTCCCTATATTATCATTACAAAGAGAACAAAGTGTAGACACTGTGATCAGGGCTGTGTGAACTCACATCTAAAATGATATCCCTCTGCTGAGAGTTTCTGATTTTCTCCATTTCTCTTCTAAATTTGCTTTCCTTCACAGGAAATCCACCCAGTTCACTGATGACAGACCCTGGCTCTGCCCCCACATCATCACAGAAAACACGCCCAAACAGGTCAAGGGCTAGTCGCCATCGCCCAAGCAACACATCATGTGATACCAAGTTACTCTGAGGGTTCAACCTAGAACAGTAACATGCATACCATTTACAAAGCTTCTACAAAATACAGATTCAGTGTTACAGTATCAGTAATTACTTTAAAATCAGGCCTGTTTTTTTTACGCAATGTCTGCAATTTACACATTATCCATCACAGTCACTCATCAATATACATATCAAGAAATCCAAATTTGAGCTCATCATGGTCCAATCTGACAAAAATCATCTATAATAATACCTATACTTGAATAAATTACTTGTAAATCATAAATGTGACAGATGGTATGACAATAATTCCTAAATTCAGTTACAACATACAGTCTTCTGGGCATTTTTCTATGTCCTCACTTGTTCAATAATCTATTCACAAAATCATTTCCCCCAGAAAAAAAACAACGATTCACTGCTGAACACCATAAAAAAAACCTTTAATTTGCATGTGAGAAATATTCAAAAGCTTTACAACCTTAGCTCAGTCATGAATATTTGTTGCTCTAAACCATTGCTTGTTGTAATCTCTTCATTACAAATTATCCTATAAAAGTCACAGTCAGATTTTTCACTGCTAACTTGCAAATAGACATCACATGTAAAACTTGGTTTACAGTAGGCAGATCATCACAATCATTAAATGACCCCAAATTTTTACCTGACTAACCCTAGACCCCTAGGCATAGTAGATCGTCAGTATCCTCAGATGACCCCAAATTCTTACCTGGCTGATCCCAGACCTGGGGGTACAGCTGAAGTCTCTATGTCCACAGTATTGCAGACGTTCTCATGAGCCCCTACTATATCGAGGCCGGTGTCCACTGATCCAGCTGGTAGTGTGTCACTGTAGCTAAAATAATTTCAGAGATCAATATACCTACTTCACACAGTCATCTGAGAAATCATCACTATCATCTTAAATTTCACTAGGATCATGGAAATTTCCTTGCAAAATTTAAACTGATAGTGAATTTTGTTATTTTGTCAATGACATGCTATGACAGTAAAGCAGGTAAAATAACCATTGTGAATGGTACCCTGATGGCATAAAATTTTAATAATTAGAAGTATTGGGATCAGCAATATACCTACCTTGCTTGCATTGATGGGCCATCACTGGACGATGAAGTCCTCTGGTCAGCCACTTCCAAGGTGGATGGTCCTGGGATCTGGTCTGAGAAGGAGGAAGGATCAGACAAGTTTTCCGATGACAGGGATGGTAGTGACCGTGACTCAATCACCGCCCCTGGCAACACTTCCATTGACATCCCACTGCTGTCTGTGTTACTCTTGGTCTGCGATGATAACCCACCAGTACTGCACTGTGTGGTGACGCCAGACATCAGAGAACTTGATGAGTTTGAGGGGACAGTGCTGAGGGAGGGAGTGACCCGCTGGGTGTCTAAACTTCTGTCCAAAGACTCAGACTGACCACTGATTTGACTGTTAAGATCTAGTCGCCTATCTCCAGCAATAAAGCGGTTCTCTGAGAGGTGGGGCCCAGAATAGGCTGGACCAGGCACTGGGAGACCATAGGCTGCACTGGAATGCACTATTACACTGGCCTGATTTAACATTTCATGAGATTTACTCACATCACGACCCTGTCCTGGTAGTGGTATACTGCTTACCATATTTGTGTCACCTGACTGGTTCCCAGTCACCTGATTGGGAGGAGTTTGAGAAGGAGGCTTCACAATCACACTAGCACTACTAAAAGAAACATCGGGGAGATTTGAGGGACCTAGCTGAGACAGCGGGCCTGGTACAGTAGTCAAAGGAAGAGAGGCTCCCTGTATCAGACAACTGCTGCTCCTCCGCTCTGACAGAGCCATTCTGATTGGCAGCTTGTCAAATTGATTTTTACTGCTTGACATACGCTGGGTTGATTTAACATCCGCAGATGATCTGGAGGGCACCACAGTTTGTCGGATCATCCCAAACAGGTCTTCTCTCCTTGCATTTGGTTGAAGAAGATGTGGGAGGTCAGCCAATGGCAGGGCTTGTACCAGTGGTGTCTGGAATGGATCTGGTGGGGGACATCCTAGAAAGGTGGTGGAGTCCGAGCGATGAAAGAATTGGTGTTTACGGCCAGACTTGGTGGTGACATCGGACTCACCGTCCACACTCTCATTGTCCACAGACATGTTGGTGACCGGATCTTCATCATGTTCCTCATTGTCATTCTCGTCATGGTCCCAGGAGATGACAGAAATTCCGTCCCTAGAAAGTTTACATAACAGACTTTACTTTAAATGAGAGATTGTCTCGTCGAACAATTTCTTTTACATTTATTTTCAATAAATTCAATAAATCATTTAAAAAACACATCTAGATTCTTAGGAAAAGTACATAAAAAAATCTTTCATATACATGAGCAATAAAAAAGGAATTATTTCCAACTCAAACACTGAATCTTTCTAACTTAATAAATACTATATTTTAGTTGATCTATTGCCTCTACACTTTAACTTTTGGTAAATACTATTGAGGAGCTCACTATTGGGATGCATATGTATTTCATGAGTACACTTTTACAAATCCAATACATGATGATTTATAAAACTGGTGCCACGTTTTCAATTTATAAAGCAATTATCCACAAGACACTGTAATATTCTGCTTAACATTTCCTCGACATTACTTACCGGAAAACCTCAGCGTCCATATCGATACTGCTCCTGATGTAATAAATCAAGGCATCAAACACATAGGCAACATGTCTCATAGACGAGATATCAAGACTGGGGAGTGAGTCAGCATGCTCATCATTGTGAGATCTCATAAGAGACAGGGCATAATTTAGAAACTCGCGGCGAGCCAAATTACCATCAGTACCTGTAAATAAACAAATGTCAATCAAGAAGTTATCACTTCAAACCTATTACTCAAGTTATCACTCATAAAATGCTATCAGACATATCAAAAAAAGAAATTCTCGAACAACAGATTTTAACATTATAAAATCCCTTCTTTTTATGGAGTTCAATTTTTGTTACTTGAAACAAATACTTCTTTCTTAGATCCTCATCACTGGAGACGATGTTGTTTTAACTTTAATTGTGACAAATTTGTTATTCTTTATTTCATCAGTTTTAGTAATTAACATTCAGCATTTCTGTCCCTTATAAAACTGTTACCAGTAATTTGGTACCACTCCCAGTGCTAAATACATGTACATGTACTATCGATTTTCCCCAACTCTGATGCTAATAAAACGTCCAGTAACAAAGCAACAAACAAAGTCTTAGTGATTCGAGGCTCATAATTCGATTTGTACGAAACATTGTACAAGATATCCAATTTCTTCACTTCCTCTTAAATAGAAATTAGAGGTCAGTATAATGGCACAAGTTTATAAATTGTAAGCAATGAATATTTGTTAATTCTTTAAAATATGGTTAGTTCATTTGGAGTTAATTATAAATGTCATTTGTTGACATCAAATAAATTCCAAATAAGTTCTATTTGATGCTATATTTCCGATTTGAATGGGTATCAGTACCATTCCCATACTGCAGGAAAAAAAAAATGCTGACATCTTTGTATTACAAATATTTCAAAACAAAGTGTTTAAGCTTTTAAACAATATCTTAATATATGTACAGAATTTGTATATAAAAATATTCACAATCTCTACAACAATAGCCATTTCCTCAAGAATGCATCGCAGTTGTAAATAATGCATGCATGAATACAGATACATATGTAAATATAGAATGTTTATTTTAACAACTTTGAATTCTAACAGAAATGATGAAAGAATGTAAATATATACGAAATAAACTTCATTTTTGAAATTACATGAGGGTATGCTTCACATCGGCATACTTTTCATAAAGCACGCTAAAGCTCTAATGCACTTCATGAATTATGCAGGTGTACAGCATTGCAATTCATCCCCTCATGTATTTTCCAAAAATGACATTATTTTCTGAAATAAATGATCCACAAGAGAACTGTCTTCATCAGAACTTACCAATGGTGCCAAATCTTGCTCTGCGTCTATCTAACGCCTGCAGAATGCGGCTTTCTTCGCGGTTGGTTCTTTCACGTAGGTTGCGGACGTAGTTAGAGTGGAAGGGATGATTTGGATTGGCTGGGTCTGTTGTATGACAGAGGGCAGCACCAAACCTCAACTGAGCTTCAGTGGAATCCATGATATTGATCAACCAATCCCAGGTCAAGGATAAATGCATCTCTGTGTAGTACTGAAAAAGTAGGTCAGGTTGACTCAATGATGTAGTCAATATCACTGTCATCAGAAGTACAATGATCAGGATAATTCATCATTGTTTTAAAAATCAAACATTCTTTTCATTCAATATAACAATAGTTCATTTATAATAGAAAATAAAGTGGATCTCCAGTTAATGTAAAAATTTTAATGACAGAAATAAAAAATCAAAATCTGAGATTATTTCCAGTTTTACAAAGCAAAGAGAAGGGTCGTGATCAAAATGAACCCTTGATATGACACTGGCAGTGGTTCTCTTGTGCTAACAGGAGTATATTGTATCCAATTGCTATTGATGCATTATACCTTTACCTACCTATATGCATGTACATGTATATACATTGTACATTTTGCAATTGTAATTTTGGTGGATTTTCCTCTTCACAAAATATGGACAACCGCAAAAAAATAACCATTATACAGTACTACTACATGTGGAAAGATTAAGTTTGCAGTGACAGGAAGAAATTGATGATGCCTTGTGCAAATTCATTGCTGCAAAAGTAGGTATCTTACAAAGCCTGTACAGATATCTTACAAAGTCTGTATAGATATCTTACAAAGTCTGTACATATACATATATCTTATAAAGTCTGTATAGATATCTTATAAAGTCTGTACAGATATCTTACAAAGTTTGTATGTATATCTTATAAAGTCTGTACAGATATCTTACAAAGTCTGTATGTATATCTTATAAAGTCTGTACAGATATCTTACAAAGTCTGTATATATATCTTATAAAGTCTGTACAGATATCTTACAATTACTTAATGCTGTAAAAATGACTCCTATTAATACCTGTAAATCACGTGCTTCCTGGTCTGAGATCTCCAAAACTCGAGGTAATCCTGGAGCAAGGGCATTGTAGTCTTGTATCATTGTCAAAAGGTCAGCTATTTGTCGCACCACAACACTAAATGCCCTTGCTAGTTGACTGGCTGTTGTCGTCATGGTAACCTGATTCTCCTGATGATGGTGTACTGCTGTTGTGGTTACTGTGCTGGTCCTCCTCAGAGTGGCAGGGTCAATGTAAATCAGTCCACCGGTCCCTCCTAAATACACACAAATTCAACTTTTATAGAACTAAAATACAGTAAACATTCTTCATTACCTAATTAGGACATGTTTTGCTTAAATTAGACCAAAAAAAAACTAATGAATGTCATGTTCCCCTGTCCTTTAACACACTGTTAGAATTCGTGCTATCCAAAACAACTTAAGAGAAAGTAAAACATTCTTCAGAACGCCAAAGTGACATATCACTTTCACTTTTTCTCTCCAATGACACACACCACTTTTGTTTTTCCTGTTTCATGTGAGATATAACCTTTATTCTCTATCTTTCATGTGACATGTTCTTTCATTCTCCCACTTCCACATCCCTTTTTCTATCCCAGCAGTTGTCTTACCAGTGGTGGTAGTGGTGCCAGATGTGGGTGGTGGTCTAGCAGCAGGGGTCTCCCTCTGTCTGATAGCCCACTGCATTGTCTGTGGAGCCTGCAGTGTCCTCTGCCCATGTGTGCCTGTCAACCAATATTCAAAATTAAAATTCTTCTTTTCAAAATGCATTTCAAATTTAAACTTGAAATTCAAAATAGCCTTTACATTTTAAGAGGCTGGTCATGTAAACATTAGGTAGTATGTGGCACAATGAATTCATTATCAGTTCAGGATGATATGCTCAATTTTAAATACTGTAAACCAACTTTCATTTTCCTGTGAAAAATTTCTGCATGGTTCCAAGAACTTCATGAATATTTCCCAGTGCAAACCAGTTCATTAACATTTCTTGTATTTATTTAAGATAATCTCGGTAACTCACAAAAATCAGTCTCTGTTAACCAATTCATCATTAAAATGTCAAAAAAAAAAAAAGGTTGTTGCAAACAGAAGTCGGTTTACAGTAATGTTCAGGTATATTAATATAAAGGGCAGATAACTCTTATTGAAGCAATAAAATTTGGACTGCACTACTGGGGAATTCAGCCATGTGATGAGTCAAAAGATTGGAGGTCAATGTTGAATCATATGCTATTAGTGTAAAGGCAATGTCTGATTTTTTCATGGACCACTTGTATTATAGGCAATGCCAATCCTCCTAGAATCACTCTAGTTTTCATTTCTGATCTCTAACAACCTGACGTGTGACATCGCTCCAGCTGTTCATCAACGTAGTTCATGTCATCGGCATCATTCCCATCATTACTCTGTTCTCCCTCACTTTCATAATCTTCTTCCTGATTGGACGATTCTCCCGAGTCCTCTGAAAAGTGAGCCAAACTTCCAAGCCCTGCAGTGGATAAAAACCAGCTGTACATTGTACATCTCTGATAGACTAAGCATACATACAGTGTACATATCAGACAGCACTAGTACAGTGTATATATATCAGACAGCAGTGCTGACATGGTTAACTGAAAAGTCTGTTAACCTCAGTCAAAACACATTTGGTTCAGTCAAGTTTGTATTTTCCAGATTTCAGTTCAGTTTTATTTATGTTTTACAATATCTCATTTTGTTTGCTAAACTCACTATGATTGTTTCGATATTTTTATCGATGTTAATCTAACCAATGAAATTCCATGCAACATCAGTAATAGTAAAATGAAACATGGTGACATGTGCAAAAAAATTACAAGGGTAGGAATACTTCCAAGTTTCTAAGAAAGGGAGAGTTGGAAGTTTTTAACAAATAATTACAGTCTGCAAAATGTGCATGTGTGAGCGTAAGTATGCAATAGGATCACAGTAGCACAATAGTAAAAAGTTTGCTCTGCGAGAGGGAGGTCATGCATTAGAGTCCAACTCAAACCTGGGACATAAAAATAGGTGGTGACTGTTCCTTCACCGAACACTCAGCACTTAGAGATGAGAGTCACAGGTCTTTCAGATATGACCCTAAAAGCAGGTCTCATGTTGGCATGTTTAAGACCCCTTTCTCGCTTTGACTATGAGCACCACATATAGGTCTAAATTTACAGTACCTCACCTAAAACTTATAGTCAATTATAAAAGCTCCTGAGAGCTTTGTAGCCTGTTGTATTGTATCAATTATAAAAGCTCCTGAGAGCTTTGTAGCCTGTTGTATTGTACATAATGTCCTCTTTAAATAAATATTACTGCTATTTTGGTGAACAAAATGCATTAGAAATTAATGTTTGCATTTGTACAGAAAAATAATTACAGAGTCCTCATTATTTTTTAAATCATTAAGTTATTTTATTTAATCAAACAAAAACCTGAACACCCTACCAACAAAATGAAAACCCTAGTTTTAGTTTCCTCAGCCTAACTGAAAAATGTTTCTGAACCATGACAGCCCTATCAGACAGCACAATAAGTATACACCAGACAGTACAAGTACAGTGTACATACACCAGACAGTACAAGTACAGTGTACATACACCAGACAGTACAAGTACAGTGTACATACACCAGACAGTACAAGTACAGTGTACATACACCAGACAGTACAAGTACAGTGTACATACACCAGACAGTACAAGTACAGTGTACATACACCAGACAGTACAAGTACAGTGTACATACATCAGACAGCATAATAAGTGTACATACATCAGACAGCATAATAAGTTTCCATACATCAGACAGCACAATAAGTGTACATACATCAAACAGTACAAGTACAGTGTACATACATCAGCCAGTACAATAAGTGTACATACATCAGCCAGTACAATAAGTGTACATACATCAGCCAGTACAATAAGTGTACATACATCAGCCAGTACAATAAGTGTACATACATTAAACAGTAAAAATACAATGTACATACACCAGACAGTACAAGTACAGTGTACATACATCAAACAGTACAATAAGTGTACATACATCAAACAGTACAATAAGTGTACATATATAAAAGAGTACAATAACTGTACATACACCAGACAGTACAATAAGTGTACATACATCAAACAGTACAAGTAAAGTGTACATACACCATACAGTACAAGTACAGTGTACATACATCAGACAGTACAAGTACAGTGTACATACATCAATCAGTACAATAACTGTACATACACCAGACAGTACAATAAGTGTATATACATCAAACAGTACAATAACTGTACATACATCAAACAGTACAAGTACAGTGTACATACACCATACAGTACAAGTACAGTGTACATACATCAGACAGTACAAGTACAGTGTACATACATCAGACAGTACAAATACAGTGTACATACATCAAACAGTACAATAACTGTACATACACCAGACAGTACAATAAGTGTATATACATCAAACAGTATAATAAGTGTACATACATCAAACAGTACAAGTACAGTGTACATACACCATACAGTACAAGTACAGTGTACAAGTGCAATAAGTGTTCTTTACCAGCATCAGAACCCGCTGTCGCCGCAGTAACTGCACTCCTCTGTACACTGACATTGTCCTGGTTGCTATGACTACTCTCACTGTCACTTTCAGACTCTGCCAAAAGGTCAAGATCCATGTCACTTTCTGCAGCTCCTAAAAACAATTACCTCATTAAGGAAATTGTCTGTGTCATATGTCAACTGTTTTATCAACAAATAAAATTGGTCATAGTAGCTCAGTGGTAGAATATTCGCTTCATTAACAGGAGTTTGAGCCCAGTTTATGCCATAGCCACGTCAAGCCCAAGATATTTACATAGGTAATGATTGCTCCTTCACCAAACGCTCAGCATTTAGAAGTGAGAATCACGGGTCTTTCGGATAGGACCTTAAAATCGGAGGTCCCATATTGCGGAAGACATTAGCACATTAGAGAACCCTTACTGCTACAGCTCTGAGCATGAACGAAGGTCTAAATTTATGGTACTTCATCTACAGCTGGTGACACCTCAATATGAATAAAAATTTCTCAATGGATGTAAAACAAACAATCAATCAACAAACCAAAATCAATCATAGCAAATCTATTTACATCAAAATCAACACAAAGCATTAACTGAAAATGCATTCAGTTTGCAATCATCTTCTTTATTTTTTTTATACTCATCATTGTCATGAGATAATCTGGCATGGCATTTGTGTTATTAGTACTGGTGTCATAAGCATTAGTGTACTAAGTACTAGTTTCAAATTTGTACTAGTGCCATTAGTACTGGTAACATATTAAGTACTGGTGTATTACTGGTAAGTACTGAGGTCATTACAACTGGTATATCAAGAAGTATGTAGTATTGTACCAACCTCCCTCGTTATCAACTTGGTCCTGGTCTGAGTGCTCCGATTGGTGGTCGTCACGATCCTCATGATCTGATTGGTCCTCCTCACCTCCCATTCCTTCGACAACCTCCACCTGGAATCAGAAAACAATTCTAAAATAATCCTAATATTAAACACAACCTCCACCTGGTATCAGAAAACCATTCCAAAAGAATCACCACAAATGTAACAACGGTATAAAATTACATGTGTAGCAGAGAAGTGCTAATATTTGATTTGAATCCCAAAGTGGAGTAAAGTATTGCAATTATCCTCATGAAGTGTAGTGAAGAAGCCATTACTTAGCATTTTTTTTTTTTGACATTAATTTTGTACAGTGCAAAAGTGTTAGTAGAAGTCTGAGACTTGAATCTGTTTAACAGAATAATGTAAATAATAACTGTATTTTGAAATGAGTTTGCGTAGTGAAAAAGTTCAACCTCGTCTGAAGGCATGATTTCATCATCTTCTCGGTCTTGGGCCGTCCTCTGGGAAGGTCCCCCCTGGGAGATTCGGGGATGTGAGATGTACGATACTGAATGGTTCTCTGAGTCTGCTGGGTGTGAACGTAGAGGCAGGGGGTCAGTGTTAAATATTTCTTCACTACCCTGTAAAAGATATCAAGAGTCAAACAGACCAATTATAACACAAAAATGAACCCAAGCATTCCTACATTCACACGATGCTATTTTAAAACTTTTTTTTTATCAAAATAAAAGACAACACAGCTACCTGAATGGCATCAATGTTAGCTGTAGCAAGCGTAAATGGTGCCGTGGGTCGCAAGACTCCCATCCTAACCGGAGTTATCAGCGAGTCAGCAATCTCACAGAGTTCCTCTATAGCGATAGTGATCAGAGCATTGAAAGCTCGCTTACATCTGACCAGTGGCTGGCAGGCTGTGATGCTGGAGCTATATACAAGAGGGAAACAAGCATTCCATTATTGTTTATCAAGGAAAACAAATATACACAATCAGAAAAGATTAATATTAATGCTACAGCCAACAAGAATTAATAACTTGGTTCTCAGGCCAATTTTGTCAAAAAATAGATACAGGAGGGTGGGGTTTTGTTTTCTTTACCCTTTCAATGCCCTTTTTCCCTTTTCATCTAATAAATACAGACTCTTTAAAAATTCATAACTCGTCGTCTTCAATAGAATTAAACAGTTCCAGCATAGAGCAAGCATCAGAAAAACTCCCACAATGTGTCATTGTGCCTTTCTGTATTTTTATAGATATTAACGCCATTTGGAACTATCCTTGTCAATCATTTTCAAAATTTTAACCATTTATGCAAACATCAGCATGACCCACTCTTCAAACATTTTACTGACAGGAGTATCTAACATGTAGTCAGAAATTCCAGATTTATTTTATTCATTTCAGGATAAAAATGGTTTATGTGCATTGTTTTCACAGATGAAGACAGGTCTGAGAACCAAGTAATTAATTTTTTAGGCCAAAAGCTTTAAGCCATCCTCACAGTTCATTTAAAATACATAGTAATTTCTACACATTTCATTTCCTACCTTTTCTTCTTATTCGTGGCAGGGGTCATCTCGATGTTGAGAACAACAAATATCCTGGCCACCGATCTAATGAATCGACGAGTCACAGTCCTTGCCTCAGTCTTCCTGCCCTCAATATTATCATTCTGCATTTCTCTGATCAGGGTCGTCAATAGAGTGTCCAACATCTAATAAGGTCAGGGAAATTTACTTAACAGTGATCAATGAACAAGGGAAGATGACGAACAGTGATCAATGAACACGGGAAGATGACGAACAGTGATCAATGAACAAGGGAAGATGACGAACAGTGATCAATGAACAAGGGAAGATGACGAACAGTGATCAATGAACAAGGGAAGATGACGAACAGTGATCAATAAACAAGGGAAGATGACGAACAGTGATCAATGAACAAGGGAAGATGACGAACAGTGATCAATGAACACGGGAAGATGACGAACAGTGATCAATGAACTAGGGAAGATGACGAACAGTGATCAATGAACAAGGGAAGATGACGAACAGTGATCAATGAACAAAGGAAGATGACGAACAGTGATCAATGAACAAGGGAAGATGTCGAACAGTGATCAATGAACAAGGGAAGATGACGAACAGTGATCAATCTCATAATTCTATAGAGGGGCAAACACTGACTCCTGGACACACCAGAGGTGTGATCAAGTGCCTACATACAATCTCCCAATGCCACAGCAAACAAATTCCAGAAAATCTTTCACCTGGTCTTTAAGTTGATTAAAGAATTTCAAGCTTCAACGGGCAAACGACTCCAAAATACCTTAAACTAATTGATATTTGCACACGAGACATTTCCACAAGGTTTACAAGAACCTCCTCTTCACAAATATTTCTCAAGACAAAAAATTTTAATGTCTATCATATTTGTTTAAGATGACCTCAAATGTTGCAAACTAGTTTATCACTGGTAAATAGCAAAAGAAGCCATTGTGAATAAAAGCTAGATTACATTATTTAAAAGTCTTGATTTCAACAATAAGTACAAGCTGATATTAGAGAGTGGTACCTCTACACTACACTTGACCAGCAGATTGTGGGTGAATTTGTCCAGTCGTGCTGTCCCACTCTGACTGTCCAGATATAGCTGGTCCTCATACACAACGTCTGGTGAAGTGGTCCCCTTCTTGCCACTCATAATCATCGACATCACTGCCGTCCAGTCATTTAGGATCCGCTCTAGCGAGCGGCGACTGAAACGAGGTGGTTCAAGGTCATGCTCAGGCATCTCCACATCTGAAAACACATGCCATAAAGAAAACATTCAAACCAACAATGTCAAAATATGAATTTCTAAATATGTCCAGGCAAAAGATTTTTTTTTATAACAGCATGTACAGTATACATGCAACTTACATATACAATTACAACAGAAAAATATGTTCCAACAAAAATTGTCTTAGCTGCAGATCTGTAGCTCTCTGGGACAATATTGAGACAGAGAACTACAGATCTGCAGATAAGATTTTCTATGCAAAACCAAGAGAAAGGGGTGCTTGCGAATATTGCTGAGGAAAGTTGGACTGCAGTAACAGAATGCTCTTCTGTGTACCTGGATCCTGGGGGACAGCCTTCCGAGAGGAGGGGACCCGTGATCTGTTTGGACGATACTGTCTCTGTTCAATTAATTGCCTCCCTACTGTCTGCACCAAAAACAGCAGAATGTTCTCTCCCCTAAAAAACAGCACATTGAAAAATTCACATCTCTCGTTCATACATTGTCTTCTCTAACATTGGATTTCTTAAACAGTAACAAAGCATACAAGTGATGGTCTGTTTAAATTCCAGATATTAATCTGGTAAAAATCCTCCTATCTATATTCTGTCTGGTTCTATTTATTATCCTGATTCTATTCATTATCCTATTTCTATTCATTATCCTGGTTCCACTAATTATCTTAGTTCTACTAATTATCCTAGTTCTACTAATTATTTTGGGTCTACTAATTATCCTGGTTCTACTAATTATTCTAGTTCTACTAATTATCTTGCTTCTATTCAATATTCATTATTATTCTGGTTCTATTCATCATCCTGGTTCTACTCACCTGCTATTAGGAAGCTTTACTAAGTCTGTCTCTGCTAACAGCCGGTTCAACAACTCAAAGCGAGGCTGCTGCTGGCCTGCGATCAGAGCTTTACACTTGCACTTCTCCCAGCAGTCACAGTAAGCTGTAGGGGAGGTTCTCTTCATTCTAAAACAGAGATAACATTAGTATTCCAGACCACTCGTTGAACATCAGTTGTTATCAGGACAGTTAATATTCCCTGACACTGTCACACTTCCATTTCAGACGGAAATCTGTGTGGTCATAAAAGCGTGCTTGCAGCCTTCTTTACATCTTGTAAAATAAGATAAGATATTCTTGACTGTATGTGTACTACAGAGGTCAGAAAGAATTTGGTGCAATTTATAAAACAGCATCAAAATCAGGACTGTCACTACAATTTTTGGGAGAAGATCCCAATCCCTTTAAATTGGGAAATATATCAAACAATTTTTGTTCAGACTGGGATTTTTCAATTGACATACAATCACCCAAATTTTGTTTCAGGTAAAATGGATATTTTCTTTTTAAAAGATAAAGACCAAGGTTGACTCTCACTCAATTACATACATTTAATACCCCTCCCCCCTTTCCTCCCCATCAAAGTATATGAAGTCTAAAACTCTGTATTTTGACAATAGGTGATCATTTGCATCTTACTTAAAGGTACATGTACTCCGTCCTAAAATTGGGAATTTCTACATGATTAGTTGGAAAATTTGTGCTGATTTTCAAATCAGGGTCTTCTTATTGGACCCAGTTTAGGGAGATTAACAGCCGAGATTTCTCTAAACATATGTACACTGATGCTAATTTTGACACAGATTATCAATTATCTCACATGATACCAAAACATCACTAAAATATGATCTCCATCAAAATAAGGACACATACATTTTCAAACAATTCAGTATACAAATCTGGTAACACTATAAAGACTTACTTGCAGTCGTGTCCTCGATGACAGACCCGAGCACACTCAGTACAACAACATAGCGAACCCACTAATCCGCACGTCTTGCACTCAAAAATGTCCTGTCATGAAGCAATAGTGAATTTTAAGTGATCATTTACACAGGAGCTGTGAAATTAATCATTTTTGTTGGGGTGTAATTTTCATTGTTTTCTTGGTATACAAGGTGTACATAAACACAAATAAAGAGGATCAACTCTTCTTTCTGAAATGATCAAGTATCCAGTGATAATACTATATAAAAATTTGAACCAACAAAAATAAATGACTTCACAGCACATTTGAATGTGATACAGATACTATAAAATAAATCAAGTGAATTATATAAGTATTTGCTAGAGAATTCAAATCAAACTATTCCAGTCTATTCCGAAAGAATAATATTAATCTCACCTGTTTGATGTGCTCTCGACCGGTCCAGGTGAAACTGCAGGTGTCATTACAACACAGCATCTGTAGGGGAGAGTTGTCCAGGCTGGACCCCGCGGGGTACAGCATCTGCATCAAGGTGGCCCTATCCACCCACCCCGATTCATTAGTGGCCACTCGCTTAGCAGTGTCCAGCACCACTAGAGCTGCAGCATAAGCACAGCCACGCACTGCCTGCATAAACACTGTACAGCCATCAGCATTCCTATAACCAAATAGGAAAACAAAGCTTCAAATAATGTACATAATGAAAACATCACAATTCTGTCTGTTTAAACATACTACCAATTTCCCAATTTGTTTTTTTTTTTTTTGTTAGAATGCTGAGGAATCAGTTACTGATTAAATAAAACTAATACACAAGGTCATATACACAAAATCTGTACAAACTTCTACACACTTTATCTGGTGCACTACAAACACCTGCTATTGTAATAGTGTTGTACCTGGCAGACAGAAGTTCCACAAGATAGGGCTGTAACTGTGAACAATCACACAAGACCTTCAGAATAGCCATTGAGTTCACTCGTCTCTCTTTCTCCTCCAGCTTGACTGGCGGGATGGACACGGTGCTAAACTCTCCAGACACCAACGGGACACTATGACTGCTGGACGACTGATTATGAGACACGCTATGATCTAGAGGGGAAAGTTAGATTGTCATGGCATCATATAACACATAAAACAAATGTTCATGAATGGCAATATTCCACCCTTTTTATTCATAATTCAACTGCAGGTTTTGTTGAATATTCTGATATAATTCAATGTCGGGTTGTGTTGAATATTCTGTAAATAATGGTACAGACCAGACTTTAACCTTATCATGCATACCTTTTTTTAAAGCTTTGTCCATCAAGTTAATGTTTGGAAATAAAAGTCAACTAAGCTTTGTAAAATATGTGAATTTGTTTAAAAACATACCATATTTCTTAACACTTAATAGTAAATATTTATATTGCCCCAATCCATGATTCAAAGAGTTTTCCTTGATTATCAACCATCCCATTTTGTAGGGTTTCATAGCTTGGTGGTGGTGGTGGTGGTGGGGTGTCAGGGAGCCACTGTATTATGGTGGGGGTAAAGCCTACCTTGTTGTAGGGTTTCATAGCTTGGTGGGGGGTCAGGGGGCCACTGTAGAGTGGGTATAGACATATCCTCCGACTCTCTCACATCAATGCCACTGACAGCTCGAGCAGCTGATGATGCCCGTTTCATCATTTCTCTCAGACTGACACTGAAATCATTACAATTCTGTTAAATTGATATAATCTACATTTAGTATTAAATTAATTACTATTAGTGCTTTGTCTCAGTTGAAAAACATCACTAATTTACAGTATCTGTCTGTAGAATTTGACATGTACAGTGAATGTAGCTGCAGATTTGAACTCTCTGAGAAATACTGGAACAGACCAGGGATCTACAATTAATGAAGATTTGAAGGTAAGTGGAGACACAAGAGTAGAGGGAAAATGTGAAGGAATTTTTTATAACAAATTTTTTTATGGCAATGCAAGAATTCAGCAATATTCATACAAAGCCTCCACCCTGCACAGATATTTCTGCACCGTAAATCGCAGGCTTTTATTAGGGGTGGATCTGTAATTCTTCGGTCTAGATATTTTCCCAGAGAGCTACAGACCTGCAGCTACAATGAATGTTGAGCACATTTTACTCCTGAGTCCAGTGATTATTCTTACCACCTTGAGTTTGGGTCAGCATTACGTGACTGGATGGCATTCAGAGCATCCACTGCACTGCTTACTGCATTAATGGCCTCCAGGGCAGAGCTGAATGAACTACTTGTGGTTGTGGTGTTGGTGGTGGTGGAGGCCCCAACAGATGAGAGCGGCACTGGGTCTGAAATACATGTACCACATAGGTCATGTCATTTAGAATTAATGAACCCCCAACTACTGGACCAACTCATAAAGATGACAAATATCTTCTGGATCATATCCAGATCACCTCATTAAGACTCAAATTTAAAATGAAACACCAGATGTGTTTGTGAAACACTGATGCCCCTCTACGGCAGCGAAGTTGATAATGGCCAATGTTAAGTTTTTTTCAAAAATAGGTCAAACCTTAAGGTCAAAGTCATGAGGTCTAAAATTTCAGTACCAAAATAAAGGTCTTGTCACAAGGAATACACATATGAAATATGAAAGCCTTTTCATCATCTAGTGAAAAGCTATGGCCAAGGTTAAGTTTTGTGGACAAATTAGACAGACCAAAAACTTGATGCCCCCAAATCTCTGATTACAGAGGCATAAAAAAGAAACCAGTTCTTTGGGAAATTGAGCTCAGTGTTATTTTGATTGATCAGATACATCAATGATTATCTGATTGGTGAATAGTGCTTCTTCAGTAAATGGCTACAGTTATTAGTCTAATATAGTAAATGATTGCTTTGAATGTACTGCACATTTTTTTATATGAATTTGTTCCTGGTATTTAGTATTCCCTACTCTACATCTCCTTTAACATGTTCCTCAAGCCTCCTACTCCAACTCAACACCCTAACTATATATATCATGATGTTGACTGATTAATTGGCAAAGTTAGTTACTGAAGGTTGAATAACAGCAATACACAATAACTGATTTGGTTAACTCCATTATTTTCTGCAGTGTGTAAGTATTACATTACAGTTGTATAAGGGTGAAGGTCATTAAAGGTGAAACTAATACCCATAAAAATCAAATGCTGTTTTTTTAAAATATATTTTTATTTAAATTCTTATAACTCCCCTTCTCATTATTTTGTTTTCTATAGGGAGTAATCATTAATATAAATTCTCTACTTGATGAATGAATTACTGCTCAGGATGAACACTGACTTGTACATGTGTCAAACTGAAAATAATAACTAACAATAGATGTATTATGATCACATTGAATGGAAACAATTATAGACAGATCTTGATTAAAGTAAATTTCTTTATTTTCAATTCTAAAAGTTGAGATTGAAAATGTCATGGCTATTTTACTTCTTATGTTAAATAATCTCCTGCATTTGGAGGCCTATTTCCACCTGGTTTGGATCTAAGACTGTGTTACCTCTATGACCCGCCACTCATTTCCTTGTTCACTCACTGACTTGTTCACTCAGACTTGTTCACTCACTTGTTCACTCATTGACTTGTTCACTCATTTCCTTGTTCACTCACTGACTTGTTCACTTACCGACTTGTTTGTTGACTGACAGATTTATCCACTTGAAACTCATTCATTCACTGACTTCCTTGCTTACTCACGAACTAGCTCGTTCACTCACCAAATCACATACACATGCATCATTATGTTTCTACATTCTACATGCATATCCCCTCCAGCTGCAGGTTGTGGGGGAGGGGGAGTTGTGATTATAACCATACCCATACCTTGATCATAGTCTTTGTTTGAAGTGGGCACACACATGGCCACACAGGTATGCAGTATATTCCTGTTTCCATCACAGTGCTCTTTAATGATGTCCTGTAACACCTTCTGACTAGCAGCAGAATCTAGAAAAACCAGAGATAAAGTCTTATCAACACACCCTCCTCATACACAAATTACAAGTGTAGAAACATTCACTTTCAATAACCTTCATTTTATCTCTTCACCTGTATTAATAACTATCTCCTGCATAGCTGTGTAACATTTTGACTAGAAAAATTTTCATCTGTGGCTACACTGTCAGAAACCTAGTGGCTTAACTGATTACACTCTCGGAGTGACTACGATACCTTGTTCTTGTTCCAGGGACAACAGAATAGACTTGACCTTCTCCAGATCACACCGCAGTATGTGTGGGACCAAGGCCTGATGCTACAAAAACAGGAAGACATCACAGAAGGGGGTGAATCTCATAACAAAAGTATTCTTAATCAATATAGGCCAATTTACACTATGTACCTCGACAGCAAGTACCAGGATGCAGGCTTTGTTCTTCATGTTATTTCCCACCATGTTTAGACATTGAACTCGCATCCCCAGGGCACGGACTGGGGGAAGGTTCAACCACAGGGGATCACGTATGCCCTCTGCACAGTCCTTAGCCAGAGGATACAGGGCACCATTTCCATCCTGAAGCTGCACCAACAGCTCCTGTGTAACAATGAATGTCAACTTGAAATGAAAATTCTCAATCACTCGAGGCATGCTATACCCTAACTACAGATCTGTAGTTCTTTGGGAAAATATTGGGACAGACCAGAAAGCTACAGATCAGTCCATGAAAACATGCATACAGCTGAGGTGTTATAGCACTGCAATCCTGCAATGCAATGTTAATAATTTAATATAAAAAGTCCTGACACATTTTCCAACTACACATGTGCCCAAACATTTATTAAAACCCCATGCAACCTGAAAACCCAGAGCTTCAAATGATTTTGTTTCTTGCCTTAGCCATATCAGGTAGCCAGTAATGTTGACACCATTTCATTTCCATACTCATACTGTTTTTAAAACAATGAAGTCTATGTGAACAAATATCTTTAGTTAAAGATTGTGGATGAAATCATCCCAGTTTGTTTAAATACAATGCTTAAATAGGTTTGAATATTGATTTAGTCTGGTTCCTATACTTGCAATTCTGCTTTTACACTTCACTATTAGTGGTGCGGGTGGGGACCAGACTAGGGTTTTATAACATACCAGAATGGCTTTTCAATACTCTTGAGAAATTTCACATTTTTTCATTCTTTATCAATCATTTGTGTTTATGATAAATAAAGACTGAACAAATACCTCCGGTTAGATATTATCAATACATTTAGATACAAAAATCAAAGGAATTCAATTTGACTGGTTACCTCATATGGCTATGCCAACAAATGAAATCATTTAAAGCCGTGAGTTCTTGGGTTACATGGAGCTTTCATGAATATCTGGACACTAGTTCATGTGTATAGTGCGACAATATTTGTTTGGCATTTTTTTTTACATTAAATTTTTGAGATGGTGATGCAAGAATACAATATAAAGCCTAAACCTTGCAAATTTTTTTTTCCATGCCACAAGTCAAAGGTTTCTATAAGGGGTTGATCTGTAGTTTTCTGGTCTGTCCTATTTTCCAAGAGATATATAGATCTGCAGCTAAGGATACTCAAAATTTCCAAAAATGAAACAGGATTTTGCTGTGTTCATTTGGGACTTTCTATCATTTGACTAAACAACAATGTAACTTGGTCATTAATACATGATATGCAACCAATAAAAACAAAAAATAAATATTTTACTTTTTTTCCACAAATTCCACGATTTGTTATATCTAGGTACATATATCATAGAGAGGTTAATGAAATTTGTATATTGGTTAACACAACACTTGAGACATTTGGACAGTTGTAAAATACCGTACAAAATGCCAAAAGCAAAATATAATGGGCAACTACTGATAGAAAGGAAAATGATAACCTACATCTCCGGTATTATGTAACGTGATGTCACTACGGTGCTCGCCAAGAAATGTCTGTGCATCTGTCTGGAAGGTGGCATCCTGCTCCACTTTGCCAGTGGTCAAGTTGTAAATGGTGTAGCTGAGTCGTGACCCAGATCTAGCTATCAAGTGGATCCCTACAACACAAAAACCACACACCCATTAATGTAGCTTGAGTTTATAAATGCCACATTGAACATGAAGCATTGAGTTTATAGATGCCACATTGAACCTGAAGCTGTGAGTTTAGAGATGCCACATTGAACCTGAAGCTGTGAGTTTATAGATGCCACATTGAAAATGAAGCATTATATACTGGTACAAACACCCTCGCACATCTTCAGTTGTGGTGACTCTGAAGTTAAAGTGGTCTTATCATGACTGAGAGGTTGTGGATTCAAACTCCACTCATATCTTTGTTGTGTCAAACCTAAGACATAACAAATAAACAGCAATTGATCATTCCCCAAACTCAGCATTCAAAAGTGAAAAGTTGCAGGTCTTTTAGATGAGATGGTGTTGACACTGCAAATAATCCTTACCGCTACAGTCCATAGGTTTAAATTTGTGGCATCTAACAAACAGCTGGTGGAATCCCAATTTACAAAAAATTCTCAAAGAAACATAAAACATCAAATAAAACACATGCTCACCCAAAACCCACTATCATGTCAGTACAACATACACAAACCCTCCCCATCACTATTGTGAAGGGGTAACAAATATTGTCCCCTACTGACCCTCACAATCCACAGCCACGGCCAATATCTGACCACTCTCTGTCAGGGTCACTTTCTTTGGGGTCTTCTGAAAACAATCAGGCAGGCGAGGGGCACTGGCACTCTTTAACACCTGAAGAATAAATTTTTACAATCTCATCCAAATTTAATACATTTTCTCAACTGTTCTGACTTGTTGTTGAACAAGCACCAGTATGTAATATATTACATGCATAAATTTATTATCATAACTGAAAAGTTTAACATTCAACACATGATAGACAAAGACTTGAAAAAAGTATAAATTCATTCAACTTTGTTAAATAGTTAATTTAAGATATCACATTTCCTTTTTTACTTCTACATGGGAAGCCTCCAGTCAACAGACAATTGCATCAGTACAAGCCCATGCTTTTGTGATCAGCTTTACCTCCTGCAGTCCTGTAACACTCCCCCTCCACTACTAATGTCTGTGTCATCAGGGCCATCACTCCCCTCAGAGTCAGATTGAACACTTGATCCACTCCCAATGACACAAAGTCACCCATTTTCCCAATTTTATGAGCAAAATTTCCCAAATGCAATTGTAAATTTAAAATATACTGTACAATGTAAACTGGTGGGGGGGATCAATAAACAGTCAATAACTTAATAAATATAAATGGAAACAATGGCTGTTTTGTTATTCTTATGTTTTAAATTTTATTTGGATGGAAAAAAAAAAAACCCAGAAAACTCAATTTTCCAAATTTATCAAATTAAAGGGGACCCAGTCTCTGTACAAAAAGAGATTTGACGACCCTGTCAGTTATCAAATGTCCCTTACCTGTAGTTCATCTTTTCTCAGTATTCTGCAGTCCTGTAGGAGACTGACAGGGTCCTCCCTCCCACTCCCAGACTCCAATGCATCCCTGGACTGATACTTGACCACTGCATAGGCACCATCTACCTGTAACCAATACATGAAATAGATTATCTACCTGTAACCAACACATAAATAGATTATCTACCTGTAATCAACAAATATAGAGTATTTACTTATTAGCAGTACACAATTTTGTGTGTGTGGCTGGATGGTTACATTTTTCTTGCTACAGACTGGTTAAAAAAGAATTATTGTCCATAGGAATTTTTACAGAAGCAAATGTGTTTTAAAGCTTTCAAAAAATTGCATAATCTTAGTAAGAATACATTGCAAAATTCAACCTGTGCAACTTCATAACCTGAAAACATTCCCTGCCATGCTTTCACATATTATCATAACATTTACATATTTGCTAAAAAAAAAAACCAAAAACAAAAAAAAACATTTTTGTGACTAAGAGTTTCTCTTAGTATTATGGTTAACTCATATGAGAGACTACTTTTACATTTATATGATGTTCTATTTTTTTTCAAATTCATTTGCCTGTGGGCAAGTCCTGATCCAAAATTTACATGTCCACATGACAAAAAGCGTCATCCCAGGCAAAAAACCTGTACATGTACATACAGCTGAACTTCAGTATCTCAAACATCAATATCTCAAATACCATGAATATGTCAGAGCAAGTTGAGAGTCCTAACTACATTTTCTTTATGAATATTTCAACATTGATCTCTAGCCCTTAAATACCTCAAAGTTTCTTCTCAGCCCCATCAAGGTTGAGATAAAAAGAAGAACATCTTTGTTTTGAAATGATAAGCAATTCTTACTTTGACCACTTTGCCAACAGGTACAGTTTTCACATCCTCCACAAAGATGACACTCTTCAATGGCCAGCTCTCTTCATCTTTCCTCTCAAAATCTTTCAATGGCGTAGGTGCCTTCTTGCGTTCTGTTAATATACACATATCCTACAGGTGTACAATGCTTTACAGCTAACTAACAATAGCCACGAGCCAACAACAGCATGACACAGTTATAGTGAACTAGCTGCAGAACTGTTGCATTATGGTTTTATATTTTAGTCTTTGACTGTAATGCTAGAATGTCTAGAAAGTGGAGAAATGCATTCCCAACCGTGCGCAGAAAATCTTGTGCCGTAAATTGCACCATTTTTGCATTACAGGAACTGTAGCATTATGGTCAAAGACTTTACAATTTAGGGAACCTTGGCTAAGGTATACAGTCTCTGCATTCTCTTGTTCAAAACATGCAACAGCATTATTGTAACCTTGGTAACATGAGAAAAAACATGCAGCAATCATGTAATAAATATAAAAGTGTTATACAGTAACATCAATAATAACAAAATATCAACGTATGGGAATACCAGGCCTACTTACTAAGTGACGTGCTAATCAATGTGGGCCCGCTGTGGTCACTACAAGTGGATGAGTCTGGGGAGGGGGGTGGGGGCATGTCTGGCTTCACATCACATGACTTCACCTCAATCTTCACCTCAGGCTTCGGTTCACTATAACAGGCATATAACTTAATTACTGCGCTTTATAGCATTCCTTTTGTAAAAGGTCCTTTCATTATTAATCTTCATGTATCTACAATTCATAATTCTCAAATTATTGCCACTCAGCCAATGGCCATTTTCACTACACTGTTACGTTTTGTCAAGGACATTTTTCCTGTTACATAAACCTCTTACTACAATGTCAAACCTTCATACCATCATCTGCTACCCTGTATTCAAAACAAATGTTCATATTTGGGGGTCAAATGTCTAGATTGACCACCAAAGGCTGTTAATTAGTCATCACCTTTGATCACCGATGAACTGTCGTCAGTATACCTAATAGTCGTAGTTTGAAAAAACTTTCTAAAAATGAGTTAATTGTTAATAGGGATTAAAGTTGTTTTTTATGTGTAAGAAATCTTGAAGTCTAATAATGCATCATCACAAAAGTGAGTGCTCTGAATTTCAGACAAATTAACTGAATGTGCACATATCTGTTCAGTCGTGAAAAATTTGATTGAAAACTACTGACTTTTATTATGAAAATCAGAATGATGAAGGGCTAAAAAAAATAACTTTCATTTACAAGATGATAATAATTTAAATACCACTAGGAGAAAAAACAGCACTGTCAATAGAAGTGTTTTACCCATGTATTCTTCAATAGCAGAAATATTTTACGGCAAATTATTTTACATACATGTGCAAATCATACATATATTTTAAGGTATTCAATAAATAAAAGGCAAATGAAATTCATTTGATCAAATTATTCATTGATATGTACTCTATAGGCAATTCATCATCATATCTTTTTTTTTACTGCCACAATTCTCCAATAATTTAATGAGAATTAACTGTATTTAAGTACTCAATAACAATTCATCCAAATATTGCTCTCCCCCCACCAAAAAATGCATGCATTTCATTACAACACATCTCGCATATTCTAATCTACCCATCCTAAGCAATTATAACATGCCTTTTTTTCACCATTCTTCATCTTAATATGTGTAACTTTCACCCCTATCATCAGGGAATCCTGCAGTTGGTATAATATACTGCTCTACATGATGCAATATTATTGTACTTGAATTAAGTAGACATCTAACCTCTAATGTCCTACTTTGTCTGCTGTTCTATGATCTATACTTACACAGGTGCATGCTTGAGAATCTTGAAGCGACAGGTGTCAGAAAGTGACCAAGCAGATTCCAGCAGCTGACCTACTTTTGGGACACCATCTACTGTGGCAAATGCCAGGGCACCACTATGGTACATAGGGGAGCTTCGCAGGCATACCTACAATGCAGCAAGGTTTCATCAACTCACAAAAAACTAAACTTTCTATGATGTTCAAACGTTGAAGTATATTGTCCTTCTTTGTACTTAATTCAGAAATCATGGGAATAAATTACATTCCATACAGAAAATTGTAAACATTTTTCTTATAAAATCATCAACTTAGTTTTCATCTTTATCATTTTTTTTTTTAATTTGTTTGTAGCAAGTGTTGTTAAGAGCTATTTTATTCTGGGAGGCTTGATCAACTTGCAGTACATGTATCTACTCACTAGAGACCAAACATTTATATTGCAAGAGACAGAATCATCCTTAGTATATATATACTCACTAGAGACCCAGCATTTACATCACTCGTGACGGAACCATCCTTAGTTTTCTTCTTTTTTGTTTTCTCCAGCATTTTCTTTCTCTGTCCAAACGGCATTATTCCCCACCAATAAAGGGCACTGCTCTCCAGCCGTGCACAGGTGTACAGGGAACATGTGTGTAGGGACACAATCTTATCCGTCTGAAATTCTGGGAAGGTCTGTGCGGAATGCTCAAGTTTGGATGCCACACTGTTGAGAGTCTCATCTACCCATGTGGCTACTTTGTTAGACTCTGTGAAGACTGAAGCTCTGACCCCACAAGCAGACAATCCCATGATTCTCTCATTCTGTAACCCTAAAGAGATGACCTTGGGGTGGTGTACATTGGGGTTCTGTAACAGATACAATATTGGTCATTACATTGCTGTATATGTCCTTTACTGTTACACTGATAGAAACATCACTGGTTGGTTAACAGTCTCTTTCTGAGTTACAGTGGTGTCCCAATGGAAATGTAGTCAGTTTAAACAATAAAATGTATATAGACAGTATCTGTTAAACTGAACATATTTTTGTCTGTCAAAACAGTCAGACTCACTGGAACAAAAGAAATAAAACCAATTGTAATTATAACAGAAAACTCTACACAAATGTGGAAAATTATAGCCATACACTAAAATTGTCAACAAACACAATTTTTTTTTATAATGATAGAAATAGTCTTTGGCTAAAGAAAGTCTACTAGCAGTTAATATAATCTTGTGGGATTTCTAAATAGAAGCAAAAACATTTACATCACTTTCTTAAAAAATGATTTTGAAACCATTGTTGTGACATCATTCCTTTGATTGTTTAGTCAAAGAATTTACCTTTGGTCATCCAATAATAATGAGCAGTCTGACATTAATTGTAAATTGTAATTCATTGTAATCTGACTGTCTCATTACTGACAACCTTCAAAATCAAGACTGTCTCAGGCACATGTACATCAACAAATCAGCAAATGAAATTTAAATTGAAATTGTGTTTGTGATATCTTACATCATAATGCTTGTAGGGCTCTGCTTCTGTCCATTTCCAGCTATATAACTGTCCATTGGTTCCCACAGCAACCAGGTCAGAGTGCATGGTAGCAATGTGGGTGAAGGTTGCACATGTACCATCCTTAAGAGAACAACAATCATTTAAAACATGTGATCTTTGTAAAAAAAATTTTAATCATGCCCGTAACTCTTGAATTACTACAGTGTAGATCTATAACTCTATACAATGTTACTTTAAGGAGGAATAATACATCATCATAATGGCTGACTTCCTTTTGAAAAATATAAACATCAGCAATACATGTATATTCCTTTTAAATAAAATTGCCCAGCTGGGTAACTCAGTAGGTTAACATGTCAACTGCCCATATGAAGCTCATGTGTGCAAGTCGAACAGGGATTTTATTTTTTTTTTCAGATTACTTTCTACTGAAATTGTATTTTGGAACTAAATAAGGTAAATATAAAACTTTTCAATTCCAAAGTATAATAGTACATATCCATTTCAGATTTCTCTGGTATGTTACGACACTACAAACAAACTTTTTTCATAAATGATGAAACTGAAAAATTAATTTTATATTTTTAAAAGTAAAATGAATGCAATTTACTGTATGAAATGTAGTTTATTCCCAAGATTTCTCAATTAAGTCCAAAACAGTGAAAATTCATATGGAGTTATTGTAAATTCCCAATTATATGCAAGTAATTATCGCATAATTTCATGAGAAGCATCACTTGCAAAATGAAATTATTCGCTTTTACTTTATATTGCTAAAATAATGTAAAAACTCTTGATCATGAATTCATGTTCTCATAATTTGACATGAATGAGTCATTTTGCAATATGAAGTACTTGTGTAATATATGGAATCTACAGTATATACGGAGGGGTTTTGAACTTTGAACATCTTAAAAAATATACAAGTCTCTTATTTATTTGGGGGGGGGGGGGGGGGGGGGAATGGGGGAATTTCATCCATATTAGATTTCTCTGGTGTGTTATTCCTCCTTAAAGAGACACCACAGCTCATTTTGCTCAAAAATCGTAAAATGAAAATTTTCCCAGAGCTTTCTCTAATTTTGTTGCATAGTTGAACATATAAACTTTGCAAAAATAACACATTTCTAAAGTTGAAAATTCTCGTTTAAATGCAAAATTTAATAGTTTTTGAAGGCCCTTTTTTAACAACATTGAGACCTCCTCTTTCAGTCTTCAGACGCATGAGCACAGATGGTAAAAACCCAGTGTGAGGAAGCATACAATGGCGAAACCCAGAATTTTGACAGATTATGCAAGAATAGGACCAAAATAGAATGAGATAAAACTCATACACAATCTAGAATTTATGTGGTGATATTACTATGACCTTCTAGCTAAAAGGCACACACGCAGGGCTTTAAAAGTAAGTGCCATATTTATCAAAACAAGTGGCATGCTTTTAAAAACACATTATTTGTTTAATAGGGACATGAAAGGTTTTCTGTTATAATAATATTTATAATTACTGAATTATAAGAAGCAGGAAATAATGCCATACTAGAAGTGAATGTGGACCCCTTTAAGGGGTATTTAAATAAGTTTATACCCAAAACTTGTGTTGTACTGAATCACGTGATGTAAAATGTCCGAGTCAGAAAGAAGAAACCATTAAATTCCGGATGATCTTTGAAGCGCAGTTGTGAGCAAATGAATGCATTCCTAATGTTTAAAATTGTCATTGTTATGATTTTTATTATTTTATTGATACGTGTTTTAAGAAACACTCGATTAAAATGTGGAAAATGAGCTGTAGTGTCTCTTTAACATGTCGTAGTGAGTAACCTTTCATAAGGACACATTTTTACATATAACAATTTACATTCTAAGACTCACCTTCTCCAGGAGGAAATGTACGTCATCTCCAAAGTTGACTGGGGTCTGTGATGGAGTAGGCTGTTTCTTAAGATTCTCACCCTCTATGATTGAATCTGCCTTGTCACGCTCCAGTGATTTAAGAGTTTCATCTCTCAGTGTTGTGTCTAGTCGTCTGCGGTCTCGGATTCGGAAGATGGACTCCCTACTTTCTCTATCTAGATCACGATCTCTGTCACCTACCAAAGGAAGAGCCATGAAAAACACACATTACTACATCTTATAAACATATAACAGCCATGAGAAATACACATTACTACATTTTATAAACATATAACAGTGATGGTCTGAAGCCCATTATACCAAATGTATTAATAATTATTTGAGATAATACAGTATGTATTTGATTCTCTAGTAAAGTTAAAACTCAGTCCCTGGCTTACCAAGTCGAGATCGAGTTCCTGACGTCCTACTGCGTAGTGTGGAGTAACCAAACACATCTTCATTAAACATGGTGTCCGCATCAATGATGACACTGGGATGCTCTGAGTGCATGCCTCCATCCAGGAGTGAAATGAGGTCGTCCGGCATATAGGAGTCCTGACTGTCCTCATCCTCTACCTCACCCTCATCATCACGACTCAGGAGGTTGTTCACAGCCTGATTCACATCCAGGTTCTACAGAAACGAAAATGAGAAAACTCTTCAAGCTAACTGAGGCTTAAAAAAATAATTAACTGTGTGGTTCCTATTACATTGCTTTTCAGAAATAGAGCAAGTAGATCACAATTTTTTGGGGGGTGGATGAGGGAAGAAGTATTAAAAAGGTCTGTAATTCCAGTGGATATTTGATGATAAATGAAAAAAACATTCTTAATACTACAATACTAAAATATTGTGTAAATGTTACTCAAAATTATTACACCGGCCATACTTTTAAATGTCATCAAAATTTTGGGGGTAACCAAGAATACAAATACAATAACTGAATCCCAATCTTAATAGGGTCAAGGATCGAAACATAGTGTAGGTCAGGAAAACTGAACCACACATTCCCCCCCCCCCCCCCCCCCCCCCATTGTACACAGCAAACTTTTTAAGTTTTGACTCAGATGTGTCAATTACTAAGAATATATTGAAGTGCACTGCTAGCCCCGGTCATATCTACACTTAGAAACTTTGATACCTCATACAGGCAAATCTTGAATATTCCAAGTATGTTTTCCCCAGCATTTACCTAATTTACATTGCAATCAGGCTAATTTTCCACTTTGTTGAACATAATGGTATACCAGGTGCTATATTTTTACATCCGATCTACTTCGCACACATCTAATTTCTAAGACATTGAAATTCACACTTCTGAAAACTGCACTCTTATTTCACTGAACTTTCACTTTGTTAAATGCACAACTCAAGAGTTTTTGTTAATTACCCAACACGACCCTGCATGTTGATTACATGCTAGTTAATTGATTCAGAGTGCCGACTAATTAAAATCAACGCCAAACTATTACCTATGTGTTTTAAAGTGAAAGTGTTATGGACGATAACTCCCAGAATAGCCATGCTCGATCAAAAGTGAAAGTACATACTGTAGGAATTACATTGTAATTGAAAATGCAATTGTTGAATAAGGTAAAATATCAAGAAAATACGTGAAAACATCGTAAAAATCATGGTCGTTGGTCACGTTAGACAGGTGGTCATTTCATACAGGTACAATAGATAGGATAATGCCTTGGGGGAATTTTTTATGGTCACATACGACAGTGAGAGGATAACGCCTTGAGGGATTTTTTTTTATGGTCACATACGACAGTGAGTCACTTAATACAGTGGGTCGCTATGGCAGTTTTGACTGTATATAATGCACTGGTTGTTTTTTCTATTATATGGGAATGGTACCAATATCCATTCCGTTGGGAATAATTGAACAAATTAGGAATTTTCTTTCATGTTAATAAATGGAATTTCCTATGAAATGAACACTGAAAAAACATATTTTATATATAAAACAAGTATTCATTGTTTACAATTTTATAAAGGAGTGTCAAAATAGAACAAATTGGGAATTTTCTTTCATGTTAATAAATGGCATTTGCTATAAAATTAACACTGAGAAAAGACATATTTTATATATAAAACAAGTATTCATTGTTTACAATTTTACAAAGGAGTATCATTTTATCTTTATTAAAGAGGAAGTGAAGTGCATGTAATTAGTTACCAAATGTACAACACTTCACACAAATCGAATTACGAGCTTTGAATTATGAAGACTTAGTGTGTTACTGTCTATTTAGTATTTGGCATTGAGAATGATACCATTTACTGTTATCATTAAGAACAAATTCACTGTAATGACATGTGGTTTGTACTTTCATATGGTGGCCTAACTCAACCCTTATTCAGTTTGCAAACACAGCAAATTCCTACTTCATTTGATGTGTCCAAAACCTTGGGTATTACATGACTTTACGATTTAGAAACAAAAGTATCAGAACACTTGCAACCAGTCAAAAGCTGACAACTTAATGTCAATGTATTACAATTTTCAAATTAATTAATCAATGAGATATGGTTTGAAGAGAAAAATTTTAGATACATGATAATTTTCATAATCTAGACAACTTACAGTCCTTTGCAATTCCCTAATGATCAGATTCCTTGACTTTCCTTGAAGCACCACTTGACACTAAAATAAAATCAGAAATAATAATTCAATGCAGCTTGAGACACCTAATAAACTTTATATGCACCCAAATTATAATAGATAAAACATTTCTCTACAGATTATCACCGACAATCGAAAGTTGATTCTGATGGCTTCCTGTAATTTCAAATATCAATTAGTTTTCATAATGGATTTAATAAAAGAAAAAATACATGACGTAAACTTAAAATAACTACGAATGGCTTGATATTTTTCACTTCCAAGAAAACAATATGGCAGCACTGAAGAAATAGAAGCAATTGCCAATTAAAAACAAATGTCTCCACAGCTCCCCAAAGTGAAACTACCCCAAATTACAACTTCCTCCCCTTAATGTACTGCATGGTATGGAGGGAAAAGCATGAGTAGGAACATAGACATTACGAACTACACTTCATGCATTGAGGAAAAAGACGGAGAAAAGATTCAACATTCAACAAGAGAATGATGAGTTTGATATCAAAGAGATGGTTTATGAATATTCAATTATTTCACAGACTATGACTTTTCAATTATTTCCAATAATCAATTATGAAAATTTTCCAATTTCCCATCACTAATGTTAATACCTGACTAATCAGATCCTCTGGTACAACCGAAGCTGGAACTAGAGGTCTGCTCCCTACAATGACCCCTGACCTTCGACCCCTGCTGACATGAACTGTCCTCTGCATGCGGCTGTAAGCGGGCTGACTACGGGTGGTGGTGGAGCCAGTGATTGTTGTTGTGGTACTTCCCCATCGTCTACATAAAACATGAACAATGTACAAAATTCTGGTTTCACTATATCATTAATATCAAGAACACATGAACAATGTACAAAACTCTGGTTTTACTATATCATAAAAATCAGGAATGCATGAACAATGTACAAAACTCTGGTTTTACTATATCATTGTACAGAGATGTTAATAAAATGTCACTATATATGTAATATAATGTCACGTAATACAAAATCTGTCAGGAAGTGTAACATAACACCCCAATGTGTAATACAACGCTGCTGGTTCAATTCTCATTCATGCTGATATATGTGCACGAAAGTTTGCCAGTTTACTTTCAGAAGGTCGGTGGTCTCTTCCTGGGTACATTGTATCTGGGTTCTCTCTTCCACCAATAAAAATTGGACAACACCAGATAACTGAAAAATTCTTGAGTGTGGCGGAAAACAACAATCAATCAATCAACAATGCTGCTGCATGTAATTTAACACTGCTATGTGTATTACAATGTCAGAATGTGTAATACAATGTATCACAATATCACAATGTGTAATACAATATCACTATGTGTAAATCAATGACAACAGGTAATAATGTCAATGTGTGTAATACAATACCACTAAATGTAATATATAATGTCACTATATGTTATATACTGTCACTGTGTGTAATACAATGTTACTATGTGCAATATGTGTAATATAATGTCACTATGAGTAATGTTATGTCACTGAGAGTAACATGTCACTATGTGTAATTCTAAATCACTATGTGCACTATAATGTCACTGTGTGTAATATAATGTTATTAAATGTAATATAATATCACTGTGTGCAATACAATATCACTGTGTGTAATATAATGTCACTGTGAAATAGCATGTGAAATACAATGATGTAGTACATGTAATATAATGTCCCAGGTAGAAAAAAAAGCCCAGCACAATGTGATTTAATCATAGACAATTATCATAATTCTGGAACTTGCATGTTCTCACACTAAGGAAAGCAAATGTTCAAAGAAAATGTACAGGCATCTCCATCTTCAATGTTTTAAAATTAGAACTTTCATTAAAACTCTTTTTTTGCATTATTAAGAATCCACCTCTCTGCTTACCCTGTGGGTGGATCTGAGGTTGACCCCATTACATCTGACACTAACACCATGGGACTCTCCACAACTAGTGAACTACTTCTGCTGGGAATCCCTGAGGTCCTCTCACTGCGTTCTGGTCGAGAGACTGGCTTACTGTAAACAAGACAAATCATCTCCCAGATACCACTTCACACCAGCCTTACAGTAAAACTTTATCCATTACACTGAATGTTATCATTGTACGATATTATGCGAATGATTTCCTTTCTAATCTATTACATCTACTATTTTGAAGGATGTCAACAAATGTTACTTTTGGAAATACTCTGAAGTTTTACTGACATTTGAATAAAAATAAGTATTTAATGAAATTATATTTAACAAATTCTAACTCTTTCATTTGATTATTAATAAATAACTTGAAGTGAATTATTACGGCTGTCACTAGTTTTGGGGACAGGGTCCTGATCCCTATAGAATTTATGGAATTTTTTGTTCAGATTGGGAATTTTTTAATCAACATACAATTACTGAAGTTTTTGTTTCAGTTAAAGATTTTTTTTCTTTTGTAATAGTAAAGACAAAGATAGGCTCTCATTTGGTTACATTCATTCTATAACACCACCACCCTCCCCATTTCCGCCAACACCCCTCCCCACTTCCATCAAAGTACATGAAATGTAGTCTAGAAATCTCTGTATTTTTCTGTATTTTGAAAACAGATGATCATATGAGATCTGCATCTTACTTATTTTGTCTCAGAATTGGGAAATTCTGGACTATTAATTGAAAACATTTTGCTTATTTTCCATTTGGGAATTGTCCTTTTATTTTTTAGGGAGACTGATGGCCCTGATTATAGCAATACAAGGTAGTATTTAGATGTTGATCTATCTCTTTAAGTACTATATTTAGATTCACAATAAACACTTTTTGAATTCAGATGGCCAAATGTAATTACATTCACTTGAGTTTTTTAACTTTTTTAAACATGATCTAGATGAAAATACACTGTTTGAGTCTGTTCATGTCACATGGTATCATTAAAAATTTAACACTCAAGCTCTCTGTTGACTTTTTAACGCATGTTCATTTCCACTGTGTTATACCAGTGTCACACTTTACAGTTTTCCTAAATAACAGTTGGAGGGGTTATTGACCTTACCTAAGTGTACATCCATGTAATAACAGTAGAGATAAGTTAACAAATTAATTTCATTCTTGCTAAGTTTACATTTCCAATGTTTTTGCCTTTGATATCTTAGCAAATTGCAATGATAGCCATTTCCTCTTGAATGTGCTGCAGTTGTGAACTGTGTCAATATGAATATTGATTCAATGCTGGGAATTCCAACAGAAATAAAAGTAGAATGTACATATAGAAAATAAATTTCAGTCTTGAAAATGCATGAAGGTATGAACTGTGATGTTTCATGCCAGCATGTTGTTCATGAAACATGTTAAATGTATCACAACTGAAATATAGCTCACAAAAAATAATCATGATACTTTGAGAAACCTATTTCTTATGAATATGCTAATTATTTCTTATGAATATGCTACATTAGTACTGTAACAATGGAGGGGGGGGGGGGGGGGGGGGGGGGGATGCAATTTTTATCAAATATTCATTTTTTAAGACAATGTCCTTTACTTACGTTTTGCTCTCAGATTTATTCAAATCCAGTTTGTCAACAGCAACAGAATATGACAGTCTGCAAACACGCCCATCCTGAAATTAAAAAAAAAAATGTTTCTGAAATACTTTGACTTTTCGACTTTACTTCACAACTTCAGCTGGCTCTCTACACTATAGCTCCATCAGCAACCCTCCTCCCCCACCTCGAGCAATTTTCAATTAATCCCCCATGGGAAGTTTTCCTTACATATTCCTTTACAGATATCCACATCACTCGTATTCATCAAATAAATCCCCCACTTTGCAACTTTTTTAAAGCCTGTCACATTCCAGAAAAAAAAGGGTTGATACACAAATATTAAGAATGTGTGCATTGTAGTCTGGCTGTTTCTATAAGACTGCATTAAAAAAAAAAGTACCAAATATAACAAGAATTAAATTCAATCAATCAGTTCAAAATACACATTTTAAAAATCTTTGGGGTAGACATTGAAATGGCAAGAAACAAAAAAAACAAACAAAAAAAAAAGCATATTTTTAACGCAAAATTTCAGTTACACATTTAGCTTCAGAACTAGCTCTGGGCACACTGGGGAGAAAATCTGGCTCTGTTAACAAAAAAAAAAAAAATGGGCAGCTGAGAGTTTTCAGTTTGCATGGGGCATTAATGAATGCTTAAAGGTATGTCTGTATGGAAATACATGCTAGGATTTTTTTCTATTAAAGATTTGAGATGGTGATGCATAAATACATCGATATAATATCATAATATGATATCAATCATGCTCAGAAAAAAATGCACTGTAAATCAAAGTTTTTATAAGGTTTGAATCTATAGCTCACTTGGTATTAGGGCTGAAATGATACACCCCCTTCACAATATATGTATTGCCTTACTTATGCCATGATTCAATAATTTCAATATAATACATATTACTGAAGAAACAAATAATAACTTGCCTTAAATCCCTTCTATTAAAGAATTTCAAAGAAGAAATTTGTTATGCGATTCCATCGTACAAACCTCCAAAAGGAATGCAAGGCAGTTTGGTCCAACTGCACATTGTGTGACCGTTACATTGGTCAGTGAACTGAATGCTGGGGGGCTGTTGAATCCATGATGACTTATTTTCTCAGCAACTTCCCGTATCCTACAATGATAGTTTGAAGGAATTCTTAAGGGAGAATAGAATAGAAGCATCGTCATACATAAAATATCATTGTGAATAAACTTAGAATCAGACTATTGCCTGACCATTGTGAAAAACTGTTGAAAATACGACTTTCCATGATTTGCTCACAAAATTTCATAAAAAGAAAAGATTAATAACATCAAGCACTTAATTGGGTTTTAATAAAACTAATAAACATAATGTTTCAATACAGATTTGTTATTTATTGAAAATGGCCCTTCAAAATATGTTAATGGCCCATTAAATCTTAAAATGTCCCATTGAAAATTTGAACTATGGGACCACAGTCCCATTGACCATTTTGACTAAGGCTGAAACGATACGCCCTTCACGATACGATATGCATTGCAATACTTCTGCCACAATTCAATATTTCCAATACATTTTACAGAAGAAACCAACAATAACATTGAAGAAAAAATTAATCATGAAGATTCAGTCACAATTTTATACATAAAATGTTTCCAAACTGCAGAACGGTTAGATGTCTGTTGGCTGTGTAGGTTAAACTGATTAAGTTTAGTATTGTTTTCATCAGCCTCGAGACTAACAACAGTCTGATCATTAATGGACACCATTTTGTCCCTCAAGGATATAAAAATAATAAGTCCTATGTATTTGACAAAACCAGATATTAAAAATTGTATCGAACCGAAGATCAAGGCAATGAACCGAACATTGAATCAATCACTTATATTGAACAGTATTGATATTTCGGGGGATCGTTTCAGCCCTAATTTTGACCTTCTCAATCCCTGAAATAATAATAATAATAATACAGTGCCAGGGCCCAGCTAAAACTTGGCCAAAAAATAATAGGCATTTTTCTGAATTCATTTCTGCATATCTTGGAAAGTATATGGAATTTTGGAATCAACTTTGGTAGTATTGTAGATTCGTTATCTGTGATCATATTAGAATGCAGAGTAGAATTTTATACCATTTGGTTTACTTATTTTTCATCAGCAAAGGGTACATTTAGAGTCCTTTACTCTTTAGGCCTAAAACAATCCTGTGTTTCCGGAAACATCTTCATAAAAATAGGGTCAGTAGGTGAGTTGTTTTTTTTTTTTAAATATTTGAACGTTCTGAAACATTTTACCTGGCAAAAAGTTCTAATAAGGGGGGGGGGGGGGGGGGGGGGGCGCGATGCACTTTGTGTGTATAATACGCAGTGAAATTTTTTTTTCCCATGTGATAATCTTGTCTTTATACGTTGTTGTAGTTTTTACTAAATATTTTTGTTTAAATAATGAATATTCTATACGAAGAATTTGCAATCAAACAGCAATATTTTCAAGATGACGGTCATCTACGGTAATCTTCACTAAATATCTTCGGGGAAATACCCGGGTAATCTTCATTTTAATTTCAGCAAAGCACAAAATTTTGTAGAATTAAAGTTATAATTGATTCAGTATTTGCTTTGTTGAAACTGAATTAAAATCAATTAAATGTTGATATTACTAAAATAAAATGATAATATTAAACTAGCATTTAATTTGTTGTAATCAACACACTACATGTGATGTACAAAGGTGTGATTTATCTATTCCCGCGTTAATAATAAAAATTATAATGTATGACCAAAGACATTCATAATGAGTGTTCTGCCAGTAAAAGCAATGATTTGGATACAATGGAGAAATACAAAATGTTGCATGAGGCATTTACGACAAAAGAAAAATTAAATGTGTATACCGACTCATGGTAATCGGGCAGCATGTCAGTGTATGTCTTTGACATTCTGCACATTTTTTTTACTTGATAAAATGTGTGGGAACAAACCGAAAAAAAACCTTGGATATTTCTTTACCGTGAGGGGGTATCTGACAAATGATGGTTTTATAAAACATGTGCTGGTCGCCATCTCATTATTTCTTTCACATAAGAAATTTTTAGTGGTAAATTTTAGCACATGACAAGGCATTAAATGTTGGCATACAAGGTACAGTATATTCAGGTCAATGAATTTAACACAGGGTTTCTAGGGGGAAAAAATCTTGAAAAGTGTGTGTTATATTCTGCAAAATATGGTAATTACATTTTGCAATTTTGATTGAAATTACTGAACTAATCGGAGGTTCCTATTAAAAAATATCAGATGATTTCTGACACCGACAGGAATTTTGTGTGCTGATGTCAAGCACAAAGAACTTGAATGGTGAAGTGATGCTTCACTTCGTGGCATTAGTTGTTTAAATGATGATAATATCATATTAAGTTATGATCAACTTGGAGAACAATCATCCGAGTATTGAATTTTTATGCCTTGGGCACTTTTCAGTATGGAGTCTGCTCTGTATCTCCCTCGTACATGTCGCATTGTAATAGCAATGGTAAGAGAGGAATCTCGGATTAAATTGCAATGGCCATGCCGTTTGTTTTCTGTATAATTTTTAACATCCAAATCAGAGACATTAAAAACCGATCCCAGGAGAGAAAAAAAACAAACCACACAGCCGAATTCCAGATTTTTTTCTCTCTACCGATTCATTAACAAAACTAGGGTCGGGGGCTCCAAAATAGGGTCGGTCAGGTTACCGGAAACACAGAATTTTTTTTTAGGCCTTAATAATAAATTTGAACCCAAGTGATATAATGGCCTGTGATTAATGCCAAGCAGGGGTTTTAACTCTTTTTCCCAAATTACTTTAGAACAACTAAAACTGAAATTTTTAACTAAGTATGGTAAATATGAAACTTTCAAATTTCAAAACATTGTACATATCCTCCAATCTTTATCCGTATTCTTCTTCAATCTCCAATATCCCATGGGAAAAAATATTTAGTTTGTGAGTCAGCATTTTCATATTCAACATATTTCTAGAACAGACACTCAGTACATTTAACTAATTCCTTTCTATTAATATTAAATATCTGTTATAAATTAGCTGTATTCTGTATTTCGTGTTAGGCCTAATGGTGCAATGTCCTGACCTCAGGGTAAACAGAATGTCCTGACAAGAGATGAATGTGTAGATATCTAATTAGATATGGGGGGAAATCAATTTACATCACAATATTACAACATAGATTCTATTGATATTGTAGAAATAGAATAGCTAAGAATTTCATAATATCATTTATTATTCCACCGGACGTGCCTATAACACATGCTCGAATTTCATAGATTTTTTTTTTTTGTCCGGGATTTTTCTTCGTTCTTACCTATCATTAAATTGTGTATCGCTTCCTGGAAGCGGGTGGACGATACAGTGTATTGACGTCATCTTTCTTTTTCTTTGTTGCTAGTTATTTTTCTGATTCTGTTTACGTGTAAGAGAGTGTTCTCCTACTAACTTTCCATAAACCTTTCACAGAGACGTCGCCATTTCTATAATTTCGGTTTAGCCTTTAGTGGAGTAACATATGATTTCATTGGCTAGGTGAGAAAATAGCTAGGCGGATCTAAGTTTACAAGATTTCGCGTACTACGTTCATGAAGATTGTTTGTTTGTTTGTTTTACGTCCCGGCAAACATTTTTCACTCATATCAAGACGTCACCAGTTGTAGGTGAAACACCATACATTTAGATCTATGCTTAGCGTTCAGGGCCGTAACAGAATAATCATATGAATAAATATTATATATATATATATATATATATATATATATATATATATATATATATATATATATATATTTATATGTGTGTGTGTGTGTGTGTGTGTGTGTGTGTGTGTGTGTGTGTGTGTGTGTGTGTGTGTGTGTGTGTGTACTTGTACATAGATAATAATTAATGATTGAAAACATTGAACTTCAGCCTCAGTACCTATAGAATATAATGTCTATAAAAGTCGTTTTTACATTTAATTTGAAATTTAAAGGAAACAAATCTTTGTAATGCTGCATATTTTCAAATTTTTAATTCACTGGCATAAGCATGACAAATCAAAACCAGATGCATACTTTGAAATTGTCCTCTTGCTGACATTCATTACTATGTGATGAGAGAGGGGGGGGGGGGGGGGTGTGGAGAGAGATGCAGTGTTTTAATTTCTGGACAATCAAAACAAAACTCGATGAACACAAACAAACACACACATTCAAATAAAACTAAAATGATAGCAATAAATAAATCAACAAATAAATAATAAAAGACAAAAATGAAGAAAATAATTGATTATTGCGAAAAATTGCAGAATTACACTTTTGAATCGTTATAATGGGGGCGGCGGGGCAAAAGGGGGATAGAAGACAACAGATTTCACGAGATTTGGTACTATACCAAACATTAAAGAAAGTTCAGGTGGAAAGTGGGGGGGGGCTTTAAAAATCTCCCTATGCTAGATATATTTCTTTTTCTTTTCTTTTCTCCCCCCCCCCCCCTCCCCCCGATTATGGCAACAGACCAAATGTTTCCAGTTTGATAAACTTTGAAAAATAATATCTCACTAATTCTAGCACAATGTAGATTGCATTAAATATAAAAACATTCGCGACAATACACCAGATGGTGGTTTGCGAATTAATGGAAGAAGGTTATTGAATTTCCGTACGTTACTTTTAGGAAAAGTTCATTTCGCTGACTGGGGCAAGATGTGTGTGTGTGTGTGTGTGTGTGTGTGTGTGTGTGTGTGTGTGTGTGTGTGTGTGTGTGTGTGTGTGTGTGTGTGTGTGTGTGTGTGTGTGTGTGTGTGTGTGTGTGTGTGTGCGTGTGTGCGCGCGCGTGTGTGTGTGTGTGTGTGTGTGTGTGTGTGTGTGTGTGCGTGCGTGCGTGCGTGTGCGTGCGTGAGCGCGCGCGCGCCATCAAATCAAGAGAATTTAGAAAGAGTTATGTCTCTTTGATCGACTGCATATTTTGATAACTCATTTTCAATCATATATATTGAATTCTCTCATAGGTATTAACACCTACTTTTTCGGCAAATTATATGTTGGTATCACGGAATACTGTAGACTTTATTGTGATAATTTGTTATCTACCTCCATGATACCAATCTTCATTAGGTAGATGCTGTTGTACAAGTCGAGAGTACGCACCGATCGCAACATTGCGCTGTCTTTTCGTCAAGTTGGGGGGAAAAAAAGATGTTTTATCTTCGTGGTATCACATGACCATACACGCGCACCAAAAAGTGTCAGTTTGCGCATGCACAAGTACGTGATTGTGTCAAAAGAATTAACACAAAAATGTTCTTTGCGGGTTTTAGTGTTTAAAGAAAGAACGAAAAAAAAAAAAAAAGAACGATTTATGTTACATGTGTATTCTGATTTGTTAATTTATACTGAGTTACACGACAACGTACTTACCTCAGCAACATGCCGGAGGAAGTAATGTCTTAAAAATGGACATTATTTGTTACGGTGCACTGAGCCAAACGACATCCAAGCTTTTAACATTAATATTTTGTTGCTAGATTTATATAATTGGATTAAGATACCTTGTTGCCAGATTTATGCCATCGAATATCAAGGTATGAAACTCCAACGTTATTATCTAAATCAGGTTGTATCCCATTAATGTCCAGACCAAATATATATGGGTGAATCTTAATTCTGGTTAAAGGTCAATTAAAAAGCTACAAATATTTCATAGTCATTTAGGCCAATATACCATTACAGATCTAGCAATTAAATTTATTTAAGAAATAGATTTCATGTTTGAAAGTACATAGGGGGTATGGCCTGCGACGCTCTACCCCCCGGCAATGTGGAAATGTAAATATAGTAAAATATTTGCATGTTTCGAGATATAAAAAAATCTGTTTTAAAACGAATCTTTGTTTTAATTTTCTGTTAGAAATATGCCTCTGGGCCACGTACTGCAGCTTCTTAAAATAGAAATTTGTATCTATTCTACGCACGGTGTTGCGGGAGTCTGATAATAAGATGTTTGATAATTCAACCATAAAATACTTAATCACTCAGTATGCTGCCAACTAATAGTTTTAAAGTATTTGTAAATATTTTTAAACAAAAGGTACGAGCGTAGTCAATTAAAATATCCCTGAAAAGCCCACCAAAACTGTCGTAATGGGGAAGTCGATATGAATCGCGAGTTTATCTCCGCTTCAAATCATACATATATACAAGGAAATATAGTACAATCCTTAATATAGATCGAAATATGAAAAAAAACAAAAACAAAAACAAACAAACAAAAAACAAATATTCAATCGGCTTTTATACAGAGAGAGAGAGGGGGGGGGGGAGAGAGAGAGATCTGGATATAGAAATAAGGTCAAAAAAATAAGGCTATATAACGTACTAAACACAACTAAAGTCACGAACAATATGAAATTGTCAAATTTTTGGGACGACCTTTCCTTTCTTCGGGATGACAGAACATTTACATAAAAATGAAAACTAATTAAATAAAAACTAATTAAATAAATAAAATAGAATACAAACTAGTACTAGAACTACACTACAAAGGCGTGATTATGGGCTCTCATTCACAGCAGACTTTTTTATATTGCTCCCTGTAACACTTGATAATTTCAACCTGTATAGGAAATAAAGAAGGCCATCAAAAAGCTGAAGAATAACAAAGCTGCAGGAATAGAAGGCATCCCAGCGGAGTGACTGAAAACAGATATTGCAACGATATCAAATATAATACACGAACTGTTCCAAGACATCTGGAGACAGAACATGGAAGCGACAGAGTGGGAAAGTGGACTTATTATTAAACTACCAAAAAAAGCGAGACACGACAGTCAGCAACAACTGGCGTGGTATCATACTTCTTCCTGTAATAAGTAAAGTATTTACCAGCGTGCTGCTGGAGAGAGTGGAACAACAAGATGAGGCAGATCTGAGAAAGGAGCGAGCCAGTTTTAGACCAGGAAGATCATGTTGTGATCAGATCTTTGCATTGCGGAACATTATAGAACAGTTGATAGAATGGCAGTCCTCTTTGTATCTCAACTTTGTAGAGTTTGAGAAGGCTTTCGACAGTGTATATCGGGAAAGCTTGTGGAGATCCTAAAATTATAAGGCTTACCATCGAAGTTTATTGATGTCATCAGGGTTCTACAAGATGGATTTCAATGTAGTGTGGTAGTTGACAATGGCCAAACAGACTGATTCCCAGTAACATATGCCTGTGGCCAGGGTTGGGTGGAGGGTAACAATGTTGGTGGGTTTTTTTTTTAAATATCTAGGTATAAGCATGGTGACTCGGGTGAGCGTTGTGGACTATCAGCCTATTTATCAAGAGGGACTCCGACTTCTGTCATTCATGGAAAAACTCTCCAAGTTTAACAGCAATGGTATGAAGGATTAAAACATCCGGGATATGCATTTGTATAGCAATTTTTATTGTGGCAGTGCAACTTCCAAAAACAACATAGCGTTTAAAATACCTGCAAGTCAAGGAGGTGCGAATTTCCAGGGACAAACGAAAGGTACAGCTGAACTCAACTTCCTTAAAATCAAACCATTGCTGGCGCGAATGTAAGAAGTCTGATTTTAATAAGATAGAGCAGAACTTAATTGTATAAAAAGGGCACGTAATTAACATTACAAATATTAATAGATCTACTGTTAACAGTATGTATACACACACACACACACACACACACACACACACACACACACACATATATATATATATATATATATGTGAATGATAGACGACTCTTCTTCATCTCACTACACACTAGTTGTCAGGGTTACCCTTCTTTAAAAACACTCTTGACGTTTGAAGTGCAGGGAACTTTCAAAGAAATATGAAGTGTGTGTATGTTTTTTATAAGTAAGTTTATTTGAATAAATTGCATATTCTTTTAAGTTATATTTCTTTACTGAGTTTTGGATACAAAATCTCGGTACAGATGAAGATGAAAAGGCCAAGATAACGAACAGTATTCAATCTCATAATTCCTATAAAAAATTACAAATCTGGCAGAGAGACGATTTGAACATATTTTAATAACACACGCTGTGAGCCCTATATCTTGATCAGGTAAACGGAGAAATCCGATGTCACAACCAGTGTGCCAAGAACGGTCTAACAATTGGTATGAAACACGTCAGAGAGCGTTTGACCTAATGGAAAGTTGTACTGGCAAACTAAATCGTTGTAGTTATAGACCATAGAATTTGCGAAATGTTGACTTTAGACGAGATTCTAGAAACCCTATAGCATCAATTAACTTGTTTGTCAGTAGCTTGTTTAGATTTAAAAACTGATCACATGCAGAACACGCTTTTGTGTATCGAATCAGTTGAGAAATATAAACACCACATGCAGGTGGTAATGGAATATTGCTACATAGGTAAGGGAAGTTGACGATGGAGAAATCATTCCGTTTGTCAGAAAGTTGAGTTGTTCGTTTGCCGCCAACATCTATTTTCAGTAAAATATCTAAATAAGAAGCAGATGTAGAAGACCCCATGGTGTCTTTTATCTCAAGTTCACTGGGATATGTCGAATCGACATGTGAATGGAAATGATAATTGTTAATAAATAAAACGTCGTCGATACATCTAAATGTCGAATTGAATACCATATCAAGAGATTTATTTCTTCTCATGTGGAAGCTTTTAAATGAATTCTGCTTCATAAGAATATAAAAACAAATCGGCTAACAAAGGAGCACAATTCGTGCCCATGGAAATTCCAACAGGCTTTTGAAAGACCTGATCACCATCTTTTTAATATCAACGTTAGAGTACTTGTGGGAGGAGTCAGAGATAAATCTCTTAAAGGTCACTCATTTGAGATATACAATATAATATAGAGCTGAACACCGAAAACGATCGAAAGTCGAACAGTGTTCGATTCCAGATACAACAATAAAAATCCATAGAAATAAAGCCCAAATAATTAATTCTGAAAGCGTGTCTTTTAGCGTTTTTCAACCCTTTCCAGTATTTTCACGACTTTGAAGCTATGAATTGAATCTATGACCCCCACTCCTGATTTAAGAAATCGAAGTTTGTTGGGGGAAACGATAATTTTTAGAATTTTAAAGTTCGGATCAAAAAATAAATCAATCAATAAATAAAAATAATAATAAATAAATAAAATTGTGATGAGCGATCATGCATCTAGTAAAATATTGCATGCCAAAGGACACATTAAAGTTGATAATGTCCCAACCCCCCCCCCTTTTTTTATGTCTGCTTGTCAAGAAATTTAGATAAATTATCTCCTCCAGCACCCTCCCTCCCCCCTTACGATGCGACGTATGTAATGTGCCTTCAAGAAATTACCTGTTTGGTTTCTATCACAGAAATTAATAAAAATGACATTGAAGATAACACACATACACACACACACCTATATATATATATATATATATATATATATATATATATATATATATTCTGAATGATGATATTAACAATTATTTGAATGACTAACCCCAACTGCCCAGAAAGAAATAACTTACTCCTCCTAGACACCTGATTGTGATTAGGGGCCGTGTTTGTCCTATTCTTAATTTCGTATTCTTTATGGGATTTATGGGGTTAATTACTGTTCGGAATCTCATTTTTTCACCTATAAGAATTTCATAACACTATTCCATAGGGTGAAGAACCCCATTTGCTGTCGGAATGCATGATAAAAATACAAATGAAAAATTGATTAGTAAAACACATTTATAAATCGCCGAATATCAATCCTGCGTTAAAAGTATCTAAGCCTAGGTATACTATATGAATATTGTAGATGCGTATTGGACTTCAAATCGGTATGTTCGACTTAAAACGCGCGGAAATAAATAGGACCAAAATAAAATATATGTGTGTTTCCTATTTCACTTCCCCCAAAATTAGGTAGGGTAGGTAGGTAAAACATTTTATCAAAACATTTTATTCGAAATCTTAGTTTCTGGTGTGTTTTGAATACAGGTATATATACATTACAAATACTTCTCAAGCAATTTAAAGATTCATGGTAGTCAAGATGTAAATTATCAGAGAAACTCAAATACGAAAAGTACAAAATTTTTATTTTATATATACAGTGGAAGTGTGGCCAGTGCGGGTTTCACTGCTGGCAAATAAAGTTTAGGCACACTGATCACAAATTAAAAAGTTTTTATTTTTACAAGCAACTGCATTCACGTGTAGACTAGTACAGTATTGTCACATGCACGTGGCTCTATGTTAAAGCTCGCGAGGCGCGATTTCGTGTATTGCATAGTGTCATTTTAACAAAAATAGAGCTAAATAAAGAGTTATCAATAAAAATTGGATGTTTCTTGACCTTTTTTTTCGTTTGTACAGTTTGATGTACAAATGTTGAGTACAAAGAGTTCTTGAGTGAAATTTACACGAACGTATTATGCAAGAAAATGGAAGCTATTATTATGATCTATGGTGGACAGTTTTCTTCTTCCATTAATTCGCAAACCACCATCTAGTGTATTGTCAGAATCAGATCGCGCAGATAACCAGAGTTTATCACCCCCCCCCCTTCCACTCTTTTACGGAGGAGAATACATCACCATGTATTCTAAGCGATGTTTTACAGGAATTTATTACGTTTCCCTTGGTATTATGTTTTCCGGTGAAAAAATGAGAAGCGTAATATTCAACGAGGTTCTACTGTATATTTCATCAATAAAATGTTTTTACGGTCGGCAGCAAAAATGTAAGTAGGGTCGGGAAACCGGAAACACATATTTTATGTTGATAGTCACACGTTTCGATACTTCTCAATATTCACTCAAAGCTTGATTGTAAACATTCAGCACGAAGTTGACATTACAGTTTTAGCGACATTCTGTAGTTTTTCGTTATATGAATTTGATGTATATATAGATCTATGTAGAAGTGGTTTCATTTTATTTTTATTTTTTTCCCGCGCCAGATAGTCTGACAAATGAAACCGGAAGTGAAATGTGGTGGCTACACAGAAGATCACGACGTTTGAGATCGTCACCGTGTGTAATGCGTTGGGTAGACCGGTGTATGTGTGTATAGAAACAACACAGTTTTCGATGTTAAGAAGTTCTACTCAAGTCATTGTTACTGAAGTTGTTTAGTAGTTAGTATTATATCGCTCAGTGGTTAAAACACCAGACTACCACTGTATTGCAGCATGCAGTGATTCTGGGTTCGACCGTCGGTCCGGTCCAGCCATTTCTTCTTTTCCTTTATTACATAGGTCTAGCAGTAGATTGTAGTTAATTACTCACATACCCCCTCTCCTGGCAATGAGGTGGTATAAAATGTCTTGCTGCAGCAGTGATTCAACATTTTTAAGTAATACATTGAGGTATACTGAATTTGGTTGTGTAGCAAACAACACCCAATCACAGACTGTCATTAGGCCTAATGGAGAATGCAAGAAATTATTCAAAATCCAATGTGGATTCAATCCTAGTTTTTCAATCGTTTTTATTAATCATTTGTGAATTTTTAAAAATTTTTTTTTTTATTTCTCACCAGCTGTAGGCCTAGTTGTTGACATTAACAGTTCACACTTCAAGTAAACAATAAAGAAATAAACCTCTTCATGCAGTTATGATATAAATTTAATTTTTGAAAATACATGAGGGTATGAACTGCAGTGTTTCACACAAACATTCTTCATGAAGCACAGTAGTGCTTCATGAAAAGTGTGCCATTGTGAAGAGTTGCAGTTCATACCCACATGTAGTTTCAAAAGTGAAATTTCTTATATTTTTTCAGAAATTATACTGTCATTTCTGTTGGAATTCCCAGCTGTTGAAATAAACATACTATATATGCACATTGTTTACAACTTCAACACATTTATTAGGAAGTGGCTATCTTTACAATTTCCATAATAGCAAAGGCAAAAACATAGGAAATGTTTATATAACAGTTTGACTCTGTCAGTCCATGGACTGTAAGTTGTTTTGACTTTTTTCACTAATGTTTTGAGATTTAGATATGATAATTGGTATAATTTACTTCACAATGATAGACATTTTAAGCTTTGAGATAGTGATTAGTTTATTATTGCTGACAATGAAAAGTTGGGCACTAAAGGCCTCCTGATTTGAATTATCAGTTACAATTTTCATAATTGATTAAGTAAAAGAAAAAAACCCCACATGACGTTAAGCACGAAATAACTATGAATGACTTGATATTTTTCACTCAATGAAAAACAATATGGCAGCACCGAAGCTATGATACAATTAATAATAATGACATTCCCAGTGACTTAATGACATTGCCAGTGACTGTGCTTACTTGTGTGTCTCCTAGTTTACTTTTTGCATTTGAAATTTTCAAATTGAAGTAAATACATGTGGTTACATGTGCAGTTTATTAGTATTAATGAATCTTTTTGAAATTGAAGTGGATTTTGTAAAGGGAATGATTAGTTTGATATTAAAGAAATGGTTTTAAAAGTTTTCAATGCTTTAATTGATTATGACCTTCAATTATTACCAATTACTGATTACAAAAATTTTCTGATTTCCCATTCACTACTTTCAGTTATAATTTCAAAGTTATGGTCCTTTGAAAATTTTGTTTTATTTCAGTTCAGACCTTTCCTTTGTTTTACAGTTACTGGTATATTGCTTCATAATGTTAACTTAGATGCTTAATAAGTACCTGTTTAATTATAAGAGATTTTATAGCCTTTTATAAACTCTTGCACATTAAATCTGAAATGCATTTACATGAAAGTTTTAATGCAATTAGTAGATTAATGAATAATAGCAAATTTGGGTCACTCACATGCTTCAAACCCATAGTCAGCTATAGATATTTAAGTTATTTTTGAGGAAAAAACTAATTAAAAATAAAATAATCACAAAATAAACCATGCATTGGTTAAATTTTGGGGTTCTTCACCTACAGCTGGTGACATCAGTAAGAAAAAAATCCTGCTTGAGGCATATAACAACAAACAAACAAAACAGAAAATTAGAATGTTTTGTGTACATGCAGACATAAAGTAACATGGTTTAATTGTGATCCAAACCAGAATTTACTCTATGCCAATCTTGAGGCATCACATGAAACCCTCTTATCAAAAAATTGAAAGATAAAAAAAAAATCTAAACAGAGAAAAGTAGGGAAGAAAGAAATTTGTCCTCATTCTTGTAGACTGATTATGGTGGAAAATTCCCCACTGGTGAGTCTCATTACCTCTGGAGAACTTGCTGATTAGCATACCTGAATGATAGTTAGTGTTGCTGACCCTTAATTCCAGGCCTTTATGAAAAATTTCTTTCAAGTTGGTCGTTGCTGAACTCTTTTGCTAAAAAAGTTTGTGTTGTGTAGGTTACGCACATAATTATGCAAATTTCAGTCTTTCTGTGCAGTGTATGAATGACAAAGAGCAAGATTTGGGTTCAGCAGTGGTGCAGCCGTGTAGACAGGTATGTTACATAAATTGATGTTGATATTGTTTGTACAAAATGCAGTTTGAAGTTGAATTGCAATATACACGTTAGTAACCACCAAAATGGGGAGAAAGTGCAGGAAGCATTATCTTGTGTTGTGGGGGTAGTGTCTCTTATAGATTGAAGTTGCAGCAGTATGAATTGACAGTTACCTGGCCATCCATCATATGTTGTTGGGGGGAAGCAACGGATCTCTGATTTCCTCTGAGCTTCAGACATAGAGGAAGATCTGGTTTCAGTTGTCATCTGTTTCAGTAATTATTCTCGAGTTACGTTTCCTTGGGCAGTTCTGAGTTAGTGGTGCCCTGAGCTTGAGATTTGTCTCACTTTGTTTTACAAGCGACTGTAGGAAGAGTTGTATATATGTGTATATATATATATATTTCCATGTATGTGTTGTTAATGTAAGTATATTTTTATTTAGTTTTACAAGTTTGAGTATAATTCTAAATGAAGAAAAAAGATTGTTCCCTGTTGTTCATAGGGCTTTATGTGCTTTCTTGTGATAATATTACATTTAATGTTAGAATATGTGGATATATATCGGAGTTTATCTGCAAAGTAAAATTCATGGGCCAATTAATTGATAAAAATGTGTATGTCCTAGTGTATCAAAAACAACAGTTGGCTTTTTTTTTATTGATGATAGATAACACTATAAAGCAATTAAAATACTGACTGCTGTAGCCTTGGATTTAAATGGACAGCTTGCTGGTGTTGTTAATATGCACATGCATTAATTGTATATTGCATGCAAGCAGTCCTATCTAGTGGTCTGATGTGACTTAGTGTCAGGAGAGCTGTATTTATAATTATGGATAATGTGAGGGAATGCTGGAAGATCTTTGATGGCAGTGGAGATTCATGCAGACAGTGATATGGGTATTATAATGAGTTTATTCACCCCTGCTGGGATTCAGTGCCCCCACCTGCCCTGATGTAAATGTAGTCAGTTATGACTGTGTGGATTCCTCTCAGATTTGTGCAATGTTAGGGGCAATCCATCTTACCTCCAGTGCTTCAGATTTGTGTGAGAACCTTGATGAGTGCAATTTTGAACTTAAAAAGAGATTTCACTGTGTATAATGATATATATATTTATTTATTTTTTTACATTTATTTCAATATGCATGTATATAAAGAGAGATTTCACTGTGTGTAATGATATATTGATTTCTACTACATATACTGAAAGGAAAAAGAAACGCATATATTTTTTTGTTAGGTAACAAAATTAACATTTATGCTTCAATACCTTTTTTTTTTTCTTATACATATTTGATATCACCTGAACTTAAAAACAAACCAAAAAATTGAAGACAAAAAACAAGTTTATTAGGATAAATTTATAAGCAAAGTTGCTATGGTTTCAAATGAAAATTAAAAATTAATAACGGGTGTGTCCTCCACGGGCTAACATTGCTGCGCGTATTCTTTTGTGCATGGACAAGACAAGGGTGTTGATTTTTCGTTGTGGAAGCCTGTCCCATTCTTCAATGATGGCGTCAGTTGGCTGCTGAAGATTCTGAGGGGCTTGCGGACGACGGCGAATCCACCTATCAATCTCATCCCATAGATGCTCTATGGGTGATAAATCCGGGCTGTTGATGCTGCTGAACGTAAGGTGCGACTGTAGACAGGATGCGGTCGTGGTACTGCACTGCATTCAGATTACCGTTTATGACGATTAAGGGCATCTTATGGCCATACGTAATGCCTCCCCAAACCATGACTGACCCCCCACCAAAGCGGTCTCTCTCTACTACGCATGCGTCAGCGTAGCGTTCTCCACGGCGTCTGTACACGCGTTTACGCCCATCTGCCCGTTGTAAAGTGAACTGTGATTCGTCCGTGAAGAGGACCTTTCTCCACTGCCGCATACTGAAGCGATAGGGTCCAAATCGCTGCAACCAATTAAGGCGCACCCCCCTTCTTCTGTCAGTAAGGGGGAGACCTACGTAGGGTCTCCTTGCTCTGATGCCGAAATGCCGCAACCGATTTCTTATGGTTTTTTCACTAATTCTTCTCGGGAAAGAGTTTGCAGATTGCACTGCCGTTCTGCTCCTGTCTCTCAAGTGCGCAAGTCGGATGGCGCGATCCTCCCGCGGCGTTGTTGCACGAGGCCTACCGCTACGTGGACGGTCGGTAACATTTCCTGTATCTCGAACACGTTTGCACAGTCGAGATATTGTTGACTGAGATACTCCTAAACGCCTGGCAATCTCAGAATGCGATACCCCATCAATTAACCATGCTATAGCTCGGCCTCTGTCGTTATTTCCTAGACGTGGCATGTTAACGCGTGAAAAATTTTGAAATCAAAACTGCAAAAACAGCATGTCTCTCGATAGTCTATGGATATTCCCAGCTCGTGCTCACTTTTTCGGCATGTGTTCGAATGACACTCAATTTCATGAAAAAACGTGAAGAAAGAAATCAATACAAAAGAAGCTACGGATGACTGAATTTTGAGGCTAGCTAGAATATAGAGACCCCTTTCAACTAAAAACTTATGAGTTTTAAATATACATTTGCATTATTAATTTATAACTATAAAAATTCGATATATGCGTTTCTTTTTCCTTTCAGTATACATTTATAGAAAGAATGAAATTTAAGTCTGAGTCTGATTTATTCAAGACAGAGTTGTATCATCAGTTATGTCTGCAAACTACAGGAACAATTACAAAATTGATGAAAGTAGGGAAAGAAAGAATGTGATTTCACAGGACTTGTGTTGAAATTTCCATTTTAAAAACTGATCGTAATACATTAATATTGAGGTATCAGTGATGAAAAAGCATATATTATTTCCTTCAGCAGTTGGTTGAACACAGATTGTTTTATATATATATATATATATGTGTGTGTGTGTGTGTGTGTGTGTGTGGAAAATGATAAATTATATTGACCTAAAATACTTGTAAAAATGACAACATTTTACAAGATGATTGTTTTTATTCTTTTTGAAAATAAGGATGTTGAATTATTTTTTATTAATTTCCTTTTGATGTGATTGATAATTTTTAATGAAGTAAGATGGTGAACTTTCATTCTTGTCCGAGATATACTTCAGTTATTTGATCTGTGACGTAAAGCTAAGGGCTGATAATTTTTATCCCAAAAAGCCATCCATCAATGGCAATGCCATTTATCAGATTAAGAAAAGGTAAATTAATGTTGTATATATAGACCTGTAAATTCAAAAATAGTGCTGCCTTTCTCCATCTTTACTAGACAAGGGTTTTGGTCCATTCCACTCCTCATATTTGCGGACTAAAAACCATTGGCTAACAAAGATGCCTTTCTCTTGCTCTACAAATATACAGGCATTAATATACTTATATATACATGTGTGTGTGTGTGTGTGTGTGTGTGTGTGTGTGTGTGTGTGTGTGTGTGTGTGTGTGTGTGACCAGTTGACAACAGGGGATGCTTACTCCTCCTCCTAAGCACCTGATCCAACCTCTAGTATATTCAGGGGTCCCTGTTTGCCTAACTCTATATTTTGTATTCATTGCAGAATTTGTGAGATTGATCACTGTTACCTTTTCATGCACATGGAATTAAATTTGTATAAATTTGGTTTCTTGCTCCTAAGAGGTGTTGAACAGAAACCAATTTTGCAAAAACTTTCAACACTGATCTTGACCTTTAACCTATGAAATCAATACTTTTTCAACTTCAAATATTATGGAGTATGGTTATTTCTATAAATAAATAGAGATACAGTCAGCACTTGTTACAATGGCCAAGGTTGTTTCCAAGCATTTTACCATTAAAACAAGTCTGCTGTTGTAACGATATGCCAATATTAGTGGTACAATTATTCCCCTTTGTTTAGTTGTGATCACAATAACAATGGAAATCTTCATGCACATTCATGCCCCCCTCCCCCCAGTGGTTCTAACATTCTTATTTTTTTCCTAACCCACCTACTTACCTGTTGGTAATTCAGTATGAAAATTAACAGATTATAAATTTTTTTTTTTTTCAATTTAATTAGGACAATCTCATGTAACCTGCCATTATACTGAATTTTATATCGGGTCAAAATGCAGTTATTACCGATAATTAATGCCAGTGCCGGGATACAAATATACATCATATCAAGCAATATTAGAATAGTGTAGATTTGTTACCACCATTAGATGAATTTGCCGGTATCATGTGCCGCTGTAATGAGCGCCAACTATAATTTATTCCTGAGTGGAGACAGTCACATGGACCATAAAGCAAAATTTCTTATAGGTTTACCCTGACCTTTGTGTTATAACCTTTGACATTGATAATACTACAATTGTTTTCTTACTTAGTGAATGATATATTGAACATATGAGGTAAATTTCAACTGGGAATTAATTGGCAAATGATGTAATACTTTGAGAATCAATACTAGGTCATCATTGTATTCTTTGGTTGATGTGTGAAGTTGGTTTCTCATTAGACCCTTCCATGTGTTGGGTGCCCTACAGTAATCACTCTGTCCATTCATCAGCACTTTATATAGCACACAACAACTTCAGATTCCTTGGGAAGATTTTCATAAATTTTATACATCATCCTTGGATTAGGCAGAGAAAGATCTGCAATGGATTTTCAGATTAATCAGGTTTGTTACTATAGAATGATGGGACTTTAGAATTTTTTAAAATTGATAAGATAATAACATTTTCAATGATATGAAGTAACTTGTAAAGATGATTTTCATGGAATTTAAAGGAAATGTTTAAATTAGAAATAAAGAAGACACCTTTTGATTTTAAGAGGTATTAATTGGTTTGTTCAATGTTGGTGTGAAATTATGGGACTTAAAATTTTTCATTAAAATCTTCATCAGGGCATCCTTTCTGACTTGTCAGTTTTCTACTTCCTGTGTAGTAAATATTGACTGAAAACTAAAACCCTAGATAATGATGTACATATCTATGGAATTCTTCCAAAACTGACAGTAGGTTTACAGTCCCAGGGAAAATTCAACAATATAGCTTCAGGAAAAACCGTAGTACAAGTCCATATACTGTATTCATCTTGCTCTGTATGTTAGAAAATTGGGAAAAGGGGAGGGGAAGGTTACTTAGAACATTGTTTGAATATATTTCCAGTGAAATGTTGACTATAAGAAATGATTAAATAGATATTAATTTCTAAATGAATTAATGTTGATAATGTAATCCATTAATGTCTTATTCATTAATTTATTTTCAAATCGTCAACGCAACATAGTAAACACACAAAGATACATTAGCTGTTACTGATTTAAGGTACCCCTCATTATTTTTTGAGAGTTGAAAAAAGTCTCGGGGCCAGTTACAGTGGTAGGAGTACTCAACAGGGTAAATGTGGTACATGGCAATACAACCAAATATTGAGAAAAAAAAACCCCAACCTTAAGACTGGATGAAAAGGCGGAAGTGACAAGTTACAAGCATTTAAGTATCTAAATACAATTCAAGAAGGATATATAAGGCATGAATGAAACATTTGGGTGTGTGAACATTTTCAACAACCAGGAACTGATATAGGTGTGTCTAGAATAACAAGACACATGGAGTTTTATACAGTTTATCCCTCTTTCTCCCTAAATCACACTACATCTGTGCCTCTTGTAATGTAGATTGGAGTTGTTCAATCAATAGATGACTAAGGAGTAGAACTAGGGTTGGTTGGATTTGGGTCTTTTGAGTGGAAACCATTGAGTGTTTTCACTCTATACTATTAATCAAGGTCCAAGTTTTACAGCATGCTAACTAGTCCCCAATAGTGAATATTTGAAGGTCGTCTATTTCGGAAGTTTGAAGACAGTTATTGTGTAGGTAAGTGTGTTAGTCTCCTTCAGAATTTTCAGTTTAATTACTTATGGAGATCTGTGACTGCTTATACACAATGTGTTAATATCTGGAAATCTTCACAATTTTCTGATACAGAGATGAGCTTCAGGGTCCCTGGGATGGAGACCAATTTCTTCTGGCTTCAAGGTCATCTGCTCTAAAGATTTCCATGCCATGGGTAAAATTCTGTCTACTGGCACATGAAACATGATGCTCAGGCAGAAAATTTCTGTAATAGAGTTGGGCAATTCATTTGTTGTCTTTTATTGACTGGTGTTATATGAGGATAAGTTTTAATGCTAGTGAAATGGTAACAGTGCAGACTGAACAAAGGGAGATAAATGATGTAAGACCCATTTCATGTCAGTTCATTACAGAAGTCATCCTTAGTTTATTTTTGTTTCTGGAGTTTATGTAAGGCAAACTAAGACGAAAGTAAACTTGAAAAACAAGTTTGTATGGTTTTATTCTGCTGTTTTAATTTGAGAGCTATGTCTTATTTTCTTTTCATTAAGTGTATAGACATTGTGGACGTGGATTTTGACAGGATGATAGATGAGACATTCGAGATGTTCAGACAAGGGGTACACACAACCCACTAGGGGGAGTTGCTGTAGTAGTATTATATCAGGGAACTGGTTGTATTAATTTAACTTATTGCATTTAGTTTATTTTATTCATGCAAGGGAACCTGGGTATTGTATTCTAAATGTTATATAAAGTGAAAGCAACAAATGCAGGATTGAATATATAAAGGACTAACTGAATGCATACACAATTTTAGTGTCAGGCAGCCCAAATCATCAAAATATTTTTAACTTGGACATTAGAAAATTGTTTTGGTGATAGAAATTAATGTTTGAGACTTGAATGACTTGACAGTTGTAACGCATGTCATGCTGAGAGTCATGAAATAGATAATAATGCTTATGAATATGACATTTTTAATGCTGAGAATCAAGAAGTAGATAATGTCATTTTAATATAAGTGTTGTGATGTTTTCTGTTGAGAATCATGAAATATATAATGTTAATATAAATTTGACATGTTTAATGTTAAATCTGTATGATCTGATTTTGACAAATTTTGTCCACCTTGTAAAACCATTTTAAAATTATTTCTGAGGCTGTATGACATGTGTTTACAAGCAATTGTCATTTGGCCATTTCTAATGCATAATGTGCAAGTGGAATTTTTAGCAAGACACAAATTTAGCAATTCATAAAATTTGGTGTATATATTTAAGGAGAGCTAATTTTTGTGACTTTATAGTTTCAGGAAAGATAAAATTATTAACTCCGATATGGAATAAATTGTTAGTGATATTCAAATTTAGCGATCTCATCACTCTTGCTAATAATACCAAAATCTAAACCTTTGCTGAAAATTGTGGTTATACGGTATACAGAATTTAGAAGATAAATCAAGTGACCGTCACTTGTCCAGTTCAGGCTTCCTGAGGTGATCTTATTTGTGTTGTTGTTGTTGTTTTCTGCCACACTCAACAATTTTTCAGTTATCTGGTGGCGTCCAGTTTTTATTGGTGGAGGAGACAACCCAGATACAATGTACCCAGGAAGAGACCACCGACCTTCCAAAAGTAAACTGGCAAACTATCTCGCATATATCGGCGCGAGCGAGAATCGAACCCGCGCTGACTAGAGGTGAGAGGCCTTGTGATTTTGAGAGTAATGCTCTAACCACTCGACCACGGAAGCCCCCCTCTGATTTGTGTAAAGCTTGCTCATATTGTTACTACAATACCATGCCATTAGTGTTTCACATTTTTGTTTTAAGAGAAGTTAAATTATCAAGGACTTCTTAGTAATTCCTAAATAACCTCATAATTTTATTCTCTTTCAAATCTAAATTTAGACAGTTGCATCTGAGTTATGTACATTGTGTTGGAATTCCCTTCATGCACATAGGGCTATTTATAGACATTTTATAGACAGAGCTTCAAATTGGCAAGAAATGACACCAGTCCTAAAAGGACAGACCACACATTTGAACAATAAAGAAGGAAGAAAAATGTTGAGATAACAGTAACTGGATGGACTCCATGCTCCACTATTTTGAATATGAAATACATTTCCATGAGCTCCCACTACAACCGACAAATGTATTTATGGGTTCCCATTATATTTACTTTTTAATAATCTTGTCATTGGTTTCTTTTTTACATGCAAATGTTTTCAATTGTGTTGTGTAGACAAGGAAAAGCTAATAACTCTAAATCTAATTCAGCTGCATTAAAGTAATTTTTTACACTTTGAAAAAAAAAAGAAGAAAATTACAGGTGAACATCAGATTATTAATATCAGTTAATATAAATAAGACATTTGGATACTAAGAGTCACGAAAGATAATGTCAATATGAATACAGCATTTTGCACTTCGAAGAGAAAATGATTTCCATTTTCAGAAAAAAACCCAAAACATTTATTATAGAAAGCCAGAACTAAGCTAGAATTAATGACCCCGATAATGCGATTTTATTATAGTGTGTCATTGATTTTATATCATACATTCAACATGTATTTGATGGTACCTTCTATTCCTGTCTCCAGCTATTGTAAAACAATGGTTTAGATCCACGTACATTTATTTGCAAAGACATTCTGTTTAATGGATGACTCTTTTAGCAGGTAGCAGGATTTTCTGTATAGAGTATTTCATAATTTGAACATTTGTTTGATTTTAAAATGCGTTGTTTAATAGCGGATATGTTGCATAATTTTCAAGGATTGACATTTTCTGTGAAAAAGGTGTGTTCTAACTTGTTGTGTTCTTTTGTATAATTCTTCCTGCAGCAAATGATAAATGCCCTCTGCTGGGTGGTTAGTGAAGAGAGCCATAGGTGGTCAGTGAAGAGATCTATTTGGTTACATTTTTTTTCTAGGAGTTCTTGAAAGGTCAGTGTTGTTTTTAAGATGTTTATAATTTATATGTACAGCGTCTGCTCCGTCTGCATGACCAAGGTGCTCTCTCATTTGTATCTTGTACTGACGATATGTATGACATCTTCTCTTTTCACCTGAGCCCTCAGGTAATATGTTTGTTACCTGTGTGTTTTTTGGGGTATTAAGTTTTTAACACATCATTCTGTTGAGATTAGAGAACAGATGTTGGGTGTAAGTATGAGAATTTTCTTAGTAATGTAGAGTCGAGCTTGTCAAATGAGGGAATTTGTGTGTTAACACCTAGTGAAAGTTTCTTATGAGTGTGTATAAAATGTCTGTGTTTCTTTTGTGTAATAATTGGGTAATAACATCAATCTGCTTTCAGCGCTAATCAATATACTATGGCCTGTGAATATATCTATTTGTAGATAAAACAGAAGAATATGCACTGATCCTTCACATAGATTTAAAGACAGAATTGGCATGGTTAGTACATTTCAATTGTACCTTTTAGTTTGATGAATGTCCCTGCTTTGCTTTAATTTGTCTATAATCAACTGTGAAAATTTCACATTATCTAGTGTATTTGATTTTTGTCCTGGCTATAATCATAAAAAAACCTGATAAATTTCAGGATCCATTATGCTCTAATTTAATTCAGATATATCTTTCACGGGACTGTCAAATATGATTTCAATGGACATTTTAATTAAGTAGCCACTTTCCCTAAACCAACAAGTTTACATTTTGTTAACATAAGGTAAAGAGGTTTTTAAGAATAGCTAATGCTAGTAATTGGTAGCAATTAGACAGGTATGTCAACATTATGGCTGTTTCTGTGGTCAATAACTAAAGGGTGTATTTTAGCCAAATTCACTTTCTGTTTATTCTATATATGGAGGTGGTAATTAGAAATGTTCAGTTTTTTCCTGACAAACAAGACCTGTTAAAACATATCTTGCTACATGACAATGGATTAAACTGGACAGCACCAATAAAATTGATGATATTCGAAAAAATCTGAGATCTCTTTTACATGTTTTAATAATTTTTTCTCCCACTGGGTATGGTGTCCAGTCTAATAATGATTTGGATTGATTGTAATTTCACAAAAGAGTTGAGACAGGTCATTTCAGTGTTGTAAATGGATACCCTGAAATAAAGGTATTATAATGACTTGATACTGACAATTGTAGGACAGGTTTATCTGGCAGTGTTTCTGTCTCTTTGTCTGCCTTATGATAAATACCTAGTGTATGTAAATTACCCAAACTCCAATGCTACTTATGTCTTATGCTGTATTTTAAATCCACAAAAACAAAACAAAAAAACAAATAAATGGATCTTGCTGTTGATCTGATAATGTTGCAAAGATGTTGCTTAAAGTGACATTTTTTCAAATAGACCTCTCGGGGTATTTTGAAAGAATTTCAAATATTTTTTAAACTGAAATTTAATAAGAATTTCAAGTATTAAAAATGCTGCATTCAGAAAGATTACCGACATGAGGAATCTTCAGATAAACTGCTACATTATTCACATATATGATAATCAGATTTTTGACTAGATGCAAAAGTTTTTAAAATGCATGCTCTAAAGAGGTTTAAAAGTTGTCTTGAATCTTTAAGTTCTTAATATAAAAAAGACAAAAAACAGAATGCCCATTTATGACAAAAACTTTGGATTGACTGTGAAGATATCTTGTAATAAAAAGGTGTTCTAATTCCTTTCATGTTAACACATCACCGATTATGAGTGTAAATCACTGTCTACTGGAGGGAAAACTTTCTATTAACTTATTTCTCTTTATATATTCCAAAGTAAATGCAAATATTCAACCAGAATGGGGGGAGGGGGGGATTTAGATAGTATTTAAGGATTAGAGCAATGAAAGTAAATCTTCACCTGGACTTGAACTTCTATGTTAATTTTATGAATGAAAATGTCTGCAAGGATCAGGGCACCAATTTTACCTGTCAAGATTTCCAACATGACAACTTTTAAAGCACTGCATGGTAATTGAGATGATTATATTTCTCTGTAGAACTATTCTGTAGAATATTGGCTGTGTCTTTATATTATCAGAGCTGTTGATCTTCTACATATCAGGGGAATAGAATATCTGTGTAAAAACCAGTTAACTTTCCTAAACTGTGTTTTGACGAGTTTAAATTTATCAGTTTACTAGTATTATTTCGGGAATTTGGATTTACTAGTACGTGGTATGTGTTCTTGTATAATAATTTTTATAGTTTTTAATTAGGTTAGGTTGTATGATTTTTCTATATGCACATGTATTGACCAATGTTAAGTACTATTCATTATTAAATAGTTTGTTGACCTCATCACCGGTCAGTCAGGGTGATTGATTGATTGACAATGATTATAAAGAGACTCTCATAGTGCAGATAACAGAAATTTTCAGTAGAGGCACAAACCATTGTAAATGTAATTGCGACAAATTATGATTATTAATCAGTCAAATATTATTTTGATTAGCACAAGAAATTCTTCATTGTATTAAAAGTTTAACACCACTTTTGATTAAGGGTGGTTTGATTGGTTCAAGCAATTTTCACAGGTCTGTCTTTTGATTGAGTTTGATGTAGATTTAGTCAGTGACAGTACAGTGCAGGCATTTTATGTAAGAAAACCAGAGTTATGTGAGCTGTCACTCAGAGTACAACAAACCTTCCATCATTCCAGTACATCTCTTATTGCTGTCTGTCACTGTTAGCAGATTTGTCGAGTTTCCGGATAAAAATATTGCCACTGCATTATCAAATATCAAGTAATTCCTCCACTTATACCTTGTACTGTTATTACAGTACTGGTGTTTTATTTTGGACACTGCTCTCTGTTATAAAATGTTGATAACAATCATTTGGCTTCTTTTTAAAGGACTTTTTTCCCTCCATTTGCATTCATGAACCTGTTTTTGATCATTGTACATTTCAAGCACTTGCTTGCTCTGTATGTGTCAATATTACCTGCTTGTCAGGTTTTTCCTTTGTAACTTAGGAAGAAAGAAATGGCAAAACTTTGGAGAATATTACTTACCTGCTCAAAAGAAAGGTAAAATAGACAGAAAAGACATGAAGGTCAGTTCAAGTTCTAGCTGTGCAAACATCAGGGAAGTAGATCAGGGGATTGGAATGACAAAATCTACGTCTGGAACACTCCAAGATTTAGTGTAGCCCTAAACAATTAACAGTGGAGCTCAGTCAATGGGCTTTGTGATTTCTCTGTAGTGTTAGTCTGAGGATAGAACCAAACTAAGGGTTTCCTGGTGTGTGTGTGTGTGTCTATTGAGGAATTTGTCCAGTTTATTGTGTACTCTATATCAGGTGGGAAAAACAGAGAGAGTCTGTGGCAGGTCATGTTACCTTTGCTGGGGGGCAGGCATACAAAGTGACTGTTAAGATTTGATCTGTGTTGTTGATTATTGGGGACTTCAGCCAAAAAGGTTAATGATTTTTCTTGTGGTAATTGGAGCTGATTGTCTGGCCATTAAGGTATGGAATTACAAATACTTGAAGTTAGACAGTGGATTAATATTAGGCTGCATATTTCATCCCCAGCTAGACAGACACTACAGGTATCAAAAATGTCAAAGAATAGGTGCTACATTTTTCTTAAATTTTTGATGAATTGAAATTGAAAAATATCAACTCACTTGTTTTGTGATCACAGTGAAGATTGAGGTAATTGTATTTTAAAAAGTGTAAAAACACAGCTTACAGGAACATGTGCAATTACAAACATGGAAATTGAATTTTTTTTTTTCAACATAATGCTATGTACAAGTCGCATGAAATGGCATTTTGTCGTTTGATTTTTGAGTGATATGATTGATTCTAGACACAGAAAGCACTGCCTATGAATAAACTATTTATTGTAACAGCAGTTGATTTTTTTCCGCCAGACTTGGCCACAAATGAGGAACTAATTGCCCAATTTAGAAAGACTCCATGCAATGCGAAATATGCCTTTTCTGCCATAGGCTCTAACAATAGACTTCAATGTTAACTGTGTTAATTGCTCTCTGTGAATTAGCAGATTCTTCTGTAGATATTTTTTTATCCTCCTCTTTTTGAGTGGCTGCAGGAGTGGATTTTTATATCCCATGATCCTGTGCATAACATGTTGTTTTCATTTCCACAAAATACTGCATAGTGAGATAATATTAACTAAACAGCAGAGTTTAATTTCATTAATCTAATCAACACTTTAACATGTGCTCGTGGAATTTGTTATTAATGATATGCACGTCATACAAATACCTGAACAATTAAACCTTTATATATATATATCATGTCTCCTACAATACCGTTAGGCTATCAGCTGTTTATTCTATTGAATTCGTCTTATTGTTTACTGATTATATCTGTCATGTATAAATCGGGATGACTATACGTGTTATTTAATTAAAACCCAGAATTATTTGTTGACTTGGGAGTTTTCCTGTAATCTCTCACATAAACAGGTAGGATAGCCATTCTGCTTATCATGCTCAGAGTCAACATGACATTTCTGTTTTTATTGAATTACATTGACAATTTGTTAATCAGCTTTTAGAGCTTAATGTCCACTGTATTTTAATACATTGTAACTTGATACAGACATAGGGTAACCCTGGGACATTAACAAGCTGTTGTCTAAGTATCAGCAGTTGACTTGTAATCTCTAGTGGGAGGATTGTTTGAGAATGATATTGTCTCCTCAAAATGAAATGGTTTTTCAGTCTTCATAAAATTCTTTATTGCATTCTGGTCATTGGGGCATGTGATGCTGGATTTTACATTGGACTAAAGAGAAGTTTACAGAGCTAAGTCCAGCACAGATTAGTTAGTTTTTTTTTTATTTGATGTTTAATGTAAGTTTTCTTATATTATTTATATTTAAACTGGAAGTCAGTTACAGTAAAACATGGTTATAGCGAACATACAGGACCAGCTAAAAACAGTTCATTATAACTTCTTTATACAGTAAAACATGGTTATAACAAGCCAGCAAAACACAGTTTATTATAACCAAACTTTCTTAGGGAATAAATATCATTTTGGAATAAGCGTGAACTTTGTATAAGTGTGTTTTACAGTATTCTGAAAGCACAAGTCTAGCTGACTTACAATATATTTGGAAACCCATGCCCAGTTTTACTGGCCTTGTCTCAAATCATTGGCTAATTTCTGTTCAGCTAATCTGAGCTGAATAGCTCAAGTGAGTAAGTTTATCCATTGTCTATCTGTCAACTGTTGTCTGTCTGTATGTATACTTTTCAAATTTTCCACTTCTTAAAAACCACTTGGGCAAGTGGATATATATATATATATATATATATATATATATATATATATATTTTTTTTTTTTTGTGAATTTTGGCACAAAGAAGTCCTGGTTGCTCAGGATCCACAATTATGTTTTTGATTGGAAATTCCAATTGATTAGGTGAGTGGTGAGGCCCATGGGCTCTTTGCTGCTGAGGGCATTAGACCTATATTAAAATTTTCTATTTCTCTTTTTCTACTGACCTGGAAAATATACTCTGACTCAAAACTTCTCTCCATTAAATTATTTTTACATATATTTTTGAAATTTTTGTTCAGAATGTAAAACCTTTCCTAGTGTGAATTGATTCTAATATTTTTTTGTCACATCCCCTTTTTTTGCTCATTAAGGATATTTGTTTTACATTTTTTTGCCCCCAAAATGAAATATTTTTTCTACATATATCTTCCCTTATGTTTTTTGGTTGTTTGCTTTACATCCTGTTTAAAATTTTTCACTTATATTGAGACATCACCAGTTATAAAGTACCTCTGTGTGATAAATTCAGACCAATGCTTAGCACTCAGGGCTGTAGCAGTAAGGATTCTTTAACGTGCCAACACCTGCCACAACAAAGGACCTCCTTTGTCAAGGTCATATCCAAAAGACCTGTGATTCTCATTTACAAATGCTAAGCATTTAGCAAAGGAGCAATCTACATCATAGGTTTGATGCCACCATGGCATGATCTGGGTCTTACTTTTGACAAAAGTAATACCATTTCATGATAAAGATTTCCATTTCAAACTTATGATAAAGATATCACCATTGATACAACCATTTCAAACTTGTGATATCTTTAGGATAAATGTACTGTGCAAGATGTTCTGTGTAGTCTACAGAGTGATGGGAGTTGATGTAAAGATGGCTTGGCACCATGGGTGCTGACAGTTATAATGTTCAGATAATATGGCAGTTCTGTCCTAGATAATGTGAGAGAGATGACATTGCATGCAGATTTATCATTATGAAAACTGCAAAGAAAGCTTTTTAGAGCTTGCCATATTTATCCTGGTTCTCATTCTATTACTTTCATTTAAACAGTGAGTATACACATTTTACAATTTTAAACTGCAAATTCATCGAGGGGATGAGATTGAGGGAGGGGACATTCAGATTGGCATAATTTATCGTAGATAAATGTACTTCTTGGGATTGGTGATATGGGCTATTTAATTCTTACACTTAGGAAAGAAGAAGGTACACTAAGGGCCAAATTCGGCCTATTATCAGAGGTTAATAAATTTGTGCTCAAACACTCTCTAGGGTATGTACTTTTTATAAATAGTAATTATATTTGTGTATCATGTATACCTTTTATGATATTAAGTTGGCATTTTTTTGGAAATTTTTCGACGTTGCATCATGGTTATTAATATTATGTTAAGACATTTCGATAGAACATTTATTAATATTTGATCAAAATATTGTGTCTTTAGCAAGCAAAACTTATATTTACCATGAACAAGAACGACAGTGATTTAGGAATAGTAGAATATTGGGGATACGAACTAATCCCAATATTTTATCACTACTTCAATATGGGAAGTCAATATTTCACTGGTATTTTGCCGCGGTTCTCTATTCATTGCGAACAGGAAAAATTTGCAAAGATTACAGCATTTTGGTACATGAAAGTAGAATGCATGGAATTGCCGATATTATAAATGCAGAATATAATTAGCTAACGTTAACGAAATATATCGTAAAACAATCCAACCCCAGAGAACATCCGTTGTATGGTATTTTCAGAAAAGAAAAACAAAATATTACAGTCAAACCTATTTACAACTTTAATTCGTGCACATCATATCTTAAAATATTGGTTTTGCTGTTTGTATTAACACGGAATTTCAAACAACACATTTTTCTTACTGTATAAGGCTTAAGGTATCAATTTGATCTTATCAAATTCAATTTCAAAATAGTACAGTGTAAACTAGCAGCATTATTTAACATTTCATGGGAAAGGAGTTGACCACATTCAACTCCTATAAACGTAGTAAACATCAAATTCAACTCCTAAACATAATAATCATCAAACATACTCAAGGCACTGAATTACAATTACAAAACAGTGTCGTGCTTGTGATACTACACACTGAAACAGATAGTCACAAGCACAATACTAAAAATATAATTCAAACTTATTTTAAATTCAGTACTCTCGAATTGTCAATCCTACACATTTACATCTCTTGTGTAACTGGAGGCTCTTCGTTATCATCTTCATCTTCCGATTCATCAATTGGAATCGCAGCATCCTGAACCGAACTACACCAATCACTCACTCCACATGTTATTCTCATGTCGTGCAAATGCTAAGAACCAAATAACCTTAGTAATATGAGCACACATACCCACAACTTTTGCCCCCACTTTAAATTTGCAATGCCCAGATTTGATTTCAATTTCATCATGGGAAACCCAAAGTAGGTATTTCTTCGCTGAAATATGTCTACTTTGAAGCTTCGCACACAGAAGACCAGTATATTCATTATCGATGAAGATTTTGTAGATTCCTTCCATAAAATGTTCATTTGTGTAGGACTTTACCAATCGAATTTGGAAACACCGAAGGTCAGCTGATGTATTTCTTCCTCTGACAGATGTGGAAACGATATTTCATCGGACTAGATCCTTTTCCATCTAACGTTCTATTTTTCTAAACCTGTAAATTATGCATTTCCATAATAATATTCAAAAATATTTACAAATAAATATACATGTATAGATATTTGAATTCAGTTCAAAATTCCAACTGTTTAGTATGATACAAATTGTACAATGATGCTTACCATTCGTCTCAACATAATCTTTAAATTCATTCACAGCATTTGCACGAACTTTCATTTTACAGCCATGGCAATGTCTTCCTCCTCAATTCATGTGCTGATATCTGGCCTAAATTTCTTACATATTGCACTTACTATATGTACATAGTCTCCAATGTTGGGAATTTGCGTGTTGGGGATGGTTCTGTTCAAATAATTCCACATCTTCAATCTACCATTTACAGAATCCACAACCCATCTGAGCTGCAATACACAATTCATGATCTGATTGATTATTGTTTTCCAATGATCTTCAGGGTGCTGTGCTCTTTGCCACATAGCTGCCCTCCCCTTCATGATTTAAAGTTATCAATGCTATCATAGACTTTACCAAAGGTGTATGCTTGCGAGTACTGTAAGAACGGCGTGAAAATGAAAAGTTTCTGCTCTTTTGGAGATACACATATGTCCCATCTAGAACGAGAATTGCAGGATTATCAGTAATACTGTATAGCAATTCCTTGGCTAGAGGGAGTGTATGTTGTTGATTCACATCATCTCTTGATATATGTGAAAATCCTAAATTCTTAGTAACAAAGTCAGCCATCAGAGCATTTTTTGCCAACGTAACAGCACGCCGAACCTAAAAATTTAAAAAGATATTCTTATTATATACATGTGCTTGTGTGTGTGTGTGTGTATATATATATATATATATATATATATATATATATATATATATATAAACATCATTAAATACAAAAGATAAATTAGAAACTGGTCTACATATTTTCATTATATATGTGTGTGCGTGTATATGAACATGCCGATGAAGTGAGCCAAAGTCATTATCTCGTATCCAACTGCTTCACGAATAACGTCACAATGGGGAAAAAATGTTACGTCATTGTTCGCATAATTGTTATAAAAAAGATGTCAGGATGATCACCAATCATGATAGTCTTAAACTATTGTCTTTGATCTCAACTACTCTCAACATTTCTATTATTTGTAAGATTGTATTCTAAAATCCATGCTTTAGTACACAATTACTTAAGGACCCTTTTTGCTACAAGTGGTTCGAATATTATTCATTTCATCTGTTAGGCCTACATATAGGCTAAGCCTATCTACCTTCATTTTAATAATGTGCGTAAACATCATTTTTTGGAAAACTCTCTATACATATGTACATGTGCGCAATGAAAAGATATCAATTTTAATCAGATAGTGTGTATTCTCTCTATTTAAATTGCTGGAATACTGATCATGGTCTGCTCCGTTCAAGTGCAGCTGAGATTCCACTTGAATACACCCAAGACTAGTCACAGGGATTTTTTTCTAATTAAAAGACCTTTAACATAATTTTGATATTATAAATAATTTTGCTGTTGGTCCTTACCTTAATTGATCAAACTTTGCCATTCATGACTATTTGCCATCCCTTTCGTTTGGTATGCTACAAAGTACTTCAGGATTTGACTTTGAATATAGTGTAAAAAATCTGAATTACGATGCACATATTAATAAAGAAATCAAGAGCTTTTTATGTTTTAATATCATATATTATCATACAAATACTAAAGGAAAATAATTTATCGTTTATTGCACAGTTTATGAAATTTTAGTGTCCAATGATGTACAAAGCAGGTATTTCGGAAACGACAGATTTTAATAATACACTATGAGCGTATAACACGATTTATGAAACACAATTTTTTTGATGCATTGAAGTATGTATTTCAACATACATAAGTATCATTCATTGCGTTTGCCTTGCACATATTGAAATATTAACAAATGTAAGTAAAATTTGGGAGTTTTGGTTAAAAATTAGCGATCCGGGTAAATATGGGAGTTTATTATTGTACTTTAAGACATTTTAGTGCCATTTTGCTTGCATATTCAAAGAAAGGGAATTGTCCTTAAATAAATTCAATAGCTGAAAGTGTGTCAATTTCTACTTTATTTATATGATTAGTGTACCTTGTTCTTTTACGTAAGTTGGAATTAATTTGCTGCTCAAAAACAGTTCATTGTCTTTTTAAGAGAAAATTTTTCAGTTGTGTCTAGTGACATCACCAGGTGAAGTGTCGATTAGACATTTACACAGCGTTGACCATAGCATAATGAAGGTTTTTTATCATGACAACATCTACCATGATACAAGACCCAATTTCTATGTTACCATGTTTTGCCCATGTTTGATTTCCATTTTACTATGATTTGCTGGTTTTAAAAGTTATTTTCTACCACATTCTGCTGGTGTTCCATTCTACTACAATCCTTTAGTTAATAATAATTTTCATTCTATTTAGATACCTTAGTCAGTGTTAAATTACCATTCTATCATAACAACCCCCACCCCCAGTCGGTGTTAAATTTCTGTTCTACCATGATCCCAGATTCAGTGTAAAATTTATGTTCTACCATGATCCCTGATACAGTGTAAAATTTCTGCTCTACCATGATCCCCCCAGTCAGTGTTAATTTCTTCTACCATTATTCCTCTGTAAATGTTAAAATCCTATTCTACCATGATTCACCATTGTTGAATTTCCATTTTACCACATTCCATTAAGGGTCAATTTCTGATATCTATATTTCCAACTGTTTTCCCTGTGATAACCCTTTGAAGCTCCAGTGTGTTAATTTCCCCACAATTTACAGCTGGAATTAAATATCTCAGTTCTTGCAAATGAAATGTCATTGTTCAGGGACTATGGGAAATAAAAATAGAATGAAATGTACATTTCGAATTCTTTTCAGCAGTATTTTTTAACTTTATATGTTTATTTTAATTTGAAATGTAAATGAAGGAATCACTACATAGTTTGTAGGGTATATGAGATGATTAATTAACTATAATGGAAAATGTGATAATTATGCATAATGCTTAACCCCTCAAACAAATGATCACATTTTACATTGGATAATCACCTCAACCTCGCATACTGTACCCAACAAACTACAGTAAAATATGCATACACTGAATACACTAACAAATTCACGCTTTTTGCAAAGTGATATTTATTTCCTAAAATAACTAATTATATTATTGAATATCATGAAGTTTGGTTGTAAGAAACTGTTTTCTGCTGGTCTTGGAAGTTTGCTATAACCATGTCTCACTGTAGACATTTTTTTTTTGCTAGAGCTAAACAAATCTCTGTTGCATCTAGGCATTTATTGGAGATTTTGTACCTTCAAGTAAGATTTTGTGCCTTTGCAGTGCTGTAAGTCTCAAATCTGCACTTTGTCTGAGAATCTCTCAACCTTGTGAGTTATTCTCCAAACATTTCCTTCTAAAGTCTTTTTAATTATTTCTTACGGATACTGTTACCAATTTCAGCAACTCTGTCATAGGAGTTAATAAAGTCAATCTCGTGATGTTACCGTAGTTTTATTAATCAATTTGTTGCTAAAGCATAAAACTGTTAAGATTGGACAAAGTGAGAGATTAACAAAGAGAAACAACTCTTATTAAGTCAAAAACCAATTTAAAACTGGTTTCAGAGAACTTTGAAATTCAAGGATCATTGACCCATTTTGTGTATATAAATCGTTACATCTGATGAAAATAAGAATCTTTGCTCTGCATAACATGAAGAAGTCCCCCAGAGTTTTACATTGGACACATTCATACAAATTATGATTGGCAATTTTGATTGCTATTTTGAATTTAAGGCAGAATAGACAAGCCAAAGACCTCTGGCGTAGTTCCATTTTCTAGACAGACCTAGATGAATCTGAGGCTGCATTACAACCATTTAGTGACAGATAATGTAAGATATTACGGCTGCAGACATTGCTTCAGCCAACATCAATCACTATAATTGTTATGTTGCATTCTGATGAATGGGGCTCAGTGTTATTCACCGTTCACACCTGATTACATTGTCATCGAAATTCAAATAACAAACTTCCCTGCTTTCTGCATTGTTGATATAAATCTGTTTTTAACCTAAATTCTGCATATATATATATATATATATATATATATATATATATATATATATATATCTGTGTTAGAGTCCCAGTTAAAGAAAGTTATATCATCATTGTCTGGGGGTTTTTTTGTTGGTTTTTTATGGTTGTTTTTTTTTTTTTTATATATTTTCAGATGATGATCAAAGAGAAGTGAATACACGAAGAATCCCATTGACTTAAATCATTCAGTGTTAAAATTTTTTTTCCTTCATCACAAACCAGAGATCTACTAAAGGAAATAAGTTTTTGAAAAATATTTACTCCGGCATTGAAGAACTAGGCTGAAGTGCAGGGTGAGTATTTACTAGATTTACAGTTGCTGGGAATGCATGCTTACTTCTTGTTGTAGATTAGGGGCTAATTTAAGGGTATACAAATATTATTGAAGCTGTCATGTGGGAGACTGTGTTCTTGATGCCCTGTAATAGAGAAGGTTGAGTTCTGTGGTTTCTGTCCATTTGTTGTTGTTGAATGTAATGAGTAGGGAGCTGGATGCAATAGAAGGCATAGTTAGTGTGGGATTGATTCAAAAGAGGACAGTAGGTCATCTCTGAAAAAAAAAAAAAAAAGAAAGATTATACAACATTCTGTAGCTCTAGTGAAATGTATTCAATCAATTTCTCGTAGGATCATTTTGTAAAGAGATGTGGGGTACATTTGTTTTTGTCAGGGATATGGGGTACATTTGCTTTTGTTAGATTGATTATTTGTTGTTTTCCGCAACACTCGCCAATTTTTCAGTTATATGATGGCATCCAGTTTTTATTGGTGGAAGAGAGATCCCTGATATAATGTACCCGGGAAGAGACTACCGACCTTCTGAAAGTAAACTAGCAAACTTTTTCACATATACAGACATGAGCAAGAATCAAACTCAGGTTGATTAGAGGTGAGAGGTCTTGTGATTTTGAGTGTAATGCTCTAACCACTTGGCCACAGAGGCCCTGCTTTTGTTAGAGATCTGGGATACATTTGTTTTTGTTAGGGATATGAGGTACATTTGTTTTTGTTAGAGATCTCTGAGAAATATATTTTCTTGGTGTGTTTGTACACATCTTTAATCTTACTTAAATTCTTTGAACTATACAAGAAAAAAACTTCACATTCATGAACTGGAGGGCCAAGGTCAAACAAGATGAAAGTCACTTCAAGGTCAAATTTGTCACCATATGACCATAGGACTTCCAATAACGAGGGTAGTAATAGGGTTCTTTTTTCTATGTGAATTAGTTCGTTATTTGATGAGAACCCTGTGCACTGACAGTAATTAGTATTGGTTTGTTCTGATTTTCAGTAATTGCTATCGATGAGATAGCAAATTGTTGCTGACTCAGCATCCTCAATCAATAGATATTTGTTGTTTGTTTTGACCTTGTCTGGCAGAGACTACCTGATAAATTCTGATCATTCTTGAATGTGTCTAGTTATATAGAATAACACCGGTTTTCTGTCATATTTCATTAAGGTGACAAATGACTTATAAGAGCTCTTGCACTGGGTGATGAGATTAAATGATTGATAGATTTAATCCTTGATGATGTTTTTGTCTTTGAAAGTCTTGCATTTATTGATTGCCGCTTCTTAATGGAGAAAGGTTTGCTTTTTCAAAAATCAGGATGAAAGGATTTCCTTTCTGTAGTATATGATAAGTTCCTTTATGTCTTATTCAGAAATATTCTTTATCTTTTATCTTTTTTTGGCAAGGTGATTTTATGCAGGGCATGTCAAATATCTCAGTTCTGTATATATTACAACTTTCAAAGTGATTAGTTTGTAAAATTTTATGATTGGCGATATCTCCTGTTTTGACATTTAGTGGCAGATTTACCATTATAACTGGTCACAACCTCCAGGCCATTATATCACCAGTACAGTACATCCTGCTCAGCTCTGAGTCACCGTGACTTAACATCATTTAATTAATCCCACTCAGTAAATGAACTCTTTATAGAAGCCTGTGTTAAAGAGTTGCATAATAATCTGAAATTGTCCTCAAAAGACCCATATTGATTGACGGAGGAGGTTCTGTTTGATATCGGCTCTTGAGACAAATGAAAAAAAGAGCAAACATAAAGGGATATTAAGAGCAATAAATCAGTTAGCTCTGTATATATTGATTGTAGATGACGAAAGACAAGTCACACACCAATGGCTCAACGGAATATTCAGCCATGCGTGATGCCTCCAGTGTAAACAAACCAGACGAAAAGGTGTACAGGAGTACTTTTGATGAAATGGATCACACAACCAAAGAGACAGAAGAGGGGGAGGAGGACACATGTGGCTGGCTTGGGTGTCGTCCACCCACCCTGGCGCGGTTCCAGCATCCCACCTGGGTCCTGGTGTGCCTGTGCTGGGCAGGGGCGATACAGGTAAGTTAAATCAGGTCTGATACAATGTAACTATTGCATTTTATAAGATGTATTCTGTTGAATGGAACCAGAATAAGATTTTAATTTCTGTGTTGATTTGTGCTGGGAGATAGGATGAGGGGGAATATGGGGGTTTGCTACAGGTATTGAATTAATGATACAATCTGAGGTAGACACAGGTGTAAAAGGAAATGCGTATGACTGATGTGACCAGACATGATTAACTGGCATTGTTGACATGCTGTTCATTTGTTCCAAGAATAAAAAAACACGCAAGAGAATTTAAAGTTTGGTAACTAGACTAAGAATTTGAGAAAATTCAACCAGGTTCAGTACCTGTGTATAAAGAAGTCAAGTATGGACGCTTGTTTAAATATATGTACCTTTAAATAACCCTGCAATAAATTTGATCAAAAGTAGACCACAATTTATCAGTATGATTTCCCTTTTTTCCATTCACAGAATTCCACATTACAATTAAGTTTATCAACATTTTTTCCATAGTAATATTATTTGCTTATTCAGATATAAATGATGTGGTTAGGTCAGTGATCCGTGTTGATCACACAATATAATGTATTTACTGGATTTAATTTTCCATGACTGACGGCAAACCATTGCTGTTATTTACATCCTTTTAGATAAATCACTGAAGCTCATGTCCTATTACACTGCCCCATGGTTTGCTTGTTTGTCTACAGTTTTTCGCTGTTTAATAAGTAAACATTATCCCACACTTGAATCTGGCAATTTTGCATTAAGGTATACAGACTTGCATGTCACAATTTTTGTATTTTGATGTATGTGTTTGACAGGTGGTTGTAAGTTTACACTTAATTTACACTTAACTAGGTCCTTTGTATTAACACAAAAATACACTCCTCTCAAAAAAGTCGGTTTGTATACTGTGACAGGTTGTGACACCCCGAAGTGAATACTCAAAAAAATAATGAAAAAGAAAAATATTTTTTTTATTACATTCTGAGGATAAAATAGTTTACTTCATCAGGTCAGTTTTATAGTTTAGTATGAACCAATTTTATAAAGTACATAATGGGTTCTTCCTGGAAGAAAATTTTGAACTAAGAACTTTCAAAATATGTATATAATTGCCCTCATTTGTAGTTTTTAAGTGATTGATTTTACAGGGAAAGTTTGTATTCACCAGGTCAGTTATAGTTTAATATGAACCAAAGCAGTTTAAGATAATAGGATACCCAAGATGTATGCATCAAATGAAGAAGGATTCTGCTGTGTTTACATGGGATTTTCTCTGATTGGATGAAACTTCACTGTAAATAGGTCAATAATGCATGAAATGCACCAATACAAAGATAATTTTGAAGGATTTCAATTTTTGGGTAATGTTTTTCCATTAAACTTTTAATTTAAAATGCAAAATTTCATACTGCAAAAGTAAAGGTGGTTTCATAGGAAAATTTTGTGGTATGTATGGGTTTTTAGCAATATTAAAACATACAAATAGCTTTACAAAATTCTGTAGTAATTTTTTTTTGGGGGGGGGGGGGGGGGCATACTGTGTTCTATCTGTGGAAAATTAATATTTCATGTTCTGAAGCAGACACTTTAAAAAAAAATATTTGCACTCATTTATGTAGTTTTTAATGATTGATTTAAGTGAACATAAAATATGAAATATTAGCTGTGACAAATCTAATATTCATACTGATACTAGGTAGATATACAGTGTATGAACAGAGTTTTTAAATGGCAACTCTAACCCACTAAATAAATATAACTCTGTTACATATACCAGTATTGAAAACCAACAAAAGACTTGGTTTTGTATATAGAGAAAGCACAGTAAAAGACCGTTGACACTTGTGAATGATTAGCGGTGAATATTTTTGTGCAATACCATTATACCATGGCAAGAAATTGTAATCATTAGGCTCAACTGTTCATATGAATCCATCAGTAAATTTAAATGTGAGATTTGGCATCTTGTTAGTGAGGACATTTTATGGTAGACTGGAACACTTGCCTTCTGGGATTCCAAGATTTCAGCTGGTTGGAGCAAGATTGCTAATTTTATGGATAATAGTCTATTGTTGACCTACATGAATGCGAAGGAAGAAGTTATGATAGAGAAGGAAGAAGTTATTAGTTAGTTCAAGTCAGTGGTTGTTTATCTTAGTAACTTTTCTGAAGACTATAGATGGTTCACACGAATGAACAGTAATGACTGTTTTATAAATTGTCCCTCACAAGTCCAGTGACTATGAAACAAACCCACTGTGCTTTAACTGACATTATATTGTGTCTGCAAACCAGTGATTGTAGATTAGGGAATTGGTTTTCTGCATTGTTTATAAATTGCTAGATAGGTCTGACAGTCTGGGAAGACCCATCAGTTTATGGTGCCATCTTGATGATTTTATGTCGGTATATCAGATTCATTTCCTAAATGAGCAGGAAAAAAAGCTAGGACTGGTGACAGAATACAGGTGTGGCAGAGGAGTGTGTGGTTGCTACTAACGGTTTATCACGTGGTCATTTGCAGTGATCAGGATATAGAGACAAGTCTGGATGTAACGACACTGCAATCTTAATATAATGCAATACTTGTTACTGGGCTGTGTTAATACTACCAAGGATTTTCTTGTTTTATGTGTCTTTAGGAGATTGCGAAAGCTGCTCATGTAAAAACTAAGAGGAGGAAAAATTGCTTTTTGAGAGGATGGACTGTGTTTGTGGGATATACATCAATAATTTATTTTTTATTGGTGTTGTTTTGGCATAAATAAGATGAGCAAGTTAAATGGATGTCTGTCTGGAGATGTGGACAGTATAGAGATGTATATATTGCCAGACCCCAGTAAAGGGCCTGATGGGAGTGGCTATAAATCTACGCTAGACACCGCGGGCCCTGGATATTCCTATCCTACCTCGAACGCATGTCGTGATTCAGAAGATCAAATAGATTTCCAAAGGACTGACATCATTACTGGGATAGCTGGGTATGTAGAAAGTAGATATCCAGATATGAAGGGGTCAAGCAGTGAAGGGAAAGGCATTGTAGCAACCAAAGAGGTGCAACCTCACGAGGACACAGATGACCACAGAAAGGAGGAAGATCAAGAACCAGCTTATTGTTCCTACTGTGGCATTCATGTTCTAAGATTTACAGCGACCAGTTTCCGAGTGCTCATAATCCTGGTTCTCTCAACAGCAGCCTTTGTACAGGTATTACATACTAGAAATGCACAGATATATTCTGTCATCAGCAAGATTTGTAACATTTATACCGGTCTGCTGAATTTAGTTTTGTTTTTTTTTTTAATCAAGAAATATAGCTGAGATTACTAGTGTTTTTTCTGAGGCAGGCTTTAACCTTTGAATTCAGTCTGTCTCATTTCCTACCTACTTCCATCTCGGTCAGGTATTTTGACCTAAGTGACCTAATCACTGATAAAACAAGCTCCCATAAACAACTTTCACTGTGTCATCTAACAAACTCAACCACATGTTTTTCCTTCTCTGTTTTTGAAGAAATTATTTATGTGGACAGTCCCTGGTAGTCGTGATTTATTGCTCCCATTTAGAAATTGGGACATAAAATTCAGATTCAGTATTGATCAATCTCTGGGGAAAAAAATTCTGATGTAGAAAATTTGTTAGCCTTAATGGTGCATTCCATGGATTATGCCTTGAAACTCATCTTTTACATTGATGTTCCCTAATTACACTGATATAGAGAATGTGAATTTTAAGTTGGTTTTTGTGTAATACAAGAAAATTTCATGTAAATTAAGCAACCATTTATAGCTCATGATTGCTGAAAGCATTTTGTCCTCTGTCAGCATCTTTAAACAGTTTGATTTTATTTTTTTTTCTCTGCAGAATTACTGCAAAACTAGACACCATACTTGATAAAAATGATCTCCACTGGTAGTTCAGCAGCATCCTTGTAATGACAAGGTTTGTGACTACTTCACAGTTTGTAGTGGAGGAACATAATAACAAAGCCTTGAAATTGTGAGGATGGGATGATCATGCAGAAGTGTTCCAACTTTTTCAATGGATTCAAAATCAAATTGCTATTGTTACTCTGGTTGTCTGAGATTTCAATACCCCCCCCCCCCCCCCACCTTGTTACCTTAAATACATCAATCTCACCAAAATGAAAAATGATTCAAGCAGAAGTAAGTGTATTTGAACATATAGCTTTGAGATTACTTTAATTAAATTCAAAAAGATATGTGTATGCATGCCCATGTATCTCAGCAGGGTGAGGGATGGGATTGATTGGGAGAGGGGGGATATATGGAATACATGGGACCCAACACTGAATGACATCTGAAGTAATAGATTGTACAGTAGGTTTTACTTGAGGATTTCTTTAAATCTACCACATAAACTTTTTATTGCATCTTTATCTCCAAGTTTTAGTCCTCAATACCTGCCAGGGTACATGATTTACACCTGTTGGTGTTGAAGGACTGTGTGCAGAGTCTATAAATTACAGACATTGCCTGATTTTATCTGTTGCATTCTACATATTTTTAAGAAATAAATTTCAGTTTGAAAATACATAATGGCATGAACTGTGATGCTTTTGTCAGCATACTTCATGAAGCTCATTAGCACTTTATGAAAAGTATGCTAATGTGAAATGTTGCAGCTCATACATTATGTATTTTCAAAAATGAAATTTATTTTTTTATCTTTACATTTTACTATCATTTCTGTTGGTATATTCCCAGCCATTAAAATAGTTGTACTATATTTAACAAGATTCTTACGCACATTGTTCACATTCATGAGAAAATGGCCATCGATTTAGTTGGTAAGAAACATTGGAAATGTAAATATATTAAGATGAACAACCTTTTAGAGAATCCAAAGGAATGATTAAATTTAACTGATTCAGGATCTGTTGTGTGATGTGTATTGACATTCCTGTAGGATACATCAGATGGGAAAGCTTGAATTGAATTCGAAGTGCTTTTTAAAAATTTTATAGGTGGCACACTGTTCCCTCAATATACATGCAGTTCAATTGTCTGTAAGCAAGATTAACAAGGATTTTAAAAAGTATCAGATATTTAATGCAGCTAAAAAATGTACAGCTCAACAGATTTTTTTTTGTAGATTCAGTCAATAAAATCGAAGAACTGTAGTAGATGCTCTATGATAAATTAAACTCCAAACCTTATGATTGTTTTATTATTACAAGTGCTGTATTATTTTTAAGAGAGAGAGAAAAAAAAAAGAAGGCATCCCAACAATGACATTTCACCGATCTGTATCATTGTTAAGTGTTTTCAAAGAAGCAAGATATATCTTAAAACTGCCATACTTTTGATGCTATCTTGGTAGAGATGAAGTATATGACATGGATATTTTTGTGAAGGAGCTGTTTTTTGTGATCTATCTGGGCAATCTGTGGGATTTGAACTGAGATGTTGATACATATTTGTGAAGCATCTTTTGATTGTTGGAAGCCAGTAGTGTTTGGTTATTGGTACGCAGTGTAACAATGAAGTCTGGGTGATATTTCCTGTCAGGAATGTTGGGGGGGGGGGTGATACTGGTGTTTGTTTTTCTCCCCTAGTATCCATTTTCAATTAATTTGTTGACTTCTAGCAATAATTTTAATGATCTATTTTCCAGTAATTGTGTAAACTGCTGCCAGCTTAACTGACAGTGTTACGTAAAAGTAAAAGGAACATGACATTCCTTGGACTGGATTACTTCAACTGCATGATGTTAATTTCCATTGGGCAAAAATACGAAAAACAACAGTGTCTTTGTACGTAGATAAGACTTTAAGAAAAATTTTTGATTAGAGTTTTGAGAAGAAAATGAATAGGTAACAGTTATATACAGGAAAGAAAAATGGATTGAGAGACCCTTCAGATATTCTCAAGTGTACAAAGGATAAGGCACTTGATCACCAGTCACAGATTGACTGGTACAAACATTTTATTCCTAAAAAGTGAGAATACTAAAGATAAAAGAAGAAATTTTTTTTTTGCAAGCTGTCGATGCAGAATATGAAAACAAATTGAATCAGCAATCTTCATACAGATAATTTTTACAGATTAAAAATGTTAAGCACTACAAAACTTGAATGTTTATGGCTGTATATTTGTCTACATTTTTAAAATATACATTATTGCAAATGTTTTGAAGTGATTTCCACATGATTTGTAATTTTCTGCATGATCATACATTAGTATCCTACTGTTTGGGAATGATGAGGCAGTAATCACCTGGTCAGGAAACTAGGGCACTCAAACTGGGACGATTTTTTAAGGACTTATCTAAATTTGTATTTTCTGTGAAGATCTGTTTAATTTACTGGTTCCAGTTTTGTTCCACTTCATAAAGATATGAGATCTGTAATTTAAACATCAAAGGTAATGGCTGTGTCAGGATAAAGGGTAATGAAATTTTTAAACATAAAAAACTGTATGTATGAAGAATTATTTTATTTTGTAAAACTTTTCATGAATAATTACATTGGGGATTTCTTCTTAAAAATTGTTTCTGAGATCCTCTTCTCTCTAAGTGGATTATTTGATAACTTTGAAGTCTTTAGCTGGTTATTTGAATGTTCAGTAGTATTAATAAAGATATGTCTAGATTCGTGTTAACCTGAGGCAGCATGTGCTTCGACATTAGGGGAGATGCTATCACGCACGACAACAAATTCAGTAGTAAACATTGTAGTATTAGAACGAATGTCAAATTTCATGCTTCGCGGCTGGAGCCTGGGTTAAGGGGCTACCCAAACAGTTAGTAGAGTGCAGCATAGGGCAGTATACAAAACACAGGATGGAGTGTTGATTTATGGATAGTAAAGAGTACAGTGTTTCAATCATTTTATGAGCATATTTCTGTTTTAGAGTGTAATTATGGATTTGATTAATTTTCCTGATATTCTCAGTTTCCAGGAGTTTTACATTAGTGTCTTTCTGCTACAGCTGTTACATTAATTAATATATAAGTCAATTTCTGAGGTAACAGTCACTTGGGTCAAACAAAGGTACAAACAATTTACTTTTGAAACCTTTCTAGAATCACTTGTATATCTATAGTTTTTATTTTCAGATGACCCATATCTGCTGGTGTTATTTGTGTTTAAGATAAGTCAGTACACATCTCTGTATTTTTTACAATGTCATCAATATTTATCTTCACAGGAATGTATCTTCTGTGGTTTTTTAAGCTATTCAATGTTTAGTTACAAAATAATCAAATTTGATAATTTTTATTGAAAAGCAAAAAATAATTCAGACATGCATTACTCATTTCCACTATCTCTGAACAGATGGTGAAGTGTCAGGTAAAATAAAAGTGTTGTATACTGGGAATCTGTGTCTGTTTACTTAAGACATCAGACAATTATATTCATTCTCATAAACTGACATAAAGTATAGTCTAGAGATAAATTACAAATATGATTATAACAGGCATGAGTGAAAAAATAAGGAACATTCCTCACCAGAGAGCTAACAGAAACGGAACACATGAAAGTTGTGGAGCAATATAATACCTGAGTGATATTCAATTGCATTGTGAATGAGAGCTGCAAAGCTAATTGCATACCTCTGTTGGCTTCATACATAACCTCTACTGAAGTGTAGTGACGTGTATTATAAATTTTTGGATTCAGCCGGATTTGGCTCCACTATGTGGTATTTTTGGTTTCCGCTCTTCCAAGTTTGTTCTTATTTCGGATTTCCTACATTTGTGACTTGAATATCACTGAAGAGACATTATTTGTCGAAATGTGCGTCTGGTGCATCAAAATTGGTACCATTTATGTTTTATATTACTATACAACAGTACAGAGTTACTAAATTATGAATTTACTCATTAATAAGGCATGGTCATACAATTGTTAGAAAAATAAGAAAAGATATATACACATTAAAAGATATATACACATTAAACTGTGGAAGGTGGAATGGTCTAGACAGACAGACAGATTTCTTTTGTTGGAGGGGGGGGGGGGGGTAGTCCATCCAGACATACTAATTCATAGGGGGAGGTGAGTCATTCAGATAGAGTAACTGAATAGACAAATTGTGTGTGTGTGTGTACAGATATGGGTAGGTAGTGTCCAACAAATTTTTGAGGGGAGGTATCCAGAAAGACATTGGGGAGGGAGGGGATGGATGGGGGGGGGGGGTCCAAACAGACAAATTCAAGGAGGTGACCCATTCCAGACAGACTGGTTTAAGGGTGAGGGGTGGGGTTCCAAGCAGACAAACAGGCAAATTCATGTATTTGAAGAATAAATTACCAAAGCTTTTTTCACATTTGAAGTATTTATTTTATCGTGAAACATGTCTGCATTTGTCACAAATTGTAAATCCATGGCATTTTATCAGAACATTTAAAGAGAGTCACATGATTGGAAATTCAAGGTCTATTAGTTTTCTTAAATTATTTTTTTCACCTCCTTAATATGAAGAGTTGTTATATGATTTCAGAAATAGATTTCAAGTTTATATTGTAATAATATTACTGTACTACATATATATATCAGTGGTTACATCACCTAACTAGTAATGCATAAGATCTGGGTTTAATTCCCAATTGATTTAAATCAACAATTAATCTCCCCTTTATTGCTACAATAACTTAGTAATATCTATATAATAAACCTTTTTAGATTGATTTCAAATTGATCAAATGATTTTTCTTGTCTTCTTTGCAGCAGTAACTATGTAATGCCATATATATAACCCTCAACTTAAGAGTTGACTTACCATTTTACTTGCCACAAGAACTATCAAAATCTGTTAACTCTAAAACAGACATGGTAATATACCTAAGATTTTTTGTTGTTGTAGAAACAAGATAGAATGTAAATGAATTGTACCTGAAATGTTATGAAAAATTGTATATTACTGAAAAACATTACATATGGTGTTAAGTCTGTTAAAAAGTATCGTTAAAACAAGATTACAATAGCACATTTCTTCAGAGAAAGTCATTGAATTACAAAAGCCTTTTAGCTCCAAGGGTTATGTTCATACATTTGAGAAAAAGTAATTTTAATAGCATCCTACAAATTCCAGGATTGGTCCCCATTTTCTGTTAGCAGTGGATGAGGTGCCCAGGGGCATTATATAAAATAGTATTGTACTGTTGTAAGCATCAACATAAAAATGTCTGCAAAAGGTCCGTTTTTGCTGCCATATTAGCTGAGACCAGCTCGATACCACTGTCTTTGGTTTCAAGCTCGTAATTTTCACAACTCAATTATATCCATTGGAGTTTTTCTGATATTACTTGTTAATCAATCAATATTTCATTTACCACATATTGCATTTAGCTCATGGGGATAATGTTCTGCAGATAAAATAAGGCATTAACCATATGATCAGTCTCAAGATTTTTCTTGCCATTTAGTGCAGAAATTTTAGTAATTTTCATCTTATGGAAAGTAAAATTATATTAGGGAATTCTTGCATTTCATTGAACTTTGTTGATTCAAAATAGAATTAAAAACAAATGGTGATGAATATCAATAAAGATTATTTTAACATAACACTGTATCAAGTTATGTATACTTTATGATTTAGATGAAGTATTTATTTTGTTTTTATAGGGAATGGTGGTGAATGGTTTTGTGAATGTGGTGATCTCCAACATTGAGCGTCGTTACGATCTAACGAGTACGGAGACTGGAACTATTGCCAGCTGTTACGACATCGCCTCCGTTCTATGTCTGATTCCTGTCAGTTACTTTGGAGGTTTAGGATGTAAACCACGTTATCTAGGTATTGATATCATTGTGTAGGCATTGATATTGTGTAGGTATTGATATTGTGTAGGCATTGATATTGTGTAGGTATTGATGTCATTGTGTAGGTATTGATCTCATTGTGTAGGTATTGATATTGTGTAGGTATTGATGTCATTGTGTAGGTATTGATATTGTGTAGGTATTGATGTCATTGTGTAGGTATTGATATTGTGTAGGTATTGATATTGTGTAGGTATTGCTATCATTGTGTAGGTATTGCTATCATTGTGTAGGTATTGCTATCATTGTGTAGGTATTGATATTGTGTAGGTATTGCTATCATTGTGTAGGTATTGATATCATTGTGTAGGTATTGATATTGTGTAGGTATTACTATCATTGTGTAGGTATTGATATCATTGTGTAGGTATTGATATCATGGTGTAGGTATTGCTATCATGGTGTAGGTATTGCTATCATGGTGTAGGTATTGATATCATTGTGTAGGTATTGATATTGTGTAGGTATTGATATTGTGTAGGTATTGATATTGTGTAGGTATTGCTATCATTGTGTAGGTATTGCTATCATTGTTTAGGTATTGCTATCATTGTGTAGGTATTGATATCATTGTGTAGGTATTGCTATCATGGTGTAGGTATTGATATCATTGTGTAGGTATTGCTATCATTGTGTAGGTATTGCTATCATGGTGTAGGTATTGATATCATTGTGTAGGTATTGATATCATTGTGTAGGTATTGCTATCATGGTGTAGGTATTGATATGGTGTAGGTATTGCTATCATTGTGTAGGTATTGCTATCATGGTGTAGGTATTGATATCATTGTGTAGGTATTGATATCATTGTGTAGGTATTGCTATCATGGTGTAGGTATTGATATCATTGTGTAGGTATTGCTATCATTGTGTAGGTATTGCTATCATTGTGTAGGTATTGATATCATTGTGTAGGTATTGATATTGTGTAGGTATTGATGTCATTGTTTAGGTATTGATATCATTGTGTAGGTATTGCTATCATTGTGTAGGTATTGCTATCATTGTGTAGGTATTGATATCATTGTGTAGGTATTGATATTGTGTAGGTATTGATGTCATTGTGTAGGTATTGATATTGTGTAGGTATTGATGTCATTGTGTAGGTATTGATATCATGGTGTAGGTAGTGATATCATTGTGTAGGTATTGATATTGTGTAGGTATTGATATCATTGTGTAGGTATTGATATCATTGTGTAGGTATTGCTATCATTGTGTAGGTATTGATATCATTGTGTAGGTATTGATATCATTGTGTAGGTATTGATATTGTGTAGGTATTGATATCATTGTGTAGGTATTGATATCATTGTGTAGGTATTGCTATCATTGTGTAGGTATTGCTATCATTGTGTAGGTATTGATCTCATGGTGTATGTAGTGATATTGTTGTGTAGGTAGAGATATCATTGCTTTGTTTAAGTATTCCCCTGACTCAGCATGTAAACTGCACTATCAAGATATTTCTATGAACCACACTTTCTATGTATATTTATGAACCATGTCATCTGTAGGTCTTCTTACGAACAGCACTACATTGTATATAGGTTTTCATATGATACATATTCATCTAATTATTCAAATGAACCACATCATCAAGTGAACCACATCACCAAGATACTTGTTTGAACATCACTAATTTAATAGTGGTGAAATGCAATTTACGGTTCACTAAAATCAACCATTGAATTTTGAACATGAAATGATAAGAAATTAAGGGTTTACTCTTCATTTATTATACCACTGTATTTGAGACCAAATATTGTAACAACTGACAAATTCGTACAGTTCAGAACCCTGATACAAGGTAATACCTGAAAAAAGTTATCAGTAGTGGATGTTTGTAATATAAACATTTTCTTCTTGAACAAATATAAAGACATTCAACCAAATTGAAAGTTCATTGAAATATATTTCACAGTATGATATTGAATAATTGAAAGTTTAATAAGTGATTCACAGAACAGAGTTGTCATGAAATTCAGTATTCTTACTGATGACCACAATGCTAGTCCACTGATCTGCAGATTGTCTAGATATTCTGATTCTTGTTTCCTTAGAGTCATTTGAATACTTGCAGTTGAGTTGTTCCAAAAGCACTTTTCATACTGATTTGTATGTTAGGCATGAAAAAAATTATTCTGTGGTTCCAGTTTCGTGACCTACCCTGTGTTTTGATCCGATATTTTTGTTAAGATTGGGATCCAATTATTGTAATTGCATTATTATTGGTTACCCCAAAATATTGATGATGTTAGGAAATTTAAAACATAAAAAAGTACAGACAGTATCGTAATTTTGAGTTACATTTATGAAATATTCATTGTCATACATGGTACTTTATGAATCATCAAATATCCACTGGAGTTCCGACCTTTTCAGTACTTCGTCTTCTAGTAAAAAAAATCCCAACCTACCTACTCTATTTCTTAAAAGCATGTAATAGGAACCACAAAATTTGATTTTTTTGGCCTTAAAATAAATTGTCATGGAGAGTACCAGGATCACTGACTTCAAATTGCATTTTCTCCTCATCACTGCTGTTGCTGCCAATGGTGTTTTTCTTGAAGCTATTGTAAGAACTTGATAGACTCTTCACAAGTTCTGTTTCATTGGACATTTTCTTTTGTAGAAATTTACTTAGTTTCTCCAGGTGACCATCACACTCAATGTCCACTTTTGGTCCTTTGGCAAGGTTTATGTTGAATTTCTGAATCAATTTCACACAATCCTGGCGTTGTATTAGCCCTAAGATCTCTGTCAGTAGATCTAAATTCTGTTCTTGAATTATCTCCCTTGAACACAACAACCTGAACAAGTCAGCTGGGTTATGAAGATTATCCAGTTCTTTCCGTTTTATAATTTTGTCCACCTCCAGGAGAAGTTTAATGTTGGACAGATCCTCCTGTGTTAACTGCAATGAAATTTTCAGCAAGAAACGGGCAAACTTTGATATTACAGGGTTACATTCCATAGGTCCCTCCGCCATAATATCTGGAATTATGAAATTAAATTCCCCTACTCTATAATTAGATCAGGCATGCAGAGGGGTTTAAATTCCTGGAAATTGTAACAGTGTCTCATAACAATGAACATTTCATGAACACTTTAATTGATTTTTGAACACATGGTAAGGATGTAATCTTATTTATATAATCATTGGATATACTTAAGAATAGATAATGCAGGAGGGTATAAACTGTAATACTTTACACCTGCACAGGAATTCATGAAGCGTGTTAGATTTTGAAGGCATAAACACTAGAAATGTAAATTAGGCACACAGAAGCAGTGACGGATGCTCGCAGACAGTTGGAGGATCCTAGATAATGGATGAATTCCTCCTGATTTTTTCTTCATCACTGTGATTACTCAGAGTATCTATCTGAAAATAATCAGTGTAGTCATTGCTGCTACGGGGTCTTCGGGTTACCTCGGCTTCAGTCTCTGTTCCAAGTTTTAAGTGACCTCTGGAATTCCGTAATATGACTTCACCACATTGTCCCAAATCATCAAAGTATTGCATTGTCTCCATCTGAACATTGATCAACCTCTTCTCTTGGTATTTCTGAATTTTCTTAACACAGTCCAGACGATGAATGTATCCCAGGATCTCGGTAATCAGTCTCAAGTTTTCATCACACACAAACTTCTTGTGGTACATGAATTTCAGCAGGTCTGCAGGATTCCTTAGAGAGTCTCCTTCTCTCTGTCGAATATGCCCACTCACCTCTAATAAAAGTTTGATCTCGGATAACTCATTCTCTGAAAGATTATGGGCAATGTCCAGTAAAAGTTGGGCTAGAGGTGTGATTTTTAGAGTTTCCTTAGAATTGTTGGCCATACTTTTTAGATCTGCAGGTGTTGAAACAACAAAATTACCCAGGTAACATGGGAAACCCAGACATTTTATGGTCTCTTGAGCAAAGCATGATGAAAGATTATATTTATACAAGACACAATGTCAGTGAATCATGTGCAGCAGTAAATAGGTAATATACAGGTGTAGAATTTTAAATCTTATCACAAAAAGTCCCAGGTAGATTGTGTGAAGTATAGCTTTATGATACCTGCATTACCTTCATGTTAGTTTGACAGTAGTATTTTTAGAAGTACTATTTGATTACAATAAGATAAGGAAGAACGTGCTGAAAGACTGCTGGGATTATAAAGAGGGAAAAACTACCACAATGTTACTGAGAAAGTGATGATTCAGTAATTGAAAAGTCAGATATTTGGAAGTTCAGTTTTGGTCATAAATGCTGTAACTCATGTATATTTATTTTTTCTCATCCTAAAATGTGACCTGAGTTCAATGATCCAAAAATATAGCACAAGTCTGAAGGGGATGTAACTCTTGTTCAAAGTACAAAAGAAGGATCAACAAAATTGAACAAATTGGACAAAATTGAACAAATCCAATTTTATGAAATGTGGAGTTCATTTCTTATTTTTTATGTTTTGCTAATGATCAAGAAATGCAACACAGGCGTAAAAGCATAATGAAATGGTAATATAAGATAATGGAATTTTGGCAGTCATTTCTAGTAAAAATTGGACATATACCCAGGGGTCAATTTCATTCTCTCAAAATATCCTGAAAAATTTGACTTGTAAGTAAACTACTGTATATGAGAATATATGCCATTCATCTTTTAACATTATTTTGTTGGTATTTATTTGGAATGTGGATCATAAAATCATTCATTTTTTAACTTCATGTTGTAGGTATTGGTGTGTTGATAATGGGCATAGGGTCAATTGTCTTCGCACTGCCTCAGTTTACCTCAGGTGTGTACTCCTTCATGGGAGATGATGTAACATACTGCGATGTTGGGGCCAATGCCACAACATGCACCAATAAAGACAGCCTGTCCAACTATAAATATGTCTTCTTCCTTGGGCAGCTTCTACACGGGGCAGGGGCAGCCCCTCTCTACACTTTGGGAGTCACATATCTGGACGAGAATCTACCTGTTCGATCATCTTCTTTTTATATAGGTAATCCACTAGTTTTAAGGAATTCTACTGTTATTGAATGACAATGAATATCTGTTACTAAATGACATAAATATCTGACTGTCTCTGAATGACATAAATATCCAACTCACTGAATGATGTATATATCTGACTGTTACTGAATGACAGTAAATGTCTAACTATTACTGAATGACATAAATATCCGACTGTCTCTGAATGACATAAATATCCGACTCTCACTGAATGATGTATATATCTGACTGTTACTGAGTGACAGTAAATGTCTAACTATTACTGAATGACATAAATATCCAACTGTCTCTGAATGACATAAATATCCGACTCTCACTGAATGATGTATATATCTGACTGTTACTGAATGACAGTAAATGTCCAACTATTACTAAATGACATAAATATCCGACTGTCTCTGAATGACATAAATATCCGACTCTTACTGAATGAGAGTAAATGTCTGACTGTTGCTCCACATTTTCTGATTCTACAGTTAATTTGAACATGGGGCATTATGTTTATGAGGGATTGTGTTATTAGTACAGATAGTACTAGTGGTTAATGCATGTCATTTGAAACACCATTTAATGGTTATGTTCTACAGTTGTCTATTTTTTTGCAGTTTTGTGGATACAAAAAATCCACAAAAATTACAATCCCAAAATATATATACATGCATGCTGGTATATGTAGGTGCAATGCACTTGCAGAAATTGAAAATGCAGGATATAATTTGCTACTATTTAAGAATAAAATTAGAAATGTTTCCAGCCACAGAAAATACCTGTTATACAGTATTCAGTACATATGATGAATGTATATTATTTGGACTCCTAGTAACTTTCAGTATCTTGAGCACAGATCCAGTTGAAATCCTCTGATCCTGACACTAGCTGCAGATCTTAACTCTCTGAAAAGATTTCTCCAAATTTGCAGAAAAGAAGATATTTGTCTTTGAGATTTTTGAGATCTGTTCTCTTTATCATTCACAGAACATGCACGACATCCTGCTGTGACTCATAATGATAAAATTGAGATGACGTTATATGAAATTATGTATTGAAAGAAATATTCATTAGCTAAAAATGTGGGACTTAGGAATTAATGCAAGATAACTAAATACTGATTCAAATAGTTTTATTGCTTAGTTTATATATACTCTCATTATTCTAATTAAATAATTACATTTACATGCGTTGTCAAAATATGATGAAATATTTGCTCTGGAGACAGACACAGATGTAATGCTGGAGTTTTAACTTGGGTTACCTGTATCTTTTTCTTAAGCCCTGCCTACTTCAACATATTGAGATTCGACTGTATCTAATAGTGGCAGTAAAGGTATGTTGTTTGGACTAAATGTTTATGTAAAATATGACTTTGACATTTTTAGGTATATATTACGCATTTGCCATTGTGGGACCAGCGATTGGATACCTTGCTGGGGGAGCATTCCTTAATATTTATGTAGATGTTGACAAATTGGATAAAACAAGGTATGGAAGGCCACATTCACATTTAAATTTAACACAGGTTAAAAAAAATAACATTGTAACTAAGTACCAGGCTCATCAAGCTGACCGTGTTAGTACAGACACTCCCATTTTAAATATTCATCATGTTTCAGCTGATAGGAGATCTCATTTCCATCACTTTCATTTGATCTTTTATAAATATGTAGGTGGTATTTGATTCTAGGCACACTGCACAGATCAGAATTTTATATTCGTGCACAACTGAGTATTAAATGTCTCGATGACATTTGCCATGACTTTCTGTTTTTCTTGCCATTCACTAACAGCTACTGTGCAAACAAAATGACAGAATCTCTTGGGGATCACTATTAGACTAGTATTGATTTAGTGTATGTCTGCAGTTAAAACTGGTAAATACCCAAGTTTATGCAGGGGGTTTGATCTATTACTCAGTGCGTGTGTTTATTTTGTGTAACATGACTGTTCCTTGTGTGTGTATATGTGTGTGTTAATGCACTGATTTGTGGAGGACAGAGTGAATTGGTTGTTTAGAACATCTAAAGGGTTATGTCTATTCACTATTCTTCATGCTTTTACCCATTACATTATTGTCACCCTTTGTGTAGTGATATGCAAATCAGATATTTCTTATAATTTCTTTTGGTACCCAAATTTTTGACTTCATGACCTAGATGACCTCAGTGTTTTTCAAACACATCTTGTTGCATTTATTACTTGACCATCTTGAGGTAGTCTCTGTTTATTTCAGCCTGACTCCCAACAGTCCACGGTGGGTGGGGGCGTGGTGGATCGGATTTCTTTTGAGTGGTGTCCTGGCATTCTTGGTGGCCTTCCCTATGTGTGGATTTCCTACCAAGCTTCCAGGTGTGTGTATTGTGTGAGCAATGCATTCCACAAACCAGATTGTATTCATACACAAACCAGATTGTATTAATATACAAGCCTGATTGTATTCATTCACAAACCAGATTGTATTCATACACAAACCAGATTGTATTCATACACAAACCAGATTGTATTAATATACAAGCCTGATTGTATTCATACACAAACCAGATTGTATTCATACACAAACCAGATTGTATTCATACACAAACCAGATTGTATTAATATACAAGCCTGATTGTATTCATTCACAAACCAGATTGTATTCATACACAAACCAGATTGTATTCATTCACAGATTCACAAACTAAATTGTATTTACACAAACCAAATAATATTCCTTCACAAACCCGATTGTATTTCTATACAAATCAGATTGTATTCATTCACAAACCCAATTGTATTTCTATACAAACCAGATTATATTCATACACAAACCAGATTGTATTCATTCACAGATTCACAAACTAAATTGTATTTACACAAACCAAATAATATTCCTTCACAAACCCGATTGTATTTCTATACAAATCAGATTGTATTCATTCACAAACCCAATTGTATTTCTATACAAACCAGATTGTATTCATACACAAACCAGATTGTATACCTACACAAAGATTGTGTTCACACACAAACCAGATTGTATAAATACACAAAGCAGATTGTACTTGTACACATAGAAGATCTCTTATAACTCTTTCAAAGTCTCCAAAACCATTCAATTAAAAAATGCAGTTAAATAAACTAATTCAAAACAGAGAATTTTCAGAGTCATTTTAACATTTAATTCATAAACTTAAGGGTCAGAAAATTACAAAAAGGAGAGGGAAAAAGAGGTGTATCACAGGAAAGGGGACAGAACTCCAGAATTGACATCCGACAACCAGCAGTGTAACATCCGACACATCCTGCAGTCTGTCAAGACGCTCGTCACAAATCCAACCTTCATGTTCCTCAATCTGGCAGCAGCCTGTGAAGGTGAACTAATGTACATACACTGTGCTTTAAGATGTAACTGGAAAACCCATGCAGGATGTACCGTATATACTCGCCTATAAGTCGGTTTTTTGGGAGTCAAATTTTGGTTCAAAATTCTATGTCTGACTTATAGGCGAGTTCTAAGAAGATTGGTATTTTTCTACAAGACGAAAAGTAGTATTTTGGATCTAATTAAGTGTATTATATATTCTTGAAATGACTTACATAGCGGTAATTAATTCTATTGTTTATCGATAAGATGGAATTGCGAATCCGACTGAATATTGAAATTGCATTTTTAGAAGAGTAATAAAGAGAAAATTTATAAAAGAATTGTTGACTCTCTTAAAATTTAATTGATGGAAAATAAATTGTACACTATGTTCACAATTTTCTTGAAGCTTGTGCCACTAAGAAAACATGGGGTCTCAATGCTCAGAGATGAGCTGGAGATGATAATTGTTATATAAACAAGGGAAAGATTGATCAATGTACCTTAAGTGGTAATGATAGGTTAAAGTACACTAGGGCAGTTATGGCTTGGTTGTTGAGCACCGCGTAATTATCCGCCTCTCATAAATACCACCTGTTAGGTATTTTAAAGTTTTATTATATTGTACATGACCATGCCAAAGAGACAGATCTGCACATGATTCCAACACAATAACTATGGATGCTTTTATTTTCATTCATGAAATAAAAATCAAAATTGAATATATATATTTTATTTTTATTGGTATAGTTACAAAGAACATGAACTGTGTATGATACCGGTAGAAAAAAAAATCGAGATCGGTGTTCAAAATATGTTAGACAAGGGATATAACTCTAAAAATAAAATATGGACGATGTGGAGAAGGTTTATTGAGTTGTTAAGCACATGTGAAAATGCATTTCAGCAATGATATGAATTTGAATTGTTAAAAAAACCCACAAAATATGGTGTCATTGCACAAAATAGAATTTGAAATGAGGTAAAACCAGAAGTTGTTGACCAATTCTGGCAAAACATTGTACAGACTTATAGTTGGGTCAATGGCAAATCCCTCCAAATTAACCTAAAAAAAATAGAACCGACTTATAGGTGGATCGACTTATAGGTGGATCAACTTATAGGCAGATCGACTCATATGTGGATCGACTTATAGGCGAGTATATACGGTAACATAGAGATCCAAGAATGAAATTCATATTCAGCACAGAGGTAAATAGATGCATTAGATCAGATTCCCATCCCATACTGTATAATGTACCATTTCTATTCGTAGGCAACCTTTTGGCTGGTTTTGCTACTTTTGCACCAAAGTTCATTGAGGCTCAGTTTAGCCTGCAGGCATCGGATGCTGCTCAGTATGTAGGTGGGTACACATCAAGTCTCAACTCTATATTCTGTAGCAGTCTAGTCACTACCCATATTTTTGTATCAGTCTAGCTGCGAAACATATTTTCATATCTCATTTATAAACTTGCTTGGATTATTTTAATAGGTGCGATTGGAAAATGAAAAATTTAGATAAAAATATGACTTCTAGTTAATGTGTTGTCTGAGTGTACATTTACTTTGTATTGAACAAATCGTTAATGTTATTGGAGCCTAAAACCTGACAGTATGACATCATGTGTAGGTTATGCAGCTATACCAGCTGGTGGAGGGGGCACCTTTCTTGGAGGATACCTGGTGAAGCGGTTTAATCTGGGAGTGCGTGGAATTATCCGGTTCTGTCTGGCTCTCAGTATCCCATGTTTCCTGTGTGTGCTAATCTTCCTCGTCAACTGTGAAAATGTCTTGTTTGCTGGGGTTAATATTGACTATGGACAGCTTGCCAACAATGGGTAAGTATTGATAGAACAGTGTGAAGATGTCCATCAAGATCACACAATTCTTACACATTAATTGGCCATTATCGTTACAGTGAAATTGATACAGAAATCAAATGTCTCTGTGTTTATCATTGGCCATCACTGGAGACGGATGTTCTGTTTCTAAAGGATTTAAATGCACCAATGTTTTTTCTGCAATCAACATTTTCTTTCCCAATGAAGGTGCTGTTACATGCTAGTGACTTTTCAACTTTTCAACAAATAATGTGATGTCACAACACATCAATTTGTAGGATCACTCTAAGGATCAAACATCATGAAATCTTTTTTTTCTTTGGGTGTAGAAACACATAGCATTGTGATGTCACATTATTTACCTCCAGCTTCAATAGGTTATACAAAAATTTTCACCCAGGTTGTTAACCAATTAAAACTAATCTCTCAAACTGCAGAAGAAATATTTATGTACCCCCATAAAGCAGACTACATTAATTTCTTTAACAGATGGGTCACAGTAGCTCATAATGTAAACCATGATGTAAATCATAAACTTACCAACCATTCTTTAGTACAGGTTAAAAGTGCTGCAAATAGTTTTTTTGTGTTAAGGTGTTGGATGTTTATTAAATGACTTGATGAATTAATACATGTACAGGGATGGAAGCTGGAGATTACCCAGTGATCAAAACCACAGAATTGCATCATCTGGTTGCAGGCAAGCTATAATGCAATGCGAATATTTTACTTGTATATTCTTTTACTCTGTCAGTAGGGCAGCTTAATTAATCAGTGTTTTATTCCAGTACAAGAAGAATTAATACATTAATTTCCAATGTGTAGTCTTTCATTCTGATATAGAACATATATAAATGCTTATTGAATATGCAATTCTTCAGTAAAATTATAAGTGGTAACTAAGTAATCATACTTATTTGATGTATGTCACAGTAAAACACAGTTATAGTGAACCCCAGATTGTTAAAACTAACCTTCTTCATATCTAATAACATAATAATATCATTATTTTCTTCTCATAGGGGAATAAATATTTGCAATAAGCATAAATTCATTATAAATGTGAATTTGATATAAGTGTATTCATTATAAGTGTGTTTTACTGGGATTTTTTACTGGATATAACAAATTACATTTAAAATGAATCAGAATTGTTTGTCTCCAGGACTTCACAATAAGCGTGTTTTACTGTATGTGTTTTGTATCTGTACACTAGTAATTTCTTATAATACTCTGTCATTGTCATCAAGCAATTCATATGCAGCCTTAGTACGCCCTTGGAATTGAAGATGTGGGACATTTCAAACGCTGCCAAGCCTTATTGAGCAAAATCAAAGTTACAATGCCCAGAATGAATTCCATAATACATCTTGACATCGATCATACTAAAATTCTATACCAGACTGGCAGTTTGCCTTTACAACATTTTTCTTAATTTTTTGATTTATGCATATTTCATTTTCTCAATTAGTCATTTCATGTTGTATGGACATATTTGTACATGAAATTTATTGTGAAATGGGGAGATAATATTTCTATATCATAATGTGTTCATTATTTCATATTTCATATTTTTTATTTTTTTTTTAGTACCAGAAAATTTCAGGGAAAATTTACCACCAGCAGCTGCAATGTTAACTGTGGATGTACACTGGAGGATTATAACCCGGTGTGTGGGATTGATGGGATCATGTACTACTCACCCTGTTACGCAGGCTGCACCAGCTCCGTTCCCAATACAGATCCTGTGGTAAGGAATCCTGATTGATGGGATCATATACTGCCCAAGCAATGCAACATGATAATATTAAGAAAATTTATCCACAAAATTGAAACTGACATATTGTTTTAACTTACACTTTACATGGAGTAAATATACTAAAGACTGAAATATAAATGATGTTTCTCGGGTATTGATGCCTTTTTAGCAATATGGGAACTGTAGTTGTATCAGCTTTGACACCAGTACCTATCCTGCCTACATGGCTGTTACCGGCAAGTGTGAGAGTTCCTGCTCAATGCTGCCCTTCTTCATGGCCATTTTCTTTATCATCATGTTGCTCACCTTTACTATCAGTATGCCAGCCTTGTCGGCCACACTCAGGTTAGTAGTCAGCCCTGTCAAATACACTCATGTTGGTAAACTTAGTATTAACCATCATTATGTCAGCCCTGTCAACCAGGCTCAGGTTAGTATGCACTGAGATGACTCGGAGTAAACATTTTGGTTTTAGTACTGTAACATATTATTTGTAGATTTACTCAAGCAACCATGATGTTCAGTTTAAGAGTAGAAATAAAGCTCTCATAACCAAATATTCCTAAATGATTTAAGTGTAAAAATTTACCAGTATTTTCCTAGTTTTGACATCAGAAATGTTTAAACTTTACAGGTGCGTTCCTCAACACGAGAGCTCATTTGCTTTAGGAATACAGTGGATAATTGCTAGGTGTCTAGGTAAGATAACTGCACCACACTGCTGAAACAGAGTCTGTATAATAACTAAGTTCAGCTGTGATTGATGTAAATTAATTTTTCAAAAATATGTACAGTAAAACATGGCAATAGTGAATCTCCAGGACCAGCAAAAATATAGTTCATTATAACCAAACTTTGTTATATACAACAAAATTTCCATTATTGTCCTCTGATGGGGGAATACATCACCTCACATTAAGTGTGAATATGTTATAAGCATGCTTTACTGTGTATTCTGATTTCCTTTTGTCATCATTTTAATGTATTGAAAACTTCAAAAGTTCTCTGCTTCCTTGAAAAAAAAAAAAATATAAAGAATAATTTGGTCTCATTTACAAGTAAAATGGCTCTTTGACAAGTTATTTTGTTGTCTTAGGTTCCATTCCTGGTCCAATCCTGTTTGGGAAGATGATAGACTTGACATGTCTTTTATGGCAGAGGAAGTGTGATGATAATGAGGGCTCATGTTTCTTCTACAACAACAAAAACATGAGCTACAACCTGATGGGGATTGCCCTAGCAGGAAAATTTCTCTCCATCCTCTTCTTCAGCCTTTCTCTGGCCTTCTACAAAGCACCCCCCAAGGAAGCAGAGAGAGAGGGTCAGTCAAAAGACATGGATGCCATAGAGAACAAAATGAATGGGGATATTGGGATGGGAAACAATGCAAGCACTAACACGTCGACAACATCCATAAATAATGGTATGACGCAGGCCGACGTAAACAAAAACAGTACAAAGACCAACACAACACAATCAACTAACTTATAGCAAATAGCATGAAATTAGAAAAGCTCTGTGATCTTATAGCCATGTATTACAACAGTTGTTATTTATTATGTGTTATTTAGGGAATAGGACGTTTGAACTTGTGAATCTGGGTGTATGGACATACTCTCTGATCAGTCCACCTGCAGCATTTCACAGTGATTAGAATGTTGCATTGATTAATGATTTAAACATTCAGAATTTATTTTATCTGGAAACCTCACGAAACATGTAATATTTTTTCAAATGAAATGCAGGATTTTATTTGCTTGAAGTATTTTACAGTGCTAGATTTACTTCAGCTCGCCATTTTTCCTAGCCCCCCCCCCCCTTTTTTGTTGTTAGTTATGCATATCATATATCAGACATGAAGAGGAAACTTGAGGGATAGCAATATTACATCTTGTGTGGTGCATTTCACAGAACAAGTTCTTGTGTACACAGATGAGTTCTCATGTAAATGGAGGAGTTGTTTTAAATGACCTGGAGTGTGGTAATCTATTTATTAGGCAGTTTTATCATTTCCTTCATGTTTTCAGGATCAGGGATCTCAGACTCGTGTGTTTATATTTCCAGAGAATAACACCAGTTCATTTGTGAGTCGTAGAAGCTCTGTTGTGTCCATTTGTCAATCACACCCAAAAACTTTGTAAGAGATAGGGTATTTAACATGTATTATTTGTGCAAGAATCATTTAACATGTATCATGATCGATTTAAACAAAAGATGTTCCAGGAACCCATGTAGTTAGCTCACCTGAGTGGTATCGCAAAAAGGGTTTTAAAATTTTTATATAGTAGTACAGGAATTTCTTCAAAAATGTTTTTCACATGGATACAATTTGTCAAATTAGGATTCCTGTTTATTCACATTATGACCCCTAGGTTCAGGGTGTGGTCACAAAGTTTTACATAGAAATGAATATGTAGCAAAATTCTTTGTGAAAATCTTTCTCGATAACCACAATTATGCATGCATTAAATTAATATGCAAGCATCCCAATTCACTGTAAATGTACCATCACTGTAGGGGTAAAGCTGGAGCCACAAGAAGGATTAAATTTCTACATAGGAGTATATAGAGTATTTTTGTAAAGAAAATCTCTTCATGAACTGCAAGGGTACCATGTATCAGATTAATATGGAAGAGTCCTTGTGTTGAGTAAATTCAAGTTTGTTCACTTCATGTAGCCAACTTGCAGGGGCCACAATTGGAATTTAAAGGGTGTTACTGCTCAGGTGAGTGATGTGGACCATGGGCCTCTTGTTTCTTACTTATGACAGCATTCATAAGTCTTGAAGGCAGCTAGCAGGAGTCTTTTTCTTTTTTTTTTCGTTTTGTTTTAAGCAAACTCAGAAAATTTTTCAGTGTTCTGCGACTTTCAACAAACCAACACACTAGAGGTCATATTTATGTAGGATACTTTGTAACCCTGTTGGTATAATGAGAGAATGCACAGAAATTTTCGGAGTATGCTAAACATTTGTGTATGTGGACCATTTCTGTGTAGTTCTGAAGAAACTACTAGTATATAGCAGTATATTTTCATAGAAATTGTTACAGTTTAAATGTATATCATTTCTTTGATACAGTACATGCATGTAGATACCAATTATTTTAAAAACAGTTGTAGAATGATTATGATGTAAATGTACTTAAGTTTTCATTGTTGAGATGAGATTACATATCAAAGAACCAAAGAATTTTCATATTGTTTCATATACTATGATAAGGTGCATTGTAATACAGCCATGTGATGTCCTGTAAAAGTTCATCAAAATGTTTAAATGGTGCTATTGATATAACATATCATTTCTATGTCTCGTTTTACTGTAGAAGTTGGATATGAACAACATCAGTGATATAAATATATACAATACTGACATGTTACTAACACGCAGGATGTTGTCGTCTTCCTCGTAGCTCGATAGGTCAGTAACACTTTAGGCTCGTCTTCCGTTCCCTTTTTGGGTTTGAATGCCCGTTGTCATGCAGTATTTGACATGATTGTTCGTGATACGCAAGTTCAATTCAGTTATATTTTTGTAATGTGGATTTTAGTCAAATGACTTGTACTAGTAATTAGGGTTTAGAGTGATAAATGTTAAAATTTGATCGAATGTACGCAGGTTCATGGTAATAAATATTGAATAGTTTCAGTATGCAGTTAACTTCGACATGAAATTGGTTGAATTTCAGTTATGTCAGTTTGGTATGTGGCTAGTTCAATACCATGCATATGAAATATTGTTTGTACAATTCATTTTCATTCATTCTAGTTTTTCTTTATCATTTATATATTATAGTTTGTTTGTTGAGATTGAACTGAATAAAATAGATGAGCATACAAGAAAGTGGTCTTTCTTTTGATTGTTGATCAACAGCTAATCTACAGCACAGAAATCTGGACTTGGGGAGTTGATTGTACTTTCATTTGTATTCTAGTGTCTGTAAAATTGTGTAATTTGAATTGAAGCGTTTTAATCCTTACCATGTTTACTGTATCACAGGCTTTTTGTTAATGTGGTCATGTAATATAATTTTTATCATGTTCAGCGCCTTAGGGTAAATTTATTTTTATATAGGGCGCTATATAAATGCATATATTATTATTATTATTGGCTATAGGCATAGGATGCAGAACGGAAAAATGGGGTGGGGGGTGGGGTTAAGAGCTGTTGGACATAAGCATGGGGTGTACCATGATGGAGAACAATGTTTTGTCTTCTAACAACTCAGTTCAAGTCTCTCGAAATAAGAATGCATGGTTTAAAAAAAAAAATGTCTGCAGTCAACTCTCGTTATGTTGAATCACAACCATGACTGTTTGACAAGCGTGTATCCATTTGTTACAGACACAATTTTGGTATAGAGTATGCCGAGAGAATGTGGGTCATAAGCATCGTTCAAATTGTGAATGGCAGCAAGCATCTAAAGATGATTCATTTACACATACAATGGCTATGGAGTGCTGAATTAACATAAACTAAAATAAAGATATCTTTAATTATTTAAGATTTCATCAATTATTGCTCTCATCAGTTGAATTAATGTGCACATCAATTACTGCTCTCATCAGTTGAATTGATGTGCTTCAATTGTTGCTCTCATTAATTGAATTAATGCGCTTCAATTGTTGCTCTCATTAATTGAATTGATGTGCTTCAATTGTTGCTCTCATTAATTGAATTACTGCACTTCAATTGTTGCTCTCATTAATTGAATTGATGTGCTTCAATTGTTGCTCTCATTAATTGAATTGATGTGCTCATCAATTGAATGTACGAGAGCAATAATTGATTTAATGTGTGCATCAGTTCAATTAATGCTCTCATCAATTGAATTTATGCACATATTCAGTTTTTAAAGATGACAATAATTGATTTGACTTTAACTACGACTCTCATCAATTCAACTGATGAGAGCATCAATGTGGTGGAAACACTGCTCTCAAAATTAAATTTAGAGCTCAGTATAAATGATTTGGTAATCTCTTTAATTGAATTGAAGATATCTTTAATTTATTTGTATAAGGAATTAATGTATGCATCAATTCTATCAAAGAACAACAGATCATTAATTCAATTGTGGTTATGTTGAATATATCTCTAATCTATATATAGTTGTTCTTTCAAAGAATCCTTGAAAGCATCATATTAAATAACGACGCCATTAATTCATTTGAAGAGAGCAGTAATTCTTTTATTGTGCACATTAATTGAATTGATGCTCACATTAATTGAATTATTGCTCTCTTCAATTGAATTGTAGCATGTATCAATTCAGTTGTTGATATTATCAATTCATTTGAAAGAGCAATTCAATTATAGTGTGCATCAATTCAGCAAAATAATTATTGCTATCATAAATTCAATTAATGCGTGCAATAATTAAGAATTGAAGATATCATTAATTTTGTGAATTATGTGCATCAAATGAATTGATGACGTCTTCAAATGATTAAAGATCTCTTCAATTATTTGAGTTTATGTTAATTTGGTGCTCCATAAATGGCCCTACTGTGATAATTGAAGTGCACCGCCACGGTACATGACACACCTGTTGATTGTTTATAATAAATCATGCACAAGACAAAATCGTGTGAACCTTGGTACAACAATTGACTTGTCAATATATCATCAATTGTTCAAATAACTATATTTCAAATGCGTTTCATTTTATTGCATGTGTTTATATTTCTTCCACATTATATAATTACTAACAATTTGGGGTTACTAACCTTTATAAAGTATTAATAACTTGATTTTAAGCTGCAATTTTCATTTCTCTATAGATACACAAATTGACAAAGTTTGTTGATTTTAGGACTCAAATCTATGCAAGCTCAAAAAAAAAAGGGCATCTTTGTTAGCCAAGGGTTTCTCTACAACCAGCAGAGCAGATCGTAAACCCTTGACTAGTGAAGATGTTGTGATTATAGGTCACAGTGACCTTGATTTAGAGTGTGACACACCTTCTTAAGATGTATTAACTGACCAAGTTTAATGATTCGAAACCAAATAATTGTCTTGTTATGAGTCAGACAGGATTTTGCCATATTTGGCCAAATCATCTTAATCAAAGGTCACAGTGACCTAACTTTAGAGTGACCCACCCTCTATCCAAGATGTATCAGCTCAGAAAAATTTGATGACTCTAGGTTTCATAATTTTTAAGTTCTGTGACAGACATGAAGCAGGACAGACAGACGGGCACGATTGCCATAACATAATATATCTCATCTTAAATGGGTGTATAAAGAGTTTAACCTGATCTAGAAAAAATGTAGCTCAGGTGCAAGTTTGAAAAAATGTCTTTATCTTTGGAAAAAAATTCTGACTCAAGAATTTCATAAGTTCTAATTCAAAATATGATGTCTCTGTTTTACTAAATTAAACGTCTTCCTGAGTATTAATTAACAAATTTGCCTCAAAATGCCCTTGAACAGAATGAGGGCAGCCATTTACATTCAGATGAAAAAAAAATATTTTAAAAATATCTTATGAAACCCATAAGTTGTCTAAAGTTACAATGATTTTTTAACATTACAAGAATTTTAAAAACAGACGGATCTACTGAAGTTAAATTTTTTTAATGAAATCTTGAACTTATAGTAAAATTCAAGCTAACCTTCACATCTTAATCTTATTAAATACCTACACAATAAAATTGTTACGCGAGAGTCTATTACGTTCAACTATCTACACATTTAAATTGTATACATGTCAAACAAGATAAAAGCTCACACAACAAAATATGTCCATCCCAAATATTCTTAGTGCAGCAGTAACTGAAGGATTAACATCCAAATAAACCATTTATTGGTCAAAACAGACTACTGTACCATACCTTAATACAACCCAACTGGGAGGCTGTGTATCAAGTATGATTATTCTGGCCTTGTTAGTCCTCTACTGGCTTAGCTGAAGGGGACTATTAGTTTACCCTCAATCTGTCATTCTGCTTGAGGTTTTCCAGACTTTTCTCTTCACTGAATGAAAATAAGCCACTAAAATTTTATACATGGCTTTGTCTTGGATAGTTACAAATCAAGTTTGAGTTTGGTTATGTTTGACTGAATTATCCTGCTGGTAAGGCACTTTGTATTGCCTGCAATACACTCAGAATGCTTGTTATTATCTTGTTATGTGCATTCAAATTTCACCATGCAAGTTTGTCCTTGAAAAACAATAGGCTTTTTCCTCTAATCATTGGAAATATGTATATCAAGTTCCTTAAAAGTACTATTTTTATCTGGCCTACAATGTGTTCACAGACAGACACACTGTGCCATACCATAATGCGAGTGTATAAAAATGAAAACTTGTTTACCAGAAAAAACAATATCAGGAAGAAAATTATGGTTGTAGTTACAGGGTGTTCATGTTTGCCTATTTACATGAAGAAAATAGTTTAATCAATCAGGGTCTTAATGTGCCAGTTTCAAGATAAGAGTCTTCTGTGTGGGAGGTGCATTTAGTGGAACTTTGAATGCCTAAGTTGGAAAGAGTGGACCCTATAGTTAACGAGGAAGATAATAAAATGTATTAAAAGTGGCTTCTCTGGGAATGCGTAAATGTAGGAAATACAAAATACTATCAGAAGAAATGTTCTACAAAAGTGGAAACATAAAAATGTCAAACTCGTTCGCATATTCAAAGGGAAATAACTCTGATGTCTATCAAAACTGGTGCATTCTGTTACCCTAAATACTCATTATACACAAACAACACAAATCCATAGTTCCTGAGGACCACTGATCAGAGAAACAGTTCTAGGACATACTTTAATAACACAATATCTAACAATTGTAATATAAATGACATGCAATTCTTTGTGATAGGATGTACTGGTCATAAAGGAACATTCACATAATGTCTCTTTAACAGAAAATTAATACATGTACATTTTGTACCCTCAATGGACAATGTATAAAATTCAGACAATGCCGCTTCTTCAGTGATAGTCAAAATTTGAGGAACAGCTTTTAAAGGGACTTCTTTGGCCACTTATTTATACACAGAATTAGAGAACTCTATGTAGAATGATACATCATCAAATGCTATGATGTCAGCTATTAAAATCGGCCATGATATGCCAGATTGTTTGTCATGGTTTGTGGGTGCTGGTTGGTTTGAGAGACCACCATAGGGGGTCCTTGTGGGTTGTGTTGCCCTGTGTGCGAGACGATCATAGACCCTGGTGGGGGTATTTGAGGACTACTTTGGGAGATGACCACTGGCCCTCCTGTCATCAAGGAGCCAGGTTGTGAGATCTGAATGGGGTACAGGATTGACCCTCCAGATTGCATGATCTGATGTCCAGGAGCCATGATTGTTTGTGGTGTCACCTGTGTCTGGGGTCCTGGAATTCTCATTGCCTAAAAGTAAACATGCACATTATACAATCACATTGTACAGGCGTAGCTGTTTAACGAGGTTACAATTTGTGCTTCACTGACATGTCTTCCTTAGCTCTAAAAAATCCGAATCTATATGGCTAGAGTTGTTATCTCGGTAAGCTGTGGCATAAAATTCAGGATATTACTTGCACACACAGGCCATTATATTGCTTGGGTTTGAATTTACTATTAAAGAGTACTCGAACCCAAGCAATATAATTACCTGTGCCTGCAAACTATAAAAATTGCTTCTAAAATTTGATGTAACACGGTGTGCAGTGCGATTGTAATCCAATGTCAGCAAATCAAATAAGAGATACAGGCAAATTAGGTGAATAATATCATAAACACACTGTTTTTAATGCAAACACTCCAAATTCAAATCCTATTGTGATGCACTTCAATTCTGTGCTGTGCATCCCCCCCCCCCCCCCCCCCCCCCCCTCTACATACATGTTCTAATTGGATGTCTCCATCCCAAGCACCAAACTGTGGATATATAAAGATATCACAGAACTGTGGATATATAAAGATATCACAGAACTGTGGACATATAAAGATATCACAGAACTGTGGACATATAAAGATATCACAGAACTGTGGACATATTAAAGTTTGCTATTCAAGAAATTTACACATATGATTATCACCAAAAGATGTAAAAAAAAAAAATAAAAAAAATATGTACCTATACTGAGAGTTTGAATTCTTCATTACTGACCTATTAAACTGAAAATTTTAACACTTCAATACTGACCTACGGAATTGAGAATCTGAACACTTCAATATTGACCTATAAAATTGGTACTTTAAACCCTTCAATACTGACTGATTAAACTGAAAGGCTAAACACTTCAATACTGACCTATTAAACTGAGAGGCTGAACACTTCATTACTGACCTATTAAACTGAGAGGCTGAACACTTCATTACTTCAGTACTAATCTATTGTGATGATATGAGAGTTGAACACTTCATTATTAACCTATTAAGTTGATTCTGTTTGGTTTATAAAGATTTTATTCAATAATAAGACGGAACAATTGAAAACTGACCTGTTGAGTGGAGTTGAGGGGTTGAACACTTGAGGGTGGTTGAACTAAGGACTGTGGTGGCCCTACATACTGGAACTGAACAGGTGGGGTGGTCAAAGGCTGGTTCCCTGTCACAGACTGTGGAAGGGGCATCTGATTAAAAAAAACAAAACAAAACAAAACACTCAGACCAACAGAATGTCGATGTACAAACTGGGAGGGGCATCAGACAAAAAAACAACAGTCAGAAAGTAAAACATAATATCAATATACAGCAGAACTCCAGTACAATGAACATGCTCACAATCTGCATTTATAGAAGAGTGACTCACTGACATTTGATGGAACAGAATTGATGGAAGTTAAATCTGCTATAATGAGTTACAGTTATAAATCTATTCTCACACTGAAAGTAAAATCATGAAATTCTTTTCAAATGTAACATGTTCAGATTAAGAATTCATATGGTTGGTTGGCTGCTTGTTTTACATCCCGTTGAGAATTTTTCACTCATACTGAGACGTCACCAATCGTAGATGAAGTACCACAAATTTAAACCTATGCTCGGCCTTAGCAGTGAGGGTTCTTTAACATACCAATGTCTGCCATGACATGGGACTTTTGTTTTTAAATTTGTATCCAAAAGACCTGTGATTCTCACTTCTAAATGCCAAGCGTTTGGTGAAGGAGCAATCACGACCTATGTTTATGTCTTGTTTGACAAGGACATGTCATGACCGGGGCTCGAACTCATTAGATCTTAGATTTAAAGCAAATTATCTACCTCTAAACTACCACAAGTGGTAAAATTCAAATGTAATTGTAATTAAATATTATCAGGTGGAAGGCAAAATAATGAAATCACCAGCAAAAACTGCATTTTGTTATGCATTGCAGTTTCTTACACTTTTTAATGTTTTCCTGTACATGAACCATTTTTCCCATATCTTTTTTAATTTTTTTATTGATCTTTTTTTCCCCAGCAAATCTTGAGCCTTGTAAATTAATCAAAAATATACAAACACTGAAAAGAAAGATTGACATTTAAGGGACTGTGTTACTGTATCTTAAGACTTCCATCCAAACAAAATCTAAATCTTTTTTAAAATCATATAACACCATCACCCTTGCTTCAGTTTCCCTTCTGTTTATCATTTTTTCATTCTTACCCGGCCTCCTACCCTTTCTGTGAGAATTTTGCGCGGGACGTTGAAGATCTTGGAGGCTTTGTTGACAGACATTCCATCCTTTAGTACTGCAGACACAGCCTGGTCCATTGTTGAGTCCGTCCAGTAATAGTTTGGCTTCTTACGTCCCGCCTCATCCTAGAGGAAATGGTATACTGATATAAATATATATATATATGTGTAGAACTTAGATGTGGTGTGCTTACACTTTTCATGTGGTAAATAAGTTACTATTGTAACAATATTTTGTCAAATCCAGATTTATCCATAAATTATTGTCTTTTGTTGAGACTATTATGACAGTATATTTTAAGACTAGACCAGGACGGTGTTTCCACAGGACTAATATCTCTCCCTTTTATGGGGCTTATTAGATTTGACAAATTTTATACCACAATGAAATTCACAAATTATATAATGTTTCAATGTACAGAAACCATATTCCCAATAAAACTGTCAGATCTCAATAATTCATGAAAATTGAGCCCCACCAATTTAAATGATTCCACAGTATATTTGTAATATCACAATTTCAACTCCACATTTACGCAAGCTTCTACAATCTCTACATTACATAAATAGGGATAACTCCTGTGACCTTGATCTTTCATAAAATGTAACCGTAATGAAGGCTTGACACACTTCCAACTCAGAAGCAACCTTTGTGTGTATTATAAGTTTATAATGTGTCCATGTTACAAAGGTTTGATAAATATACATATTTATTACTTTTCCTTCCTTATTCAAATGAATTTGGGGTAGAACCAGGGCACATACATGACATGTACGACATCTCTTTGTGTCAAGTACAAGCATCTAATGTTGCTTTGTTAACAAGTTATGACCTAAACAGAAATTCTTAAATTTGTCTCTCAGTGACCTTGACCTGTCAGAGTCAAAACAGAGTCATAAGCAATCTTTATATTAAGTACTGCACAGAGAGTGCGACACCAACTGATGTTCATTGTTAATTCCATCCCAAATTTGTTCATGATGACTAATCCAAGTAGAGCTACTGATGTGTTATCTATAACCTGGATTAATCATGTCTAAACTGGATTGGTCTTCTTTAATCTGGACTGATCATTATGTATTCAGCTGAACCTGAATTGATGGTAATTTTATATAGGAATAATGTTAAGAATGTAAAGCATTTTGTCTATGGACGATTTAAACATCATGCTATTAAATCACAAGCTCTCCAGTATGCATAACTAAAATACCCAATCCCAAATGTAATTGTTTACAGTGAAATGCACCATTTGTATAAAGAACTTACAATCATCATTCTTTGTTGTTGTAAATACTGATGTGGGATGTTGGGTGGGGCCATGGAGTTAGCTCCGCCCCCTGACATATACTGGGCATTTGCCATTGGTTGGGTTGGAGGATTCTGCATTCTCTGTTGTTGCTGTTGAAGAATGCTTGTCAAATTTTCCCTTGTGGCTCTCCTAAAATCCTCACTCTAAAGGTAAAACAACAATCCAAACAGATTGCTAAAAATATGATTTAATCTGCAATATATCAGATTCAATAAATAACTGAAATTTTAACAGAAGTTCCAGCACGAATTCCACTTGACATATCATACATCTTCACCCCCATACTCTCCAGATGCCACACTCTCGATGTATTTACAAGACTGTATCCATATTTGTAGAAAAGAGAATAATCAATCACCTCAATTTCCATAGGGCTTGATGATGGCTGACCTCCAGTCATACCAGAAGACTGAGGTGGTCTGTCCCCCTGGTTGCTATGGGTACTGGACCTCCCTGAGCTGGACTGGTTATTTCCCTCAGTGGTAGTTGTTTCATTAGTGTTATTCTGGGTCTGCATACAGACAGGCATGTGCGTGGGCCAGTGAATTTGTTGACAGGGGTAATCACAGTAACTCGTATTCCAGCAGCAGTAAAATATGGCCTCCTTACCACAGTTTGCACACTGTCAAATAAAAAAAAATGTTCAGACAAATCAACTACAATGTCAGAGTGAGTGAAGTATCCATCTTATACAGTCTAACCTAGACATACTGAAACTCAGGGGTCTGACCTGCATTGTTCATTATATCCAAAGTTCATCTTATACAGTCTCATCTAGACATACTGAAACTCAGGGGTCTGACCTGCACGTTCTATATAGCTGATGTTGAACTATATAGATAATGTGACTGGGGATTTTATGTTTCCATCACCATCACAACATTCAATACAAGTGACTGCAATATAAGTGGCGTAGACTGTAATAAAGCGCAAAACAAAACATAGATGTCAAATTGCAAGAACAGGAATTCCCAAATGGACGGTTGATCAAGAGCTTTTACATGCATTTCAGCAATAATAAAATAATAGCTAATAATTTATTTCACAAGTGGTACTTCTCACTAAATTAAATGATAATATATCTAAGAATCTACAGTTACACACATTAAATGTGTTTGAACACTCAATCTCAAGCTTCTGAAGACATGGTCAAGGCTTCATTTAGACTTTGAATTGGCATGTACTTAACATGTTTATTTTATGATAGTAGAATATTTTTACATAAAATATGCACAGAGTGAAATGTCTACATTTATCCAAATGTTGGAGAAGTGTCTATTTCCTTAGATTTTTCTGCTTACCCATTATTTATTCTTGGTCTCTGCACTTGATTTCTCAACTTCTAACCCACTGGGGTTTTTGGGGTTGTTTTTAATGTATTTGGGTGGGGTGGGGGGTTCTGAGATGGAATTCTTACCTACTGTTGTTTTGTTTTGTTTTTTGTGGGTTTTTTTATTGGAGGGGGGGGGGGGGGGGGGGTGTTTCTGAGTTGGAGTTCTTACATGTTTTTTCTTGGTTTCTGAGATGGAGTCCTGCTGCTTTTTCTGTTTTTGATACAGATTTCTTGAGTTCTTACCCACTGTTTTTTCTTGGTTTCTGAGATGGATTTCTCGAGTTCTTTGGCCTGAGCCGCCTTCATGTCCACTATGATTCGCTGTTTTTCTGCTTCCCACAAAGTCTTCATCTCAGCCACGGTCAATTCTATGGAATAAAGATAAAAATATCAAAACCAATGCTTTTTTAAAATTCTAATATCGATAGTGGTTGAATCTGAAAGTACAACTCACGAAAATTATGCTTGAGTTCTGCTATCTGTTGTTTCTGTTCCCAGTCAATACGGGCAAGCTCTCTTTCCATGCTGACCATTTCTGGAGGCTAAAAAGTAGTAGAAAGTAAAGATTTGTATCTCTGTATCTCTTACATGTATGAACATTGAACTGGCTCCACAACGAGGCACATCCTGTCACATTGTGTGCATATATATATTTTGAATTTTTCCAGTCAGAATGAGAGCAAGAAACTTTTTAATGTGTCCTTGTGCCTCATTAACAACCAGCAATTAAATGTGTATACTTGTTCATATACTGCAAAAAGTGCATGTTATTCAATCAACTGAAGGATCCATGAAGTTTCAGGAAAATCAGTAAAAACACACACACACACACACACACACACACACACACACACACACACACACCAAAAAACAAAAACAATCAAGCCTTAATGAAATATTTGATGTTTTCTGTCTATACTGATGTGAACCACTGTGTTGTGTTTATTGATATGATCTAAATATATACCTTTTGCTGGTCAGCCTTGGACATAATATCAGAACACATTTCCTCCAGAGATAACTTCATATTAGTCAGCATCTGTACACAATAATTCTTACATCAGTCAAAGTCACTCACAAAGGTGAATATTTTCATGAGTTAAATGTAAAAGCTTGTAACATTGTATATCATAAAAACATTGCCATTTCATTGTGGAGGCGACTACAATATTATCAGTGAATTTAACAATAACAGAACACAAATCCTTTTAGTTTAAGTGAAAGTCTCATTCTACAGAATTTCAACAAGAATAGCTCACCTTCTCTGAATAAGACTTGACAAGATCCTGGGCATATTGTGGCAGCTCTGTGTGGCTTGAGCTTGGTTGTGGCTGGGATGGCCCTGGGGCCTGCGGCTCTTCCACAGAGACTTTTGCCTGCTCTGGAATCCTACTAGCACACTCTATTACCTTTGCAGTTTTAGCCTGGACAGCAATGGTGGGGTTTTGATTTGGCACTTTGGATTGGGAATGGTGGAGGGACTTCTCCACAGCAGTCTGGAAAAACTCGGAAGACAAGCTGACAATGGCGGGGGCAGGCTTGGGAAGAATGACTGGCGGCTGGACGGGTTTTCTGCACGAAAGATATTAACACTTCAACCACCCCACTGAATGATTTAAAATATAAATAAAGGCACAAGAATTTTCTAAATATTCCATTTTGAATCTTAAAATATTCCATAACAAATTCATAACATGAAATTACAAACATATCTGACCAAATCCACTGGGACACATACTGATATCTAGTAACAGAAGATGTAAAATCAACAATATAAAGGATGTTAAGAAAGTTCGTTCCGTTTGTAAATTTGAAAAATTAAATAGAAAAACGACATGTTTTTGTTTCAAATTTTTACTGGTAACTCTATAGACTCTTTTTTTCATTATATCAGCAGTTATCCTTCCCTATGTGCACTCTCTTGTGTTATTATAGTGTGATGTAAACAAAGTGTCTATTACGTCATGAAATAAATATGCCGAGTTCAGTGAAAAAGCAGACGTCCTGTACAAGTGTTGATACAATTAATGAACGAGCTCAAGCTTTGGCTTTATTATATGCAGGATTAAGTGTGAAGGATGTGGCTAAGCAGCTATGTAAAAGTGAGTGATGTGTAACAAAGTGGAGGCGGAGGCGAGAGCAGAATAAACAACTATCCGATCTACCGAGATCCGGCCGGCCTTCGAAGATAGTGGGGGTAGTGAAGAGAAAAGTGGAAAACATAAAATACAAACGAGGAAAATCAACAAGGAAATGCAGCAAGGAACTTAAGAACTCAGGCTTTAATGCGAGTCATGTAACTGTTTTTAATTATTTGCGAAAAGTTAAAAAATGGAAGGCATTTAAAACAACGAGAAATCAACTATTGATGAAAACACAGAGGCAAAGGAGATTGAAATTTGCTCGTGATCACAGCCATTTGACGGCTGAAGACTGGGAAAACTACATCTTTAGTGATGAATCTACGAAATATTTGTTTCACGTTCCGAACCGACAGGACGATGTTGTATGGGGGTCCCAGTCAGATGAGGTTCCAGATGTAAGCTGCATCAAGTCGAGCGCTAAAGTCATGGTATGGGGTGCGATGGGAGTACAGGGATTATCCAAACTTCACATTGTTCCAGCTGGCAAAACTATTAATGCTGATTATTATGTGAACAATATCCTTCAAAAAGAACTAAAACCTGCTCTAAATCGACAGAAAAATAGTGGTAGGATCGACGAACGAAAGTTACTTCAATATCAAGGACACGCCACATTTGTTCAAGATGGAGCGACCCCTCACACTGCCCTGCTAACACAGAATTGGTGTGAAAATAATCTACCAAACTTTATTGCCAAAGTAGAATGGCCAGGCAATTTCCCAGACCTAAATTGCATCGAAAATCTATGGAGTATTCTGGACAGCGAGGCCTACAAGGATCCGCGCCCAACGACAATGTGCCAATTACGACGCCGACTTCACCGTGCATGGAGGGAGATACCTCAGAAACATTTGATTTCTTTGATTCATTCAATGCCAAATAGAATTAAAAATGTATTGAAAAACAGAGGTGGACTGTCTGGTTATTAAAAACATATAAACTTGTATATGAGTTGTTTATAAATAATTTTAGGCATGCTGTAAATCATGGAACGAACTTTCTTAACACCCTTCACAATGGTTTAACACTGCTGTCTAAATCACTGTACACAGTTGACTACAGATCTTACTTGTTTGTCTGTCTGTACACAATGCTGTCTAAATCACTGTACACAGTTGACTACAGATCTTACTTGTTTGTCTGTCTGTACACAATGCTGTCTAAATCACTGTACACAGTTGACTACAGATCTTACTTGTTTGTCTGTCTGTACACAATGCTGTCTAAATCACTGTACACAGTTGACTACAGATCTTACTTGTTTGTCTGTCTGTACACAATGCCAGTTCGGTCCTTCCCCTTTGGTGACACACCTCCCTCTGATGATTTGGAGAGTGTGACCTTTGTTGAAACCAGGACCTTTTGACCCTCTTCCTTCTCTACATTCTCTGTGGATTTCTCCACCTCTTTTTCAGGTTCCTCACTCTCTACCTCCATTTGCAGTGGGGTGTCACTATCTTCAGCCTCTATCTCTGTTGTGTCGGGAACATTATTCAATTCTTCCTCCATAACATCACCTCTCACAGTTTCTGTGGTTTGTTCAATATAACAGCTACCCTTGTTTTCCACCACCACTGCCCTTTCAGCACTGTCGTTTGTGTCTGTCAATTTGGCTGAAGTTTTACAATCAATTGCATTCTTGGTTGCGGTTTTGTCACCTTCACTAACTTTAGTGGTTGCAATTTTGTCACCTTCACTAACTTTAGTGGTTGCAGTTTTGTCATCTTCAATAACTTCAATTGTTGTGGTTTTGTCACTCTCACTTTCAGAGATTGATTCAGTTTCCATCAACTCAAAGATATTCTTCTCTCTTTTCTTGTTTGTTCTTACATCAGTGCTGCTGCTACAAACATGGTCCTGGTCTGTGGTGTCCTCTGATGACCTGCTCTCATCTAATGACTTGCTTTCCTCCAACAACCTACTCTCATCTAATGACTTGCTTTCCTCTGATGACCTGCTCTCCTCTAATGACTTGCTGTCCTCTGATGACTTACTGTCCTCAGATGACTTTCCCTCTTCTAATGACTTGCTGTCTTCTAATGACTTGCTGTCCTCTAATGACTTGCTCTCATCTAATGACTTGCTCTCCTCTAATGACTTGTTCTCATCTAATGACTTGCTCTCATCTGATGACTTGCTCTCCTCTGATAACTCTTGGGAATCCTCCTCTGTATCCACTACTTTATTCTTCTCCACTTCCTCCTCCTCTTCCTCTTCACTTTCCTCCTGGGAGGATTGTTCTTCATCTTGTTCTTCCAGACTGTCTCCAGAAATCCCAAGTTTGTCTTTACAAGTCTGAATTGTCTTCTGGAGTTTTGCCAGATACTCTTTCTTTGATGGAGAAGCATCTGAAACTTTGGACTTAGAAAACGGACTTCCTTCTTGCTCTTTCACATTTTTTGAATCATCCTCTTGATTAACTTCAGGTGTCTTTTTTTCAACAATATCTTTTTCAAGTTTCTGATCATTCACGTCCTTGTCTTGAGATTCAGCACTGGGTAGAGCACTAATTTGTCCTGTGGAAGGATCAAGTATAGAATCATGTTCAGTTTCACTTAATTCACTCTCTTCCACTGTCGTCTGAACATCACTCTGAATCCTGTCCACAATATCACCTTTCTTACTACAACTAGCACTAATTTTAACAGTGGAAGGATCAATGACAGATGTGAGCTCAGGTTCCTCTGTAGATTCTTCCTCATCACCTTCACTCATGGCTTCAATCTTACTCTGAATTTTATCCACAATATCACTCTTTCGGCTTACTATGATGGGTTTGACTGTTGCAATATCTGCAGTATTTTCTGATTTCATCTCACTATTTCTAAGTTCTGGTGAACTAACAGAAAAGACACCTGATGGTACATCGGCCTTCACTACCTGTGGAGGTTCGCTGATTCCCCGTCGAGTTGTGATAATACTGCTGTACTTGTTTCTTACGGCTGAGGCTCGTTTCATCACCAATGACTGCTTGTCATTTCCTTTACTGTCCGACATTTGACGACTGATCACCATTTTAACTGGAGAAGCAGGTTTGGCTGAGGTGGCTGAGAAAGTAGGTTTGGAGGACTTTTTGATGACATTCTTAGCTGGAATTTTCATCTTGTTGTGGAAGTAAATATGGTTTTTGTCATATGGTGTTCTGAATGGAGCATAATCAAATCGTCCAAACTTCTCTCTAAACAGAATTTATAGAATAACATCAAAACTAAGGTGCAGAAATTTTACAGGTTGATTCTAATATATTGTATTTTTTTAAATGCAAAACAATTTTATCCAAGAGAGTTCCAGTCTCCCTTTGCTTATGGAGGTCTTGCATCATTCAAGTGACCAATTAAACTGAAATCTTGCAACAACACACACAATTTTATATTCAGTACAAAATACTCAAAGATTTGATAAGTATCTGACCTAATTTTCTTAATATGAAGTTCTGTCTCTTCCATGGCGTACTCAAACCCGCCTTTTTTGTTTTTTGCTGGGGTGGGGATTTCTTTAGAAAGCATAAAAACCTGAGAAGTTGGAACCCATGATCTGAAATTAAATAAACATGGACTGACTCCAAATGTAACGAAAACATGGATATAATGGCATTAAGAAGGAACACTACACTAGAGAAATTTGATGTGGATGAAAAGTGGAGTATATGTAGAACAATATTACAAAATTGAAAGCTTTTAGATTTACTTTAGTTAAAAAATGCAATTTTAGTAAAAAGTAATCTGAAAAAATTCAAAATCCCTGCTGGACTTGAACCTGCAACCTACAGTTCTGCAGTTAACATGCTAACATACTGAGTTACTTAGCTACGCAATTTAAAAATCTAAAAGGAAAAGACAAATATTGCTGATTATTTATATTTTCATTCATGTTACATTATGATGATATAGTTTACCTCCTTAATGAAATAAACATTTACCAACTACAACTGATTAAATGGTGTGATTGTGTGTGATTTTCATAATAAATTGTCATGAATATACACTTCCCTTCCCTTTGACTTTATGAGATAAAAATAACAATTTTAAAGAAAGATCAAGTAAATCTAAGATTATGGCTGTGGAACGATGTCTTAATGGGGAGTAGATAACATAGCAGTAAGAACTTAACATTGACTACTGAAGCCTGGAAAACCAACCTGTCATGTGCTCCAAAGAATCTGACGTCAACCTGTCCGTCTACTTCTCGTAAAGCCTACAAATAAAAAAAACAGCATTCATATCTACAATCTACACATAATCAGCACAAGGAACTCGTCATTTACAAGATTAAGCAAAATCATCCATCTAAATTCAAACTGAGGGTGTGTCATCCAAAATCAGGCCAAGCAATGAGGAAGATGACTTAAGAATGATATAAGCATTACGATAAGAAATGTAAGCACTATAAGAGAGATGTTAAATTTAAACTCTTGAAAGCTGTAAACTACTAATGTTAAAGATTCAGTTTAAACTCTGGCATGATATTTATGATAAATTCTATATTTACATATCTAGAGGGATGAAATGAACTGTGATGACAAATAAGCTGGGCAGTCTTGTGTGCGAGTCAATGTGGTATACACAATGGTGTAGTGAAATGTGTATATACATCCTAATTAGGATTAAAATTAACGATATAAAGAATGATGTGCAGTATAGGGATACATAGAAGCACTGTTCTATAAATAACTTCTGTTACCCTGACGTTGAACTGCCAACTCTGCACATAAGTATCCAATAAAAAAATTTGATATGTCAGACATGTTTCATACCAATTGTTAGGCTGTTCTTTACATACTGACTTTGACTACTGATTAATCTGTTCACCTCATCAAGACAGTGCTGGTGTGACTGATCAACAGGGGATGTTTACTCCTGCTAGGCACCTTATCCCACCTAGTGTGTACAGGGGTTTGGATTTGACCTCTTAATTTCGTGTTTTTTACAGAAATTATTACACTGATCACTGTTCATTGTTTTCATTTTCATAGATGTCTAAAACAAAAAAAAGTACATCAACAGCTTCGTAATCTCATCGTATAATAGGTCATTGTGACCTAATTATGGACCTTGAGATATATACATATAAATATAATCTGCATTTACAATATTTGATGATTTAAATAATAAGATAATAGACATGCAAAGCCAAGACTGTGGCCCACTAAATCAAACATAACTTTAAGCCAAACTTTATCCACATGCTAGAAATACATGTGAGATTTGTAAGCTGCCCTATTTGTTGTCATGAACAAACTCTCATTCTGTTAATAAGCGTAATGTGTATAGTATGGCTGACTTGTGAATAACATTTGTCGTGAAAGCCTTTTACAATCAGCAATTTGCAGATAACCTTTCTAATCAGCAATTCCCAAAAACTAAAGCCTTTCAAAGTAGCAATTCACAGATAACAAAAGCTTTTTCAGTCAGTGATTCACAAACATCGTAACCTTTTTAATCAATGATCTACATGTATAACAAAGCCTTTTCAATCAGTGATTCCCAAATAAAAGTTGGCTAGCAATTCTTGTGCATTCTGGTATCCACTGAGATGGACATATATTGTCACAAAGGCAAAACATCCCAGAAGTAATAGTATTCACAAAGTAATAGGTCATATTAGTTACATGTACTGTCCTGAACCGTCGGATAGCTGATAAAATGGGGAAGTGATGGACATAACTTTCCACACACACACACAAAAGGGGAAGGGGGGGGGGGGGGTTTAAAAACAGTGGAAAATAGCATGGTTTGTAACTCTTGTAAAAGACAGCTGAAAAAGTGTAGGACGACTTTATTTTGCCCATCATTCTCTGTGTTGAGTTGAAAACTTTCCACAGAACTTTGAAAATTTAATGAGCTAATGCAATTTAACATTATAAACCAAAGTTTGGTTTGAAATACAAGCATAAAAACCCTTGACATAATAATTCATTGAAATGGGTAATATTTGTAAGTTTGGTCAAAAACATTGTTTCCATATGTTATTACTTGCAAATCTTTGTAATACAGATGTACTACAGAAAGAGAAAACTTCACTTATTAGAGAAATACACAAATGTTGCTGTTAGATTGTAGTTTTTAATCATGTGTTTTTTACACATCAAAGCACCGTGCAACAAAAATAACCGAACTTTTGAAATAAAACATGAATCAGTCAAGCTAAAACTACATTAATTTGGTTTGAATTATGTCATCTTAATACTGTTTAACTGATTTTGTTTCAAAAAGTCATTTGTTTCAATTTAATAAGGATAGTTCAGTTTCCCTCTATGAACTGCATTACATTTAAAATAAAAATCTGAGATTTTGATTTGTCAGATAGAAATCATATAAACTCACAATGCTCACCCTGGGCTTACAAACAAAAGAGCCTTAAGATCATAGGATATCCAAGACTTTAGATGCATCATATGAATATGATTTTGCTGTGTTCACATTGGGTTTTCTATTTTTTTTTTTTTTCATTAATTAACAACGTAAATTGTTTATTAATACATGAAATGTACCAATAAACATTTATGAAGGATTTCAATGTTTGAAGACTTGTGAATAATGCAAAAAATAAAGATGGTTTCATATGAAAATGTTGTGGTTTTAGCAATATTAAACATTTACAAACAGATTTACAAAATCCTACTAGAAATATTTGTAAGTATTCTATGTCCTTAGAGTTTAAGTTTTAAGCTTCCGTAAGGAATCCATATAATCTGAAGGCCGTAATCTGGAAAATACTGTAATGCCACATAATTTAAAAAAATTTTAAAAAATTGCATCATCTTCATATATACCATAAATTATAATTATTTATTGGTAACAATATAAATTGAACATGAAAATTTTACAAACTGACAAGCAGATGGATGACAGACTTTGGTCAGAAGAGCTCATCAAATGAGCTAGAAAAAGAAAATAGAAATACAGAAGTGATCAACAATGAAAAAGAAAATATTCAAAAGATGAAATACTTGCATTAGGTGCCTCATATCTCATAACCTAACAAAAACAAGAAAACTGATGGATGCACACACAATGAATAACCAGTATGGCCTGATTTAGAGACACGTATTAGCATGCTACAGCACCAATAACATCAATTTAGTTAGTTGACTACCACTGTTATTATAAATGTACTGATAATCTAATACATGTACTAGTATTTCAAAATTACACACATGTAAGTTAAGGTCAATTAAAGGGCTTTTCTATGCAAATGACAATCTAAAACTTACAGATTCAATAATTTGATTTTAAAATCAATAATTTTAACACTTGATTCTTGCAAACAGGGATACCACAGATGCCAAAAGTCTTAATTACACTACATTACGTAATGAAAGTCTTAATTACACTACATTACGTAATGAGAGTCTAAATTACACTACATTACGTAATGAAAGTCTTAATTACACTACATTACATAATGAGAGTCTTAATTACACTACATTACGTAATGAAAGTCTAAATTACACTACATTACGTAATGAAAGTCTTAATTACACTGATGCAGTGATGCCACAATGATTGCACTAAACTGATTGTGTGCAAAGCATACATATGAATGTATATTGTGCATAGTCTTGATTGATCGTTATCTTAAATCATTGCTACAGTTCTGTGTATTTTGCTGATTGTTACACTTGAAATATTTAAATAATTATTTAAGTAATGAACAGATAACATCTGTTAGCAATATTGTGTAGACAATTCTGCTCCTTCTCATAACAATATTGTGACAGTCTCAATCTATTTTGTGTATGACCTTGTGCTGAAACTGTTTTGTATATCACATGATAATGTGATGTTCTTGTCAAAATTACCAAATGTATATCAGGATACTGTAGTTTTATTGTATATCACGCATTTTAATTCTCATTTGCAAAGAAAACCCTATACTTTAGTCTTAACTTATATGCCCGGAATACTGATATACACGGATTTTGTTTGCTTTTTATGTTCCATGAGAATTTTTCACTCATATTGAGACGTCACCAGCTGTAGATGAAGTACCACAAATTTAGACCTATGCTTAGCGCTCAGGGCTGTAGTAGTGAGGGTTCTCTAACATGCCAATGCCTGCCACAACATAGGACTTCTGTTTTTAAAGTCATATCCAAAAGACCTGTGATTCTGACTTCCAGATGCCAAGCATTTGGCAAAGGAGAAATCACTATCTGTGTTTATGTCTTGGGTTTGACACAGCCATGGCATGAGTGGCACTCAAACTCGCAACCTCACATTTATGAAGCAAACACTCTAACCACTGACATATCGAAACCGGTTTGCAAGATATTCAATGAATGTTACAAAGTGAATGCTTTACCACAACCGGTCCAGTATACACCGAAGTGAACAGGTAAGTTTTTGCTGATGAGAGCCATTTGATGAATCCGACTGCATATGCTGCCTATGGAATTTCATATCTAAGGCTTATGTTGATTTGAGTTACCATGGCAACATATTAATTTTATGTTATATAAAAACTGCACATTACAGTTTACTTTATTTCTTTATGCAAGATAAGATCTCTGGCTAAGGGTATAAAATGAGTTCAAACTAATCATTTTGGTTTTTTTTTAACTGATTAGCAGAATTGAAATATCATGCAAACTTTCAGAGCGGACTGAGATACATGTACTACACAGTACTCACTTTGGCTGGCCAGAATGGGTAACCTTTCAGCTTTGCCCACACTAAGGTGTGTGGAGTTCTCTGAAATGCAGATGTAATGTCATAATATTTTCTAATCAAAATTTATAAACCTTTTTTTCAGTTCTCTGAAATGCAGATGTACTTTTATAATTTTTTGATTCTGCAATGAATACCTTAACCATACTGCAATCAGTGTTGATGACCACGACCTGTTTTTAGAAGAACTTATCACTAAGACTAACAAGATGTGATTGTGAAACACTGATGCCCCCAGAATACAACAAAGTGGAACTGCAAGATTTTAATATGAACAGAAAGGTCTTGCCACAAGGAATACACATGCAAAATATGAAATCTCTACCTTTTATATTGTAAAAGATGTGACCAAGGTTAAAGTTTCTTTGAAAATTTCCAAAAAATAGGTCAATGTCAAGGTCACAAAGACTACAAATCTGGTATCATTTGAAAGGTGTTCTCATGAGAAATGTATATGCTTAATATAAAAACAGGATCTCCTGTGATTTGAAAGATATGGTTTACATTCAAATTTTCTAAAAGTAGCTCAAAGGTCAGTGTAAAGATATCAGGTCAAAAGATTTTGGTGTCAAATGGAAAGGAATGCACATACCAAATATGAAAAGGCTACATCTTACAGTGTAAAAATATGACAAAGGTTAAAGTTTTTTGCCACACAATGACAGAAGAAAAGCTAGATGTGATGCCCCTGAATCTTTGATTCCTTGGGCACAGAAATATTACATAGTTCTAAAAACTCATCAAATTCATTAATTTTATAGAATTATATTTATACAAAATTTCATAACTAAATTCTTACTATTCATTTTGGAATCACAATTTAGTCAACATAGAGAAAAATATAAATTGCAAAGTAAGATTTTAGTCGTAGTCTACAGACAGCGTAAACTTTAAATTGTAATATACATGTACAGGAAAACTTACACAGGTTTCACTGAACCATTCATCATTTTTACGTATACAGGAATTCAGATAACAGTCTGGGCACAACTCAATCTCATTCATCTACAAGAAATATTCCATATGACAAACTACAGTAAATCTTCCTGAGAATTTTACTTTCAAATGTTAGTCTTGCACAAAAATAAGGCTTTTGTGAATAATTTTGTAGAAATCCAGAGTGATAAACAAATAGAAAATTTACAAACTTACAAAAAACACTATATTAACAGTATGCATGCACTAGGATGCGGTGGGCTTTTTGTTCTGATCTTTACTTTTAATGTAATTCTACTGTCCCACAGTTTGAATCTTACCTCATGTTTACAAATTTTGATGATCATTTTGGCACTGGCAGTTAATTTATGGGCCGCTGTGTAAAAAAAAACCCATTTACATCAAATATGCATTTTTCTATCTTTATTTTTCTGATTACTGATATACTGCAGTAAAATTACCCCAAAACATTGTAAAAAAAAAAATCTGTAAAGACCACAAACAATCAAGGCATCAAACTTAACAATAACAATTAATAAACTATCTCAAAAATACCATGTAGTCTAAATAGTACTGACATCCATTGAAAATGATGCAGTTGTGCAGGACCCATTTGGCGTCTGCTAGAAAGGCCTCAGTGCACCCATACATCTTCCTTTTAATATTCTACAATAAGTACACCATCAGATATAAGTATCATGGAGAAAGGAAAATTTATGTTGAAGAGTGAGTCATTACTCAGACATTTCTCAATGTTGATGCAAGTTAACACTGTGTGAAATTTTTACTTATTAAAGATGACCTACTTTTTCCAACTGGGTGAGGTCCATGGGATTGAAGATATAGTCAGTGTAGTATGGAACTGCTTGAAGGTCCACTGGGGTGGTGAAGGGGTCACTCTGAAACAAATATAAGCTACAGTGTCATGTAGACCTCTCATTTGCTTGGTGTTTTCAGAGTTTTATGGTGAAGTGGTCAGATAAGTTATGACTGCTAACCATCTCCACACTTGATGTTTCAATGTCCTTGAATAAAGCATACTATCTGCATTGTCTCAGCCCTGCTCTATATTGCTTTATATGTGTGTGTGTGTGTGTGTCCTGCTCTGCATGAGGTTAACTTAAGATGAAGTGGTGTCCTGTTCAAGACAAATATGTGAACCCAGACTAAGCAGCAGCCTTGTTTAATTGGCTCGACAAGGATTCCATATTTAAGGGGATTAAATTTCTGTTATGTCACTTAAATGCCCATCCATGTAGTTACACTGTTTTAAATTGCAAATGTTAAACTGCAAAATGGGACTCATTGATTACAAGCCTACATTTATTACAAGGTGACATCGACTACCAGCTAACTTTGATTACAAGCTGAAATGGACTACCAGCCTACACTGATTACAAGCCTACCCCTTGATGTTTCATCCTCTCTAGGGCGTACTTGAGGAGTGTACAGAGCGTATCCACGGTAATCATAGACATAGCCTTTGATCTTGTATCCACACACTCTGCTCGCATTATTTTCTGTAACAAACGGAGGAAAAATTTAATGAACATTGTTACTTAAAACATCTCATTTTATGGAGTCTCTTACTGTGTAATTTTACCTCAATAATGTCAGGCTCTTCACTGAACTTTTATCAAACAAACAACTTTTGTGTTAATTTTTTTCACCTAATTTTAATCAAAGAAGTTGTACAAATCATGACATAAAATTCGCTAATGGTTTAGAAAGAAGAGTAATTGATTAGACACAGAATTTAGTAAGCCAACATTATCCTGAGATCTCAAACAAAACCACCAAACTGCTGAGGAGATCATTACTTGGTAATCTATAAGCTCCCTGGAGACTGATCACAGATAACCCACATCTTAGTACTTTGGAAGGTCATCACTAATCTCCAGACACTTGGTATGGTCATTGTTGACGTACCTCATTCTGGATGGTCATTGTTGACTTACCTCACATTCCGGACACACCCAGTCCTTGGGGAGATCTCCACTGACCTTCAGACACTTGGTATGGTCATTGTTAACTTACCTCATTCCGGATGGTCATTGTTGACTTACCTCACATTCCGGACACACCCAGTCCTTGGGGAGGTCTCCACTGACCTCCAGACACTTGGTATGGTCATTGTTAACTTACCTCATTCCGGATGGTCATTGTTGACTTACCTCACATTCCGGACACACCCAGTCCTTGGGGAGGTCTCCACTGACCTCCAGACACTTGGTATGGTACACCCTTGGACACAGTTCACAACAGATTACTGTTCCTTCTTTATGACACAACCAGCAAAAGTAGTCATTACGGTTGTCCTAAAAATACATACAAATAAATGTTCATTACATCTTAGGTGAAATTTACATATATATTCACATTTTCAACTGTTTTCTCTATTATAACCCTTTGAAGCTCCGGTATGTTAATATTTCCCAACAATTTACAAATTGATGTAAATTTCTCAGTTCATGCAAAATGAAAGGTCACTGGGTGGGAACTCTGGAAATGACTTCTATTAGGCAGTATTTTTGATGTGTCAATTTTATATTTTCATTTCAAATATGAGCACTGCTAAGTGGAGCATTCCCTCATGATATGACACACACACACACATTGATAAAGCATAAAAGTGGAATGAGGCCAAATCTGTTTTGGTGGAATATCATAATGGATTAGTCCATTTTCAGAGTAAGTATCTGGTAGAAACTCAAACTCTCACACACACACACAGAGAGAGAGAGAGAGAGAGAGAGAGAGAGAGAGAGAGAGAGAGAGAGAGAGAGAGAGAGAGAGAGAGAGAGAGAGAGAGAGAGAGAGAGAGAGAGAGAGAGAGAGAGGAGCGAGAGAGAGCGAGAGCGAGAGCGAGAGAGAGAGAGAGAGAGAGCGAGAGAGAGAGAGAGAGAGAGAGAGAGAGAGAGAGAGAGAGAGCGAGAGAGAGCGAGAGCGAGAGAGAGAGAGAGAGAGAGAGCGAGAGAGAGAGAGAGAGAGAGAGAGAGAGAGAGAGAGAGAGAGAGAGTATCACACAGAAAGATTTTATAGACACACAAATGGATAATAAACATTTTATTGATCATTAAAAGGTCTATGGTTTGTGACACTACAAACAAGTTATTAGCATGAGCTGTATACTGCTATGTGCTAAACATAATATCAATGTTTTAAGAAATGTTGTCAACACTGTTTTTAAATATAACAATGAAATTCTTGAAATAGTTAATATTTTCAAATATTTGGGTGTTACATTTAGTAAAGATGGTTCATATAACCTAAATATCAAAGGATTGTTTGACAAAGCCAATAGAGCTACGTATGGTGTCAGTGGAAAATTCAGAAAACATAACTTATCTACAAGTGTAAACTTGATATGTTTGATAAAGTTGTGAAACCTATTATTTTATATGGATGTGAAATATAGGGTTTTAATCAATCACTTCGAGAAACTTCATTTAAAATTTTGCAAGCATGTACTGAATCTTAAAATCTTCTACTCCTAATTACATGGTATATGGTGAACTAGGAAGATGTCCTATTGCAATTAATGTAAACGTACACATGGTTTCTTTTTGGGCCAAACTACAAAACTCACAAGGGCAAAAGATTTCTCCTAAACTTTATTATATAGTGAAAAATTACAACAGTCCTTGGTTTAATCATAATAAAACAAATTTTGAATGATTGTGGATTATCTTGCGTGTGACAGAATGAACTTCCACTTAATGTGACTTGGCTTAAAAATAAAATTTTTCATATTTTGTATAATCAATGCAAACAAAGTTGGATTAGTGATATGCATAATTCCTCAAAAGGAAGAAATTACAGGATTTTTAAACATACAGTCTGTATTGAAAACTAAAAAACCTGAAAAACATTTGAAATATTTTTATTTTAAATTCAGAACTGGTAATACAAAATTACCAATAGAAACAGGAAAATGGGGATACATACCTAGAGAAAGTAGAATTTGTCAGCTATGTAACAGAAATGAGATGGGGGATGAATTTCATTATTTATTCAATTGTACTGATGTATCTGTAAAACAAGCTAGAGAAATTAACATTTCAAAGTATTACTATACAAATCCTAACATTCATAAACTTAATCAACTATTTAATGTAACTAACAGCAACACATTGATAGGATTATGTAAATTGATAAGAATTATCATGGAGAGAGTTAGTTCTCAAGGTTAACATTCTTTTTTCTTTCTAGTAACTTTTTCACGCATGTGGGCTTTTGTTTTGTTTTGTAACACTTGTATTGATATTCTTTTCAATGCTTTACTGCTTTGTATTGCAAGAAAATAAAAAGATTGATTGATTGTCATAATATTTCTTGTTGTCAAATATCACTTTAGATTTCAAAGCACAAGATAATAAACAATGCCTCAGGATTTATGTGTTAATGTTTAGTTATATGGCAACATACATCTAATACTTATGATAATTAAAATGCATGTTGTCAAAATTACAGAAGTCAAAAGTTAACTTGGGTACTGTTAAAACACTTTCAAATTCAAGTTAGAAAACAAAATGTGTTTGTGGAACATTGATGCCCTAAGATTACAATAAAGTGGAACTGTAAGACATTGTAGGTTTTTCTAATATTTCCAAAACCTAGGTCAATGTCACAAGGTCAACAAATCTGGTATTGTTGGCAAAGTCTTCTCACAAGAAATGCACATGCTACATATAAATGCAGTACCTCATACGATTTAAAAGAAATGGATTATAATTAAATTTTCTAAAAGTAGGACTGAGGTCAATTTTAAGGCCACCAGGTCAAAGATTTTGTTCTTGCCACAAGAAATGCACATATCAAATATAAAGTCAAAGAAATTACCAAGGTTAAAGTTTTTTGCCACAGACAGACAGATGGACAAGTCAAAAACTAGATGCCCCCGAATCTTCATGTCCGGGAACATAGCAATATGCAATGCCTAAAGATTTATGTACAATAACATTAAATAAAATGCCAAAATACATTCACAAAGCTAGCTCATCAAAATCTCAAACAAAATACTTTTTTAATGAAAACTCTTCAAATTAGTTCTATTTTTAAAATACTACTGTTCAATATGTAGTCATCGATGTTTGTTTCTGGTGTCACCAAAGACCTGTGAAACTGTTACTAAAGTTTCGATTTTGTCAAAATCATGTTTGATACATAAGCTGTCCATTTAGGTAAATTCTATAAAAATTAATCAAGTACAACCTATAAATAAATACTATTTAATCGTTCATCATTGGCTTAGATACCAAGTATTCACCCGTATTGATCCTCATTAGCACTGTCCAGGTTTAATTAGTCAAGCATTACTAATCCCCTAATGACCAAGGAATTTACACACTGTGGGCAGTCCAGGTGTCAACTGCTCATCATAAGATGGATTACCTTGATCAACTTTGCATATGCTGGGGTTTATTACATTTTTGCCAGAATTTTTACAATACCAAATCATGGCATCTTTGGACAACGTAAAAACCATGTCTATTCTATATAAGTTGGTCTCGTGCTTTGAAATTCCAGCTTGATATACAGTCTAACTAAATAGACTGTGAACTTATTAACAGGGTTCCACTGTATTTAAGGGGAGATCATTAGCTTCAATGCAACAAAAAGCTAAGAAGTTAATGAGTAACTGAAGAATTTCAACAAATATTGATATTGTCTTTCTTTGTCAAAGAATGGATTGTTTCAAAGTGGGAAGAAATAATAACTGTATCTCTAATTCAATAGCCAAATTTCTTTTCGTTATTGTTAATTTACTGTAGACAGCTTGCCAAAATACACAAAACTAACTTTTTCAAACTTTGATTATCATCTATATTAGCATACAAATACACTCTGTGCCCACACAAATGTGTAAGGGAGTCTTGTGTTTATGTCTGTAATGCATCATAGACTCGCGGCAGGCCTGGGGCAATGAGATTGGCAGCAGGCCTGGAGCAAGGAGAAAAGTGGCAGGCCTGGAGCGAGGAGACTAGTGGCAGGCCTGGAGCGAAGAGACTAGATCCATGCCTGCAGCAAGGTGGCTGGCAGCAGGCCTGCAGCAAGGTGACTGGCGGAAGGCCTGGAGCGAGGAAACTGGCAAACAGGCCTAGAGCAAAGAGACTAGTGACAAGCCTGCAGCAAGGTGACTGGCAGCAGGCCTGGAGCAAGGAGAGGGATTCACATCTTACCTCCCCTGAGCCATCATTCCTTCCTATCTTGCGTTTTTTGGGGGGTGGGTTGGAGCCAACATTATTGACGTCTACTCCACTGGTTCTCTCCTCACTGTTAGAAGTCTTCTTCCTCTTCAATGGAGATTCTGCAACACAATCACAAAATAATGTAATCAGCGAGACAAGATCTCTCCATTCAGTACTAAATTGCAATAATTCTTGATAAAATGAATTTGAAATGTTGACCTAACTTTTGGAAAACTATTCTTTCTGCAGTAATTACAATTTTCTGAAGTAATTAGAAAATTTACAGCTAAATCTACTTATCATATATTTAATGCTAAATAATGTTTAATGTAAAGTCATTGTTCAGCTAGCTTATTCACATGCTTATTCACATTAACTGAGCATTAAACACAAATTCAGTTTATGTCAATTAAACATCAATCAAGCTTATAAACATAGGAATTCAATTTTAAATATTTACCATCAAATTAACGTTAAGTTGACATGAAATCAACATTAGCATTCAATATCTAATGTTAAATCAAGATATACATGTAAGCTCGACAGATGTTAAGTTAACGTTGAATAGACATTTTTCAATTTGAAACAACAAGTCACCATTTCCTTGACAGAAACATAGCAGTTAAGGAGAAGGGATGTGTTGTTGTTAACAGAAAAGAGGGGTTGTTTCAGCAATAAATACCCTTTTAAAATGTCAATGGGCCTAAAAGACCAGAAATTGGGCAAGAAAGGGAAAAGTTGATCTGACAATTTAAAATACAAAAACCAGAAAAAGCTGCTATGACACAAAGAGGTGCAAGTTGTAGTTTCAAATATCCAATCTGCAGGAGTTCCAATGCTTTATTCTTTCCTTGAAGCTGTTTAAGCCCATCTCTAGGAGAAAGAAAACACAACTTTCTCTGGGAGGTTAGAGACATTCTTTACAAGGAGCTTTATGCCTCATCCTCCTGGAGGAGGAGGACAGAGACCTCATTCTTTACAAGGAGCTTTATGCCTCACCCTCCTGGAGGAGGATAGAGACCTCATACTTTACAAGGAGCTTTATGCCTCACCCTCCTGGAGGAGGATAGAGACCTCATACTTTACAAGGAGTTTTATGCCTCACCCTCCTGGAGGAGGAGGACAGAGACCTCATTCTTTACAAAGAAGAGGTAAAGAATAATACCTGTAACATCTTTTGATGATTTCCCTTGCAACTTCTGGTTATTTTCAATCTCCCTGGCAACAGCAATGGTTGTCGTGCCATTCATGTGTATGCTACCAGTTGATAATCTGGTTCTCATCCCTCCAGCCTTTTCTGTCTCATCTGCAAACAGAGATACAAGAGTCTGACAACACAAAATGACACAAGCACAGCACAAGTATATTCAATGGAAGCTTCTGGTTTGAAACAAGTTCAATTTGGAATATAGAAATTCTTTTGAGAGCATTTAACAAACTTCTTTGAATACATAAATTACAAATCTTACAACTCTTTAATTTTTTCCCCTTACTTTTCTCCTTCTCTCTTTCTCTGGACCTCTCCCGAGTCTGAGGGGCAGGGCGGCGTCTCAGGGGGATCTCATCTGACGAGACCAGACATAAACACATTAATCAATAATACTCCCCTTCACCGTATCAACATGTGGTTCATTGTGTACCACAGCCAATCAATAGCTCAGAGATTCCTCTATGATGTTAGATAAAGGACTTCAAAAACAGTACAAGAACTATATCTGTCTGTTAGGATTTGTCATACTATCAGGTAGTAACAAAGGAAAAATGAATCAGAGCCATTCGTGTATCACATTGTAAATGTGAGCAGTTATTTACATCAATGGATGGGCTTTGAACAGTCTCTGATTCATTAAGTAAAAGGTCTCATTCATGAATGGCATAATACCAAACCTGTGTCTTAGCAGCCACTGGTGGCTGTCTGTGTCTGTATACCACAGTTATTGAATGGCAATAGTCATTTTGTCACCCCTTAGGCAAGAACTAATAAATTAATTAATGCTTAAATTCAGCAGTCAATAACCATTTTATCATATCAAAATGTTATCAGTAAAGAATTCTATGAAATTCAGAGATTGATAAGATTTGCAAACTTAACTCTCATCAAAGAAAATTTTAGTCAACTTATAACATCAAAGATAAGTATTTCCAATATCTAGTATTCAGTCAATTCAAAAGTAACATCCCCCTCCCGATTTCTAATCTTTCACCTATGTTAAGAGAAAGCTTTCATTTTAATCATTTCATTTAAACATTTGATGGTCAGCATCAGGTCATGGTGGATAGGCGATCAGCCCATATTTCCTGCCAGAGACTGACAGCTTAATTATAACACATAACCCTTATATTCAGTCAAATTTTGTAAATGTAAAAAAAATAGGCACTGATAGTGTCTTAGATGTCACTGATATCTGCCTGTGTCTTAGATGTCACTAATATCTGCTTGCATTTTAGAGTTCATTGATATTGTATTTTAATGTCACTTATATCTGCTTGCATTTTAGATGTCACTGATATTTGTCTGTGTTTTAGATATCACTAATATCTGCCTGTGTTTTAGATGTCAATGATATATGCCTGTGTTATCTTCACATACAACAGGATTGATTGATTAAATATTGTTTAATGTCCCCCTCGAGAATCTTCACTCATATGGAGATGTCACCATTGCCGGTGAAGGGCTGCAAAATTTAGGCCTATGCTCGGCGCTCAGGGCCTTTGAGCAGGGAGGGATCTTTTATGTGCCATACCTGCTGTGACATGGGACCTCAGTTTTTGCGGTCTCATCTGAAGGACAGCCCCATTTAGTCGCCTCTTATGACAAGCAGGAGGTACTGAGGATCTATTCTAACAACCTGGATCCCCACAGGGTCATACAACAGGAGTTGACCCGTAACCTCTCTACATGTGTATCATACTCTATTGAAGGCTCTGATAAATTTATAACACAATGAGAATCTTGCTCATTTCCCATTATCAGTCAATAACATGCTGTCAATTTCTCCATCAGTTTGCCATGCCCATACTGGATTTTAATGAGTTTGGTTTGATTAGAAATTATAGACTGTTACCTTATGAATACAAAACACAGCCACAATTTCAGATCATACACACACATATATATACATCATAAAGATTTTTGTTTCTATGCTTACATAATACGACTCTAACAAGTACATATCTATTCTAGTTCAATCAAAATGATGATATCAAGATCTGTTTCCATAGTTGCATCTATCAAGACTTCTGTTCTACAGTTACTCAAACTTAAGGTATATGTTTCCATAGTTACCTCTACTTCTGAGGGATTCAACCCTCTGGCTCATGGTTCCACGTCAGTCTACAAAATAACAGGAGAAAGTTAGAGACAAGTGTTGTCCGTCTACAAAATAACAGAAGAAAGTTAGAGACAAGTATATGTCTACAAAATAAAAGGAGAAAGCTAGAGACAAGTGTCGTCAGTCTACAAAATAACAAGAGAAAGCTAGAGACAAGCAAAGTCAGTATACAAAATAATAGGAGAAAGCTTGAGGCCTGTGTTTCATATGCTAACTAATTAACCACTAAATTAATTGGATCTCGTCATATGTCATTCACAGCTTACAAGTCACACATTAACCTGAATACACACCTCATGTTCTCAGTGTAAAGACACATTAAACACATCTATGTCTAGCATGAAACGAAATACCTCAGTAGTGTATATTAACAACAAATGGGAATTTACAAGAAAAGTTGTAAAAATAGCATAAAGATTTTGATTTCTACATAATGATTGTGTAATTGATGGAAACAAACACAAAGTAAACAGTAAATCAAGTGCAAGACATCCATTAATTCAATTACTCATCAATCTAGCCTCATCAGAAATGTTCTGCAGAGAGTGTAAAAAATTCAGACACATGTTCTCACAGCTGTAAGGAGTGTTTTCAGGGAACACTTCAAATCATGACTCACTGTGTCATTGCAACAAGCTTTGATTCATCAACACCTACGGGCTCCCTCTGTTTATTCTCATATACAAACCTGAAGTGCTCTCAGACAAGTTAACAATGTTGGGGCAATAGTTTCTACAGCTGGTCATCGGAAGAGAAGAGCACCGTGTTATGGCCCAGTGAACTTGTAAAATCTGTCTTACGCAGCACCAGTGTAGTCTGCGCTCCTGAGTAAATATGCCTGACCTAGATATTTTGGCAGGTTAACTCACCTCAGTGTATTTATGTAAAGTCACATGGCGCCCCCAATCAATGGCTGAATCACTTTATCTACAGCTAGATCAACATCAGCCAATGAGAACAAAGTACAGGAAACACTATATCAATTGTCAGCCAAAACTGGTTTGGGGCTCACATTGGGGAGACTCATTCAAAACACTTTAAATTTAAATCTCATTGTTGTACAGAATATATGTACTTCAGCTTTCTTTCATTAAAAAGTAGAGCCTTTTAAAAAGTTTTAAAAGATACTGTACATATAATGTTGAATCATCTGGAGGGGGCAAGGACAGTCTACAAAACAGAAACTTGTATATTTCAACAATCTTAAAAAAAAAGAAAACAAAATCCCCCCCCCCCCCCAAAAAAAAGAAAAAAAAAAAAAATCTGGAGGGAAGGGGGGAAGGATAGTCTACAAAACAGGAACTTGCATATTTCAACAATCTTAAAAAAAAGAAGACAAAAGAAAACAAATAAATAAAAAAAACCCAAAACATGAAAGTCCAAATCATATTTGCGATGCAAACAAAAATTCTTCCATAATTTGTGGTACCACATGAGAGAATTGTAACAGATAACAACCATAATAATTATACATAGGAGGTTCAATGACATGATTTACAATGCTTAAATATTAATTACATAAATTGGTCTCATGTTTATTTACTTAAAACAGAGTTACTATAACTTGTATTGAATAGGATTCTATATTTCATACGTATTTTTAGGAAAACATGGAATTTGTACTTAAACATAAGTATTTATACTTTGACACTTGCTACAAACAAATCAAACTCCATTTTCAAATATTTTTGTATATTAGTCAACTTTAAAATGTGCCCAAAACTGATCAAAAAACTGTAAAAGGATGTAGAAAAATGTGTTTGTTGGAAATGACTTTAAAATGATCATTTGTAATAAAATACTTTCACCTCAAATTGATCAGTAACTCTTACAGGTGCACAGCCAGAAAGAAAATGAAGTAAACATAAAGTATGGTAAGGGGGGGGGGGGGGGGCATCTTGAGGCTCCCAGTGGGTCCTTGGTAAAGGTCTAGAGATTTACCAATGGAATCACCTATTTCTTGTGCATAGAAACAGGGTTTCTTGTCAACTTCCAAAACAAAAAGAATTCACAAACTTATTTTCTGAAGTGTTTTATAATGCCAACTCAATGTGTGTACTTGGACAGACTTTATATTTGTTTTACAAATTGTGCTGTCCACTTTTATTTTGCTGTTTTTGGGTGAAATATATGGTAAATGTTTCGATAACAAATAAATATCCTACATCCATCTACTACATGTACATATATGATGTACAGTAAAGTGATATTCTACATGATGTTGATAATTCAAAAAGGATTTTAAATTTGATTTAATGGATATTATGTTAATTAAATTATAGATAGGTCAACTATAATACAAAGTTTAGTTATTTTTGTGGCACAGATATTTCAATGGAATATTTATCTCTTGCAAATGATGTGTACATAGTTGCGTACTTGTGTATGGGCAGTTACATGCCTTTTTTGCCTTGCACAACCATTGGTTAAGTCAACTAGCTACTCAACAACATATGATTACTTAGCATCCTGTGACTACTCAACATCATGGATGTGATTACTCAGCATCGTGTGAGTACTCAACAACATGGATGTGATTACTCAGCATCCTGTGACTACTCAACAACATGGATGATATTACTTAGCATCGTGTGAGTACTCAACAACATGGATGTGATTACTCAGCATCACGGATGTGATTACTTAGCATCATGTGACTTTACCCTTTAGGATAATGTACGCAAGGCAAGCTGTTTATCCCGATTGAATTTTATGTCCAACTCCCAGTTAAATTTTACTGAACTTCATATCTGTAGCATGTGAGTTTGAATCTGGCTGGAATTTTTGTTTGCTAATATAGAACTTCACTATACATTTTCATATAGTACCTTTTCTTTCATGTTCATTTCATTCATTAACTAAGAATATGACATTTTCTTCTGAATCATAAGAATTTCAATGAATGTGATAAGTCACCTTATTTTCACAATAGTTTTTTTTTCCTTTTGGCAACAGATCATTTCAATAGCCTTCTTACTCATTGATTAATCTTTTGTCCTAACAAATGCAATTTGGCTATTAACGAAATGATCTTAGCATTTCCAATTTAACTCCTTGAAAAACCATCCCTTGAATTATTACTCCAGAGGGACAAATGGAATACCTCTAACTGGACAGATGCAATTAGGCTCTTTATGTGTCCAACTGCACTCCTTGACAACACCACCACTTAGATAATTGATCCCATAGGACAAATGGAGGTACTCTGTTGTGTGGTGTGCTTGTTAAGTCTGTGCATTTCTTTGTAGAAAAATATCCCATATGTCATTATTGTTGGAAACAAAACAATTTATATCAATTGTTATATAGAATTATGAAAAAAAAAATTCTTGATGGAATCATTTTTTAATAAGGTTACTGCATTACTCTCTTCTATTTGCAGGATTACCTGGTGTTGAGTAGTCACATGATAATCCCCCCCCCCCCCCCAATACCTGATGATTTAAAAAAAAAAAGAAGTTTTAATGACTCTATTTTATACTACAATTACCTGACAAAGTTTGTTGATTCAAGGACTCAAATCTACATGAGCCCTAAAAGGGTTTATGCCATGTATGACCACATCAACTTTCACTGAAGGTCACAGTGACCTTACTATAGAGTTTGACACACCTAAGATGCATTAACTGACCAAGTCTGATGATTCTAGGCCAAGTAATTGTCCAGTTATGAACTGGTCAGACTTTTGCCATAGTTGGCAATATAATCTTAATAAAAATCACAATTTCTACCCAAGATGCATCAGCTAACAAAGTATGATGATTTTAAGCCTCAAAATATTTAAATTATGAACCAGACATGAAATAGATAGCAGACGAATGGATTGATAGTTGGAGAGACATTAATGTCACACTAATGAAATACTTCTTGTTTTAGATGGGCGTATAAAAAGTATCTGATCCAGTTTGGGTTCGGTTTAGTAAAATGTATCATATGTTAATTTCTACAGACTCAGTTTATGATGAAAAATACTAAATTATATCTCAATAATGATGGATTTCCATTTTTTTTTTTGATAAAATGTGTAGAAATTTAGTATTGTTTAGGTGTTTTCATTAAAGTTATTTTGAATATTTGATATGGTATGCAAGAATTTCCCATTACAATTTCAAAGTAAAACATACAAAATGTCACACAAATCTGAAATCTGTGGTGGTGATATGAAACATACCTCTATTTTTTAAAGCCATTTTTTTAAAATCAAAAACTTGGCATAGTGTGAAGAAATTTGAAACTCCACGAAATTATTAGCATTTATGACATCACAATAAAAATACTGCAACTGCATGATGTAAAATTACTTTCAATTACAATTTTCTGTTCATGTGTGTTTAACATCTACTATGTTGATGATGCTCACCACTAGGGCGAACACACGACATAATATGGAAATTTTTCTCATAAGGAGTATGTTTCACCCAATGTAATGTTTTTCAAGGGACAAATACTTAGCATTGTATAACTGCAAGTGCATAAAAATATGTCAATAATTTTATTAAACCCTCCTTCTTTCTTGCTACTTTTTATTTAATTGGTAGTTTATAAACCAAGATCCATTGAAAATCCTAGAATCAATCTAGCTGATCAAGATCAATACATGTCAAGCTCACAGTTACACATTTTCATAGACATAATTACATCTTCTCTGACATACATATGCAGTACTTAGGGAAGTGACATAGTTGATTTTTATCTTGTGCATGCATGCATGCTAAACTAAAACTAAGGCAATAATTGGGGTATAGCCAAGAGTTGACACTTAAAAAACTCAATATGAGTGGTTGCTATTTTTTGAAAAATCAGGTTTCCATCTTCTATTGCACAATCATAAATAATTTCCTCAATTAGATCTGCCACTGCATCATTTGTATGATGATGTCAAGTTATAGACTGTGATGTCACATTAGACTACGAAGAATTGAGATAATCTACACAAGTTCATAATCACAGGTCAATGAAATATGAGTTTGCGAGATCAAAAAGGACAATCATTTGGATTATGGGTAAGTTTAAATCCATTAGACGTACATGTATCTAACATCAAAATTTTTTCTGTCCAATATTTAGATCTCGGTGATTTTGCTATTTCATAGTGAGTTTTCTCGGATCTAGTAGCTAAAAGGCAAAGCTGAATTGATTATGCACAATAACCTTGATAACCAAGGTCACAGATTTCCAAATAATAAAAAAATACTGTTCGAGCTTTAGCAATGAAACTTCAAAGAAACTGGTCACTGTAGCATCATGGTTTGAGGACTTGCTTTGGATATAAAGGATCTCAAGTTTGATTCTATCTTGGTGTCATCAAGCCTATGACATTTAACATAGGTAGTTCATGATTCCTCCACCAAGCATCTTCAAAATTGACCTTATAAAAGGAGGTCCCATGTTGCAGCAGGCATTGACAATATAAAGAACCCTCACTACTACAGCTTTGAGCACCAAGCATAGTTCACCATCAGTGGCACTTCATCCACAGTTGGTGACATCTCAAAGTCTTGGGTGGGATGTAAGGCAACAATCACACTCAGAATGTCCATCACCTAAACTTGTATAGAAGAAAAGGAGTTCATTACTAGCTTTGATCACTGAGCTAGCCCGGCTGTTCCACAACCGATCAATTCTATCACACCTGTACATAACCATATTTAACTTTGTATTGTTATTGTGAAGCTTTCAATCCTTACTGTGCCTTCAGAAAACATATTTTCACACTTTTTGCTTGATGATTCTAAAATCTTTCATGTTTTTCTTTATTACCTCCCCTGGTTTAAATGGGAAATGGTAAAAAATGGGAAGACTTGAACAAAATTGATACTTTAAGCTGCTTTGTGCCAAGTTTAGTTGCAATAGCACCAAAGTTCTGAAAAAATAAGTTGAAATGTGAAAACAAACATACAGATATCTTGACATGTTAGATCTTATGGTTCAGGTGAAGTATAAAACCTTTTCATCTGTCATGGCCTCTGTAGACCCTAATTAGCTCCCACATGTTTTAATACAGTAATTTCCATCAAACTTGGTATGAAATTGCTATCCAGGGCTCTACATTAACTTTATTTCCTACTTGTCCATTCGGACATGGGACAGAGATATTTACTTGTCCGAACTTCAATTTCACTTGTCCGAAAAATTTTCAAAGCAGATACAATATTGTCAACTTGAAAACTATATTAAAATTGCTTGCTTGCTTGATTTTTATTATCTCATTCAAATGATCAAAACAACAGACACAAAACAAAAAAAACAAAAAAAACCACCAAAATTTTATCTAGACTTCCTGTTTGAATCAATGACTGTGTTTGCTCGATGATGATATAGAGAATCCAAAGTTCATAAGATCCATGCCTCTTTACAAAATTGAAAGTAGTACGCAATAAGTGAACACCGATCCCAAATGAGTGTGACTCAATTAGTTGTTCACATAGCGATTGATATTGGGATCGAAGTTCATTTTTTATGCATTTGAACTACAGATAAACTTTCTCTCATATAAAAACATAAATATTAAATGAGTCTTCTCATGATTCAATGGGACATCATGAATTCTATATTTGCATCGAATTTTCAAACAATTACTCTATGTTAATCCTAACATTTCATTATCAACTTGATTGTATAGAAAAAATTACAAAGTAAGCTGCTTGAAGCATTGAGCACTTCTTAAAATGGATTTCATCAACTATTGCACAAGACAATGTTTACCTGAGAAAGCATACATCTAATTTTATTATAACAATCTTCATTTTCATTACTTTATATACATGTTAAATTCCAAGCACTTTTCATATTTCAAATGAATAATTCATTACCAACATCAGATTAGAGATATTTCAGACTAAAGCAGGGATTGGTAAACCATTTACATTCTTTCTAGGATTATGAGATGAATCAGTCATATGCAGTTGTGACTACGTGATAACGGCGGGTAGGGAGAACAGCTTTTTATGCATTCTTCATCAACACAGGTCTCTGATACATTGTAACAAAACTGAGTGAAATTTAATAAGTGTACCTAATTATGTCAACTCATTTGTCTGGTGCATAAATTACAGCTTTATCCAACATCTGTTGGATAAAGATATTCAAAAGATGTTGGATAAAGGTACTAGCTTCTATATGTTGCACACAATTAAAAACACAACCTTGCATGAAGCTAAACCAGGGAGATAAGCAAAGGAGGAGTTAAGTAAGAGGTGAATGAAATGTATATAATGGTGTGATTTTATCTATCTGCTTTATCCATTGAAGTGAAATGGTTTATATATTCCCTCAGCTTAGCCCCCATGAATATGTACGCCATTTCAACTCATCGGACAAAGAAAATATAAAACTACACTACTTAGATATCCTATATTTTATTTTCCTGTCTTTGTTTATGACCGTCCCCTGGGGATCCCGGTTGTTAGAATAGATTCTCAGTACCCCTTGCTTGTCGTAAGAGGAGACTAAATGGGGTGGTCCTTCGGATAAGACTGCAAAAACCTAGGTCCCCTGTCACAGCAGGTGTGGCACAATAAAGATCCCTCCCTGCTCAAAGGCCATAAGCGCCAAGCATGACCCTAAATTTTGCAGTCTTTCACCAGCAATGGTGACATCACCATATGAGCAAAAAATTCTTGAACGGGACATTAAACAATATATAATCAATCGTTTATGACCTCATGTACTGACCTTAAATCCCCTGTGTATAGCGGAATATATACGTAATACACATCCTCTGTCAAACTTGATACATAACAGTATATTCTAAACCTTTATATTCCATTACACACAAACTAATCATCACCAAAATTTTAAAAAAAACTTGATTGAACATAAACTGAATTAAAAAAAAAAAAAATGAAATTTGGGGGGTAGGGGATGCTTTAATCTATTGTCTGTGGATTTTAACCTGCAAATTAATTTCCAAGAATAACCCCCTCCTAATAATTATAGTACAAGACAAACTTGGGGTTGCAGCTATCTGTCCTTACCAGAACTATAATTCAACTGATGTTCAATTAGTTTTTGCCTCTGCCTTATAATGACAAAAACATTCCATTCAAGTTAAAAATTCAATTTACAAACAGAAAAAATATAATCCTATTTGACAATTTTAAGACAGTCTCTCTCTCTCTTTTTTTTTTTTTTTTTTTTTTTAAAATGAATTCAATGGAAATCAAGCAATTATATCTAAACCTTTTACCAAAAAAATCCTATTGTACTCTTCTCAGCACTGCTGAAATCCCAAGTTGCATGTGAATGCATCAGGGAGTAGTTCTGTTCAGCGCTCAGTAGTGTTCTGTGAAAAATTTGAGTGATCCTTTGATGTGTGCAAGATGACATCTATTTATTTTCAACATTTTTCACCTGACAGGTGTATAATGAAGAGGCTTTGTACTAAATCAGTATTCATAAACTCACCTAGGTTATCTAGAGCACTTGATAGGGGGCTCAACATGGGGAAACTCTACAAAACAAAGGACAGCATTCCGTAACTTTAAATTGATATTTTTGAGCTATTGTTGATACATGCAAGCTTCTGCTTTGGTATATATTTAGGTCATGATTATAGATTGAGCTAACTCTGAAACTGCACTTTTGTGCTACATAAATACAGTTGTTATACTATTGTTTACAGTTTATTTACACGGCTTTTAACAGGTCACTGTTACACAAAATTATGTGCAAACTATAAAACTGCTACAATTGATATGAAAGGACAGATGCAAATCAGAAAACTTACTTCCTTGGTGTAACTAAAATGAACTAACTTAGAACAATTTAGTATTTTTCATCTCAAAACAAACAACAAAATTAAATAATGAACATTATCAAAGATTAGGATCATCACATATTAGCATAAAACACCCTATCAACCACTTACTGCATAATTCATTTTTCAATCAGTCGATTGATTGATTGTATGAAGTTGACTATAATTTGGGTATACAAGACATTTTGAGAGAGATTGGAAAAAATTTATCAAATTTAGTGGTTATAACTAGATGTTGAATGCAACAGAAATTTGACTTGAGATACACATGGAAACATTTTATCCAAAACCACAGGGGCTTGCTTAAAAAAAATTTAAAACAATTTTATAAATTATATTACTGTTTGCTATATTTTATTTATTTATTTTTGCAAGCCTGTGTGCCCAAACCAATGTCAATCATCACTCCAACAAATACATAGATCTATATACATGTAGGCCTCCATCAGATATATTAGCTTCCAAGCTTTCTTAGGCAATATTGTAATTGACCAAATTAAGATTTATCAGTTTACAATTTAGTCTTCCTCTATCAAAATATTTTGTGCTATAGTGTTTCATTGTTAGTGATAACTGCCAAACTCTGGTATAACAATAAGTTCATATAGCTTCTTGTAGAAAGGACAAGTGAATATCTGGTTCTAAAACTGTTTCCATAGAGACATTAGTACAATGATTGACAGGAAATCAGTAAATGTATGACCTAGTAGGACTATAATAAAATTAATTTGTGGAGACTCGCGTATTTTGTGAATATCACGTGTAAATAATAACCAACATCGATGGCATATTGAATTTATATTGTAATATAGGATTGTTTCAGTTTTCACAAATTTGATTGTTATTTATAAAATTATATCCCATAATGATTTGCGAAATGATAAAAGTGTAAAGTCATACAATTTATACTTGCTTTACATTGTCTATTAAGAGTAATCAAGCCTGATGACAAAAAATTGTTTCCTGTTGAAGCGGAGTTTGCTGGAAGTTGGAATTGATCTTAAGAGGAATAAAACAACATTGACACAAATGGAGGTGCACCATAAATGCAAAAATAAAAATTATAAATATAATATTCTATGCGATTTAAAAATTCTTCATTCATCGAATTACTTCAGTGGCTTTATCTGTAGATGTTGGTGTTTTCCAAGTCCTGCAGGTATGTTATTTATTTTTTTTATTATTGATTTTCCATCAAATTAATTTTTTTTGTGGACTACTTAAGGCAAAATCTTAAATCATATATCCTATAGTAGTTTTTCATTCATAAAATTTTTTATAGGTTTGTATTAAGCCTTCATAAGAGATGTAATTATATATATATATATATATGAGAGAGAGAGAGAGAGAGAGAGAGAGAGAGAGAGAGAGAGAGAGACCAATTCTGATTTTTGGGTTGGTTATGCCTCTTTTGCATGTTGATCGAAATTTGCCAAGTATTGACTTGCTATAGTGTATTTTGAGTGCTTAATTGACACAAAGTTGGAAAACATGACATTGTAATACATTTACTGGCATACTTTAATTATAACATTTCCTTATATCATAATAATCCTTCATTTTTCACAAACATGCATCATGATTGTTATTGAAAAATAATTCAATATCCCATGCGCCCAAAATATGACATTATGCTAACATTAACCATAATTAAACCACAAACTAATGGGGAATTGTTAATCAACATAGAGATACACATAATTTCTGACATTCTAAGCACCTCCAAAACAAAGACAAAATGGAAAATATCTTCTCTCCATTTCTACATGCTGCCACTGACAAGCTATCAGCACTGCCACAGACTACAGGAATTTATCTAAGCCCTCATTAAATATACATTAAAAAGTGTACAAACAGATTTAAATCACCTGAACAATGCAGACTTCTGACTTAACCTGTTTAAATTCAAACTGATTTCTTCTCTCCACTTCTGTTTTTGCACAGTTTTCCTCTTATGAGTCCACCATGTTGCCTGAAGTTGAACCATGTGGTAAAATTAGATGCAGTCAAATAGCCTTGAACCTTTCACATGCAAAGAGTAATCCTGTCTAATAATAGAACCAGATTGTATACAACAGTGAACAATGGAGGCGGAGTTTTGTCCTCATTGCCATAGTGATTTCTCAGCTATTGGTCAGGGGTAATGTAATAGTCAGAAAAGTGAATACAGGAAATAATGTACTTGTCAAAGCATGGGGCCCAAGAGAGGGGCTTCAAATGTGGGGATACTTAAGGGAGAATTTATCATCCTGATTTCAAATTCAGAGAATTTCTTGACATTCAAATTATCTATCAATGATTTCAATTAATGTTTCTAATACACATGTTTCTAATACACAGTTTTCATTGCCATTTTTCCAGAATATTGATAAAGTACATGAAATGATTATTTAAGCATGATTAAAAATGTGCATTAGGTGTTAATTTTTGTTGTTTTGCCAATTGTGAAAATCAATTAATACCTAACTAAGAAACTACAAATTTCAAATATTCAAACAATATTTCATTAATATACAGATTCAATCATGATATTAGAATTATTGATGGATTTCTAAAGAACAATATTTTTCTACAGTCTATTGTAATGCGATTATGTAATATTTGCTTGATGCATGCATCGTCACATCTACTCAGGGATGCATGGTTTTGCAACCACATGACACAGACACAAATATACAATCATCAATAAACAACAACAACAAAAATGTGACATTAAAACAGACATAAAAATACATCTTTACACAATGACTGGAAATTTTAAGTATGGGCAGAATTACTATGGAAAGCCAACGGCTTCAAAATTCTATCCCTGCGAGTGTATTTGTAATTACATAATGCATCATTCGTTCAATGTAAATGTAGAAATGTTAAACATAAATGTAGAAATGTTAAATGTAACTAACAATTGCAGTACTTACTAAGTGCAAAATGTCAATCCAGTGGGTTGGAATGACTGTGTAAATGTTGTGTATTCAAACCTTTTAAGTTGTCAGTGTGTAATATGTTCTTCGATAAGCATAAATGCAAAACTAGTTTTGAGATATAGGTAAATCCATCATTTGAATTCTCCTGGCTCATAATCAGTGTTTACATAATTCAAAAAGTGTCCCGTGTAACATGTCAATTTATCAGTCATTCAATGTAAATATAGTTTTTAATTAATACCCTGTATTGCTATTAGGGTGTAAAATTTGAATCATGTACGGTTAGGTTGAAATATCTACAATGCAGAATAAATACTTTTGACAAGTAAAAATGCTTCCCCCATGGAGGAACGTTTGCTATATAGTAGATCTTCTAGAGGATATTCTACGCGCAAAGGTTTACACTATGAAAATGGCATAGAAATAGTGATTCAAGGATTAAAAATACCTATTTGAAAAACAATGAAGTGTTCTGATATTATTATTTTTTTTTGTGTGTGATAATTTGATCTGCCTTATTTATATTTATATACATGTACTGAAAAAAATTGGTGAATTATATTGTATTTTAATATGCGACACATAATTGCATTTTAAAAACTTTAACATTTTAGGGGTGGTGTGTCTCTGAATAAGGATTTTGTTTACCAAAAAGCGCTACCTATGTTAATGTGGTAGTAATGGATTTTAATTATGTTTTTATTTCAGCTGCAAAACTTGGGGAAAGTAAAATAAACCAATTTGAATACATTTGCACTTGTTTTTATCTATTCCAAATGTAGAAATAGTTTTGGTCAGTTCTGTATTTAATTCTGCTAGCTTATTGGTCGGAAATTTTCCCAGGTGTCCATGTTAAATAGCAGGTAATTGTGTGTGAGAGAAAAGAATTCAAAAAGACATAGAAGGTAATACATGCATCAGCCATTTATCACAAGTATTTTAGTCATTTCTTGATGCAATGTTCCTTATCAAAGACAAGAGACTGCACAACATACTACTGTAAGTTTCTTTTACCTTTTCCTAATCATTTTAACATTTCTATTTCATTAATTTAATACCTGTAATTGTCTGCTTTTTTAATTGAAACGTTAACAATAGTAAAAGCAAAAAGTGTGAGAGTATAACATAAATCAAAGTTGTATATGGTATATTTTGTACAATATTTTGTGCTATATAAAATGTATTTTTGCTTAACAGACATCTACCCCTACTATATTTGTATGTGCATAACACTGACCATATTGGTCAGGTTGAACCCTGATCCATGATCAGGTATATTGTGTTGTGTCTTATAAAATATGTTTTCCATATTGTTACTTATTATATATTGTGTATTACCTATACAATATCAAATAATGCTCTGTATGTGTCTGTTCAATCATGTAAGAGCAATAGCTCTTACAGAAGTAATATTTGTTTCTGTATATTGCATATTTTCCAATATTGATTGTCTATATGACTGTCATTGATTTATTATGAAATATAGCTATCGCTTGTTGTATATTTCAGGGTTCATATTTTGTACAGTATTGAATCGTTTTTATCATACAAGACTTGGACTCGAGAAACAGGACTCGAGAAACAAGATTTGGAGTGTTTGTTATAACTTCTACCTGTTACATTAATTTTTTCTTTTGCCAAAATGTATAAGTCAACTTTTCCTCTGAATGCCTCCCTCTTTGAAAAGCATGTCTGTATTGTTCAATGTAATTTCAGGTATTGTCATTATTTTTTAATCTCACCTTTCCAAGAGAGCACTGACATGCAGCTATAATTAAGCCTTGAGGAGTTCCGCAAGGTTATAGTTCATTTCTGATACACTACTACTTGCCCCCCGTCATCATAATAAGGCACTACAGCTTACAAATGTTGAATTTACATTGAACGACTGATGAACTGACATGTTACACATGACACTTTTTGAATATGTAAATAATGATTACCAACTTTGAGAATTCATTTTCTAAAGTTAATAGAACAAATGATGGATTTAGCTATATCTCAAAACAAGTTTTGCATTTATACTTATCAAAGAACAAATTACACACGGACAACTTAATAAAAGTTTTGAATATGCATTTATGTATTTATGAAAGGTTCTAATAACACGTGTTCATGTTTATTTACACTTTTATAATATTGGCTAGTGACATTCGTGTCACCTTATCAGGTGACATTTAAATATTCATTGCACGGGTTTAAACTGACCAGGGTTAGTGAGTAGAGTTTATAGCCATTCGAAGGCTCTTCTTAGTGCAGTTAACTTATACCCACCCACCCGCCCTTTCCTTACTTGAATATTTGGAATATCATTGAAATGAAATGATTTTATTTTGTAGAAAGGAAGATAAAGAACGTTGGAAGTACATGTATATTATGACATTGTATTACGTATATGTTGCATTGATGTTTGAAATAAGTAAACTGCACTTACAGAGCGCTTCAGTTCCTAAGTAATATACGTGTTTGTGTTTATTTTATAAATTATTTATGTTCGTTTGAGTAAAATGAATTAAAACATAACTGTCTATACATTGAATAGATAATGCATTGTGTAACAACATTTAAACAGTACTCATTCCAACATTTCTACATTTACACTGAACGAATGGTGCATTATGTAATTACAAATACACAGTTACAGGGAAAGAATTCTGAACCCTGTGGCTAAGTTCCATACAGAATAAGTGCATTTCCTATTTTGGAATATTAAAGGGGCATGGATACAATCTGTGCTGAAAATTTTCAAATTTTAGTTTTATACTTAATGTTGAACTAAAGTATTTCTAATGGTCAGCAAAAATTTGAATGTCAATTATCAAGTTACAAGAGAGATACAGAGCTCACAATTCTTTGTCATGTAAAGAAGGCTAATGTCATGTTTTTGTTTACATAGATTAAATATGCTTGCAAAAATTTTCATTTAAGCAGATTTTTTTTTTAATTTACAAGTTAATTCTGAACACAGTTAAACAGTTTCTAGTGTTTGTCACATCTATATGTAAACAAAAATCATGGCATGAGCCTTGTTTACATACCAAGAATTGTGAGTGCTGTATTTTAATTGTAACTCAACAACTGACATTAAAATTTTTGCAGATCATTAGAAATACCTTAGTTAAGCATTGTAAACATTAAGAATGGGAAAATAAAAATTTGTCAGTTCATATTGTGTCCATGTCCCTTTAAGTATGGAGACAAACAGCTAGTCTCTACAATAATAACACAGTTATAACATTGGAGTGTGGGGGTTGCAACCCCCCCCCCCCCTTGAAAATCAGAGAGAGAGAGAGAGAGAAGAGAGAGATTGTAATGTGTTAATGTTTTAAAACAAAATTTCCACTTTTTATGTTGTTCCGAATAGCATTTACAGTTCCATGCATTATTATCGATGCACAATTTCCTGTGACGTTTTAAAAGTTTGTTTAGCACGAAGGCCGAATTTGATTTGAATGAAGTAAAGGTAAGTTTAAATCAATCTGGTGACTCAAAACTCCAAATTCAGATACAGTCGTTGACAATTAAACTGCAGCTAATATCTACATTACTACAGTTATAATGAAGTGTCAGGAACAGCTAATATCTACAGTAATACACAGTTATAATGAAGTGTCAAGAACAGCTAATATCTACAGTAATACACAGTTATAATGAAGTGTCAAGAACAGCTAATATCTACAGTACTACACAGTTATAATGAAGTGTCAGGAACAGCTAATATCTACAGTAATACACAGTTATAATGAAGTGTCAGGAACAGCTAATATCTACAGTACTACACCGTTATAATGAAGTGTCAGGGACAGCTAATATCTACAGTACTACACAGTTATAATGAAGTGTCAGGGACAGCTAATATCTACAGTAATACACAGTTATAATGAAGTGTCAGGAACAGCTAATATCTACAGTAATACACAGTTATAATGAAGTGTCAGGAACAGCTAATATCTACAGTACTACACAGTTATAATGAAGTGTCAGGAACAGCTAATATCTACAGTACTACACAGTTATAATGAAATGTCAGGGACAGCTAATATCTACAGTACTACACAGTTATAATGAAATGTCAGGGACAGCTAATATCTACAGTAATACACAGTTATAATGAAGTGTCAGGGACAGCTAATATCTACAGTACTACACAGTTATAATGAAATGTCAGGAACAGCTAATATCTACAGTACTACACAGTTATAATGAAGTGTCAGGGACAGCTAATATCTACAGTAATACACAGTTATAATGAAGTGTCAGGAACAGCTAATATCTACAGTAATACACAGTTATAATGAAGTGTCAAGAACAGCTAATATCTACAGTACTACACAGTTATAATGAAGTGTCAGGAACAGCTAATATCTACAGTACTACACAGTTATAATGAAGTGTCAGGAACAGCTAATATCTACAGTACTACACAGTTATAATGAAGTGTCAGGAACAGCTAATATCTACAGTACTACACAGTTATAATGAAATGTCAGGAACAGCTAGTATCTACAGTACTACACAGTTATAATGAAATGTCAGGAACAGCTAATATCTACAGTACTACAGTTATAATGAAGTGTCAAGAACAGCTAATATCTACAGTACTACACAGTTATAATGAAATGTCAGGAACAGCTAATATCTACAGTACTACACAGTTATAATGAAGTGTTAGGGACAGCTAATATCTACAGTAATACACAGTTATAATGAAGTGTCAAGAACAGCTAATATCTACAGTACTACACCGTTATAATGAAGTGTCAGGAACAGCTAATATCTACAGTACTACACCGTTATAATGAAGTGTCAGGAACAGCTAATATCTACAGTACTACACAGTTATAATGAAGTGTCAGGAACAGCTAATATCTACAGTACTACACAGTTATAATGAAGTGTCAAGAACAGCTAATATCTACAGTACTACACAGTTATAATGAAGTGTCAGGAACAGCTAATATTTACAATAAAACAGTAAATTTTTTGAAAATTTTGCAAGAAGTCATATGCACATCTTAAATGTGTCCATAATAAATGTACAAAGTTTGGAGAATGTCAACCTAAAGGTGTGAGAGTTGATTACACAGAGTATGTACCATTTATTCAAAAGATGCTGAAAAAAAATGACAAAGTTCATCTACATGTAAATTTTTAAAAAAATATCCGAGCACTTCCAAAAAGTCACATGCACATCTTCAATATGTCCAAAACAACTGTGCAAAGTTTGGCGAATGTGAGGCTAGAGGTGAGTGAGGAGTTGATTACACAAGGTAGGTACCCTATAGTAATTTAGCAACAGTCGACGATCATCGAAAAATCGTCGATAGAATGCTACCAATGGTGACAATCAATAGCTGAAATATATGACATCAATAGTTGATAAACATATATTATACCGATTTTAATCTATGGTTTTTTTTTTATTTTCCAGAACGGGCAATAACTCTAAATTTACATAGCATACAATTGCCAATGATGCAGAATCTGTTCCCTAATGTCAGTGAGATTCATTGAAAATGGATATTTGGACTGAATGCCTCTCCTGAATCTTAGACCAGTGTCACACCAGTACACTATGTGATTCATGAAATTCTCCGAAACTTTGGCCCTTGTTGCGATTAGAATAGGTTAAACTGAATTTTCCACCTGCTTCACCTTTTCGACTTAAACATTTTCCATTAACTCCCTAACACTATGAAACTTGCATCTCGTATTTTCACATTGTGTAAATCCCAAAGTAAATAAATAAAGTTGGTTATTTTTGAAGCCCTTGCAAATGGTTACCACTTAATTTTATACCTTCTAAACTTTAAAGAGTTTCAATAGTCTATTAGTATTTCATGATAGTTTGTACTAGCTATCAACTGTCCGAAGGTGCAGAACTGTCTAAGGATGCTTTCAAATAGATTGTTTAAGATTTTCACAATTTTCTTTTTATTGTTTTTTAATCTTCTTTTTAATTTTCATGCTTAAATACTATGTGTAAAGTATTGTCATTTAGAGTAAGTTCGGTATAATTTCAATTATCAATTGAAAAGATCCTTCTGATTCGATTCAATAATCAATTGTAAATTTCTTCTGATTCTCAGATACTGAGGATGCCCGCCCAGCATTCAGCATACTATACTACTCAAAGTTTGATAAGGATCATATTTTTCAGCACTTGTAAAACTTTCAACAAAGGTGAATGACAACCAACACAGAGTGATTTATGTTCAGAAATGTTTACTTCAAGAAATTGTGACAGAAAAATTTGGCAAACATGACATTTCATCGCATACTCCTAAGGTAAAGGGAGAGTACCCTGAAAAGCATGGTAATTTCATGATCACGGAATTGTTTAAACTCTGCACATTCCATTTCACACTGCACAAACAAGTGTCAATAGCGGGTATGGCCTCCGTTAGCTCCAATGACAGCTTGGCAATGTCGTCTCATGCTTCCAACGAGGTTTTGAATGGACGCAAGAGAGATATTGTTCCATTCTTGGATCAGAACATTTTCAAGTTCCTGGAGGGTGGCTGGTTGTACAGGACGACGTGAAATCGCTACCTGAAGCATATTCCAGACATGCTTGATAAAGTTGAGGTCTGGAGAACGAGCTGGCCAGTCCATACGAACAATTGTCTCATGTTCCAGGTACTCGTCCACCACCCTAGCACGATGTGGACGTGCATTATCGTCCATGAGGATGAAGTCAGGACCAACAGCACCAGCATATGGTCTCACGTACACATCCAGGACTTCATCCCTGTAGCGCACTCCGGTCATCGTGCCTCGCCTTAGGACATGGAGATCAGTTTGTCCAGCTCGACTGATTCCTCCCCAAATCATCAACGACCCACCACCATATCTGTCATGTTCAGCAACATTAGCGTCCTGATATCGTTCTCCTGCCCTTCTCCACACTCGTGCACGACGATCTGTGAAGTCAACACAAAACCTCGACTCGTCTGTGAAAAGTACAGGGGCCCAATCAGCAACCCTCCAATTCACATGAGCCCTTGCCCACTTCAAACGATCTTGTCTGTGTCGCTGAGTAAGAGGGATGCGAATACAGGCTCTCCGGGAACGAAGACAACCTTCATGAAGACGATTACGCACAGTTTGCGTGGAAATGTTAACTCCAGTTGCATTCAGAAGATCATTTCTAAGCGCAGTCGCCGTTGCAAACCGATGACGTCGTGCTGAAATCAAGAGAAAACAGTCATCTTGCTGCGTGGTGGACCTTTCTCTGCCGCCTCCATGTCGATGAGAAGCTGAAACATGAGCTTGATACCGGTTCCAAGCTCTGCAAACAACGCTCTGACTGACACCCAATAGCTCTGCAACGTGACGTTGTCTTGCACCATTTTCGAGCATTCCTATGCATCTGGCCAATTCTTCAATAGTCAAACGACGTCTTTGACGTTGTGGAGGCATTTTCATAGAGTAACAGTGACTTAAACGAGGTCAGATGTAAAGACAATGGCCAAATTCAAATCAACGACAAGCACTCAGAAATGTGAATAATGTGGGTACCATGCTTCACGTGCTACTCATGATCACTGCAGCATGCATTTCCCTACCTAACCTGTGTTTTGAGGCTCAAGAGGGGTCCAACACTATGATGAAATTTGCGTGTCTTATCAATTCATATATTGATTTTATAATGTAGGAACTATATGATCCTTATCAAACTTTGAGTAGTATATATAAGCCAGATGCAACCTGCCCAATAACATCCATATACCCCAACAGACAAAAACAACTAGACACATCCAACTATAGTTTTAAAAGGCATCAATTCCATGTTTGATAATCCTACTTATACTCCAACTTCCTTTCAAAAGATGAAATTCTTCAAAGTCATGCGTCAGTTTTAAACACATGTAGTATCTCAGTCAGTGGAACTAATGAATATGAGTTACCATACCTTTACTGGATTCCTAAACTTCACAAAATCCCTTACAAACATAGATACATTGCTGGACCTAGTAAATGTTCTATTAAGCCTATCTTTGCTCCTCAAAAAATGTGAACAGCTGTGAAAGAGAAACTTCCACCGTATTATGCCACAACATATGCCAGATGTGGTGTAAATCAAATGTGGATTCTAAAATATTCTTAAGAACTTTTAGTAAATTTGAAATCACAAACCTTTTCTCAAGTCAACAATATCAAACTGTAGGACTTTTCAACACTTAACTCCTCCATTTCTTATAAATTATTGACTAGACTTATTGACATCATAGACAGTTGCTTCTTGAAAAATGTTATTCTTGAAAAAATAAATATTCATATCTTGAGATCAGTCATTCAAAAAGTTATTATGTAAAAACACCTCTGTTTCTATGCACAAGTACTCCAAAGTTGATATAAATATAATGCACTCCCACAGCACACAATATACCTATCAGATGTTTATTCATTATAAACAGATAAAAGTACATGACACAAAATCATGTAAACCTTAATTGGTACAAAGATTGCACCAACATCTTTGCTTTAAGGTCTGAGGTAAAAAGATTATTCCTAGAAAAGTGTCTATTGCATACTGCAATCTACTTGTCAGTATATCTCTTCAAATAACTAGAGAAATACTTTAAAACATATTTTCATTATATTACATATTCTTATATAATTGCTTTCACATAGCATGAACTGCACATTTTTGGTTGTACAAAGAAATGTCTCATAACTAAAGGAGTGACAAATTATTTCCACAGCCTTCTTACATTACACTCATTAATGAATCTTTAACTGAACAGATACAAGTCACCTTTTATCAAAACGATCTCTGCATGTTCAGTTAAACTCTTTAAAACTCCATGGCTTATATCATTACTCCCAAGAGAGAAATGGAATTTTACACATTAAATCACTGATCATTTTGGCCCTGCCCTCCTAACAAAACCCCTACCCCCGGGATCAATTTTACAATGTACAATTTTGGTAAAGGGTTATACCTGCTCTATCTAAATATCCACTTAATTACAATCTGGTATCAATAACATTAAAGAACATTTAATAACAATTACTAGTAATATTAATAATTATCTTGTTTTTAACAATAGTAATATCTGCAGTACTGCACTAACAAATTTTGCAAAGACTTAACAAGCAAAACAGACAGAGGATTTCTCTCATTTGAATACTGATCTAAGCCATGGCGTTTCAAATTCAAATTGGACATTTTGGGTCTGTCTAATTAAGATTCCAATTTTTTTATTTTATGAAAACAATTATATTTCTACATGTAATAATTATTGAATAGGGTTACTGCATTACTCTCTTACATACTAGTATGTAAGGATTGCCTCCCTTAAAACAGGTTTTTTTTCCGTACATTTCAAGTTTGAATGACCTGATTTTCAGCTGCAAATTACATTTCTCTGCAGATGCACAAATTGACAAAATTTGTTCATTCTAAGGACTCAAATCTACATGAGCCCCAAAAAAGGGTTATGCCATATATGGCCAAATCATCTTAATTCTAGGTCAGTGACCTTGATTTAGAATGTGACACACCTTCTACCTATGGTGCACTAACTGACCAGATTTGATTATTCTAGACTAAATAATTGACCATTCACGAATTGGACATGATTTTTTCCATATTTGGGCATATCGTCTTAATCATAAGTCACAGAAACCCAACTTTCAACTATGCCCCACCCTTTATCCAAGATGTATCAGCTGACAAAGTTTGATGATTCTAGGTCTCATAATATATAAGTCCTGTGTTGAACACTAAGCAGGATAGGCAAAACATCATACATCTCCTCTTTAATGGGTGATGCTGAAGTTCCTCATTGTCAATATCTTTGTAGTCTTTGGTGATCAGGTCTTCCAACAGTCTATTGGAATTCCCATGGGCACATAATGTTTTCCTTTATTAGTTGATCTGCTTTTATATTCTTACAAGGCAGAATTTATTCAAAAAACTTCTACACGAGAAACATCTCATGCTGTGGCTTTCAACTCAACATTTAGATATATCGATGATGATTTATTTATCTATTAACGATAATCATTTTCATTTATATGTCAATTTGATATATCCAAGTGAACTTGAATTAAAAGACATCACAGAGTCTTGCACATCTGCTTCATACTTAGATATGTTTCACTGAACATAGATGTTAACAGCAAACCAACAACTCAACTTTATGACAAATGGGATGAAACTGAAAGGAATGATCAAACAAATAAATGCTAGACTTGATGATTATGAAGATTGATTGATTTGTTGTTTTCTGCCACACTCAACAAATTTTTCATTATCTGGTGGCGTCCAGTTTTTTTTATTGGTGGAGGAAAGAACCCAGATACAATGTACCCAGGAAGAGACCACCAACCTTCTGAATGTAAACTCGCAAACTTTCTCACATATATTAGCATGAGTGAGATTCGAACCTGCACCAACTAGAGGTGAGAGGCCTTGTGATTTTGAGCGTGATGCTCTAACCACTCGGCCACGGAGATGGTTATGAAGGAAAATTGGAACAAAAATGGCAACACCATAGAGGTCGAGGTAGAAGTAGATTGATTGTTTGTTTTACATCCCGTCGAGAATTTTTCACTCATATTGAGACATCACCAGCTGTAGGTGATGTACCACAAATTAAGACCTATGCTTAGCACTCAGGGCCGTAGCAGTGAGGGTTCTTTAACGTGCCAACGCCTACCGTGACATGGCAGTCACAAACCAGACCTAAAGAAACCAGCCGTCCGCAGTGGTAGACCCATGGATATGGAGACTCAGCAGGAAGAATCTTCAGATGAGGAGGCGGAAATCTTGTTTGTTCAACCAGATGTTGATGATGGCAGCCTATTAGAAATGTCTGCAGAAACATTGCAGCAGGAGGAACAACAAGTAGAGAACATGGAGGATGAGACAGGGTCCGAAGGGGTCCTATGCCAGGCAACAGAAGTTGATGGGACAGACTCAGAAATTAAGGTGGATGATGGTAATCCTGATGAGACTCAGGAAGATGTACCTGAAGGCAATTCATCACCATCATTATCTCCACCTGAGGTACACAAGAAGCCACCAGTGTGGATGCGTTTGGGTGAGTTTCACCTCACCCAGTGTGTGAATGCCTCTCTGCAGGACAAGGACTGGTATCAGAAAATCCAGTGTGTAACATCTCTGTCAAAGGCCAAACTTTTCCAAAATCTACAAACAGATGCAGCCAAAGTGCTTCTGCATATTTTAAAAACTCCCAATGACAAGACATCATTTTTTAGCTGACGGCAGTATGTTATAGGCACTACTTTAATGTAAATATGTCCTTGTAAATAGTTTGAGATTATATTTCTTTTCCGGTTGAATACAGTAATTGCAAATAAAAGGAATACAGTAATTGCAAATAAAAGTTATTGTGATACAATGACTCGTGTTCTGGTTATTAGCATATTACACAGTAGGAAATTTATTTAGATAGGGATATAATTTATATCTACAGATGACCTTAGACTGTATTCGATTTAAATATTTTATGGTTCATTGCACTGCAGTTAGCTTACTTGGTTTGCCGGGTGTTCACTTTCCCGGTGACAAGAGTTCGTGCTGAATGTAATTTGACACGAAGTATCTTTATTCCTTTCTTTCTAAGTGCTTAAGTCTCCTGGGATATAAGGTAATGCTATCACACACACATCAGCATATCCAAGAAAAACCCACCAGATTAGGATCTTTTGCCAGCAAAATTGGTCTAAAAATCAACATCAAGAAGTCTGAAGTGATGATCCTCAACAACAATTTTTTGGCCAGACAAGATCTCAAATCTGAATCTCCTCAAAAGATGTAAACAAGATAACATGGGTACCATCATAAAAAGGAGAAGGGGGAGTTGGATCGGGCATGTCCTGAGAAAAGATCAGCAGGACCTTACAAAGACAGCTCTGTTTTGGATCCCAGAGGGAAAGAGAAAAAGAGGAAGACCCAGAGCAACATGGAGACCTACTGTTGAGACAGAGATGATAGAGCTAGAACACACATGGGGAAGTTTGCAGAAGATGGCCAAAAATAGACAAGAGTGGCGTGCCTTTGTTGCTGCTCCACAAACCATATGGAGTAATGGGCAGTAAGTCAGTAAGGATATAAGATAAATTATTCTTTAGTATAATGTAGGTGTAATTTTTTAAAAGTATTTAAAGAACATAATAATGCAAATTTTTATCCTTTAGCAGTTTGAGTAATTAAAATATGTGCACACCGAGTTAATACACGCAGATAACTGTCTGTAGTGTTTTTATGTTTTAGAGCATGTATGATTTATTTAAGTATTGCAAAAGAGTAATTAATACATGTAACAGTAAAGCAAATTATATAAATTTTTTGTACATGATATAAGGGCCGACTCGTAATTTTAACCTAGAAAGCCTCTGCACCTCACGTGAGGTAAGACTCTGTGTATTTATATGTTTGTTTGTGTCTCATGTGTATGGTCTGCATGTTAAATGTTGTGGACATGTAATTTTATCTTGTGCTTTAATTTGATTTCATCTCGTTTTTGTTTCATTTCAAGGTGTTCACATTTGTTATGAAACAGATATTACATAAGTATTTTATTAAACTAGCCTGAGCTAGTAGGATGGCCATGTATCCAACACTACCACATTACAGGGGTTTCAACAGTCTCATTTATACAGCATATCACAAATTTTATGGTTTTATAACAATCCAATTAAACAATACAACTTGTCTCTGGGTACTATGCTGTCTGACTTGTTTCATAACAATTGAGGCCATTCTTTGCAGACATATTTTAACTATGGATTAGTTCATTTACTAGATCAAAATACAATGCTCACAGTCAACAGAGAATGCTTATTCCTCTTAGGCACCTGATCCAACCTCTGGTATGTCAGGGGGTCCGAATTTGCCCTACACCTAAGTTTCCATATTCCTTATAGGAGTTATGAAATGGATCACCATTATCTTCACCTTTTCATTGTAATATATCATTACATAAACCCAGGATCATTACCCCCTGGCATTTTTATTCAATTTCATTTCACAATAAGCCAGTTCCAGGGGCTGGCTTATGGAACCAAATGTAACAGGAATGGAAAAAATGTAATGGACCAAATTGAAATTTGAACCCGGGCACCCTGATTTGATCTCCTGCCACTAGTGATCAACCTGTCTGATTGCCGCAATACAATGTGATGTTTTCCCCTAGATAGAGAAATCTGTCTGCCAGACTGTGACTTGAAACCAAGACCTCCCACTACTATGCAGGTGCCCTATCAACTGAACTACTGAGCTACTTAGCCAACCATTTTCTTCCTGTTACATGTTTTTTCCTAGGGTCACTAATCTAGACCTTGTCCAATATGGGTCAGCGATAGGACTCTGCAGTCTTATCTTCACTAGCCAAACACCCTAAACAACATTTATAAAAATCAGTGGTTGATAATTAGTTCATACACTCATTTTTCAACTTATGACTGAAGTTGCCAGATTTTTGTCAGTTTTATAATACAATTGTTGAAGATGAGTTACATTTTCATATTATATAGATAAGAGAAAGAAATATTACCCTTTAAACATCTACAAATCAAATGATGACATATCAAAGGTAAAACATTGTAAGAAACCCTGTCAATGTAGTCTAGAAGGATTTTTGTTTTGAACTGCACATCCAAAGTAGAGTGCTATAACTATATATACTTATTATGCTAATGTTGTATGCAACACTACATGTATAGTTCAACTTCATATATATAAATTATATATATATATATATATATATATATATATATATATATATATAATATTTACATGTGTATATGATCTGTTATTACTTAGTTTATTATCATTATATATCTCATATTGTGTAATATGATTTTGGGTGAATCTTTAAATAAATAAATAAAATAAATATTATTCAAGTGCAGATCTAAAGGGGATGGGGTCTGGACCCCCCCCCCCCCCCGGAATTTCTAACTGAAAGAAAATATAGTCATTTTTCACTCTAGCATCGCGTTTCATATTGCTTCCTCAATTCTCTCGATCGACTTTATTTCCTAACTGGGGACAATTTCAAAATTGAAGGCCATAATATAATAAAAAAAATTACCGCACCACAATTTTGGGTGCAGATTTCGTATAGTCTACTATCTGTAAAAAAGTGGAAATTCCAGAGGCTTCGCCCTGGAACCAGGTCCTAAATCCCCGGCCTTTTGGACTCCCCCCCCCCCCTGAAAAACGCTGGATCTGCGCCTGTTGTTACAAACAATATTACGTACCTGTTATTCATTCTTCACAAAGTAGGTTCAATTCACCACGCAGTTCTCACTTACTGCTGGACCATCATACTATCAAAAATGTATATATGGATTGGGGGGGGGGGGGGGCGGGGTCAGCCAATACCGTTCTTTACATGCGATGGAAATAAAGAAATGCATGCAAGCAAAGACAAACCGGAAAATAAACGTTGTCGAAGAAGGGGGGGGGGGGGGGGGGGTACGAATTTAAATTAGTACGCTTTCCATATCGTCATGCTGTCAGACTATATGTAAATGTTGCGGTCAAACGGGTTCGATAGCTCAGTTGGTAGAGCACTTTACTAAAGATTGAGGGCCCGGGTTCGAATACCAGTCTGGTCCGTTACATTTTCTCTCTTCTTGTTATAAATACAAATCTTGCAGTGGCGGATCCAGGAATTTCGAAAGGGGGGGGGGGGGGCTCTGGGGTTTCATTCACATTATTTGTAAAGTGGCGACACCCCCTCTCCCCTTTAAATCCGCTACTTCCTTGCCAATGTAAAAAGAATGTCATTTACTTCTATTTTACGTTGTCATTGTTGCTAAATAAAATATTTTTTAAAGACTTACCAATTGTACGCAACATGATACAATTAAACGAATGTGTTTCATTACATATTTTCTTCCACGTGTTCCATGTGCATATGTTCGCGTGATTTGAAGTTTAAACGTTTCCACTGGCAACACATTCCTTATCATAACCAATTTTTTTCCCGCCAACATTTTCCGCGGGAGTGTGTAAAAGTAGTGCATACACATATTCATTTTGAACTTGTTTTAAAAATATAATTATTTATTAACAAAAAGCCATCTACAGTGAATGGATTGGTTATGGACCAATTTACAAACTAGACGAAAGAACTTGGATCTACATTCCAACTTTCTACAAAATGCCGCTGAAGCTCCAATTAATATTTCCCCTTACAACTGGACGTAAATTTCTTAGTTCATGCAAAATGAAAAGTCAGTGTGTGGGAACTATGGAAATCACCATGAATTTCAATCTCTTTTAGGCAGTAATTTTGATATGTCAATATCAGACGTGATGTGCACTAATTATTTTGCAAATTGCTGCTCTGTCAGAAATACATTTCATGTTAGGCCTATTATCAATTCAAGTGCGACGTGGAAGACCTGTTATATTAGGTATACTGTATATAGTCCTCTCACTATTTTTTCAGCTTCCATTAAGTAATAGTATATTTTGAAATACTGAATTTATAAACTGGTTTTATTAACAGTCTAGATTTCATAACTTCTAAAACCTTCTGATTTCTAAGTTATGAAATTAATCCAAATCAACAATTCATTTATGATTTCTTAGAATCAATATGGCATCAAAGTGCTGCAACAAAACAGCATTCATCGCTTACACCCTTACAAACCTTAAAGAAATTTATGCAAAACAAACAAGTCCAAAAAGGATACAATCATTTTATTTCTTGGTTATGTATGATGCAGGGCTCTAACCCATCACATTATTTTCATTGCCTTTAATATTTTACAAATTGTAATGATGGCCACATTTCCCCATAAATGTATTGCAGTTGTGAACCTTGATAAATATAGTTCATTTACTTTAATGGCTGGGAATTTAGATAGAATTGAAAAGTATAACTTTATAAATATAAATAATAAAATTCATTTTTGAAAATACTTGAGGGTATGGTATGATCAGCTACATTTTTCACTGGCACACTTTATACCGTCACACTTTACACGAAGCATGTTATAACACGCTTCACAAAGTATGCAGGACAGGGTTGCAGTTCATGCTCTCACATATTTTAAAAAATAAAATTTATTTCTTAAATATAAAGACAGTTCTCAAATTTGTTATTAATAAACATATTGAAATACAATCCCTTGTATTCAAGTGTACTATCCACCCCTTCCCCCCAGAATGTAAAAATTCAGGTTTCTCTACACCATTGATTACTGGTATGCTAAAGTAGTTATTATCAAATCAAGCAAAGTGTTATCTTCCTTTCCACCAACTCTGATTCTTGAGACTTCACACAAGTCTGCTACAATTCTTATTCTATTTTTGTAACCAGCTGTAGGCACTGAACCAAAATAGCAACTCCAATGAAGGAACACGAGTGAATTTACTTCTTATACAATTTTACTTTTCAGTATATATAACTGAATGTGTTTAATAGTCAGATTTGTACAGCTTCTTTGAACTTCTGTTCAGCCATGTTTTGCAGCTATCTTTCCATCACTCATTTAGAAATGATATCGATTTCTCGCTAAGCCTCAACTTGAAATCACAAAAAATAATACATGAATCGCTATACCAGACTCTTGCTCACAAGTCTCAAGAGCAATGGCAGGAGCATCACCAACAACAATGAGTAACTCAGATAACTTAGAAAGAAAATCAGACTTGGATATTTTTGAAGTGCAATGGCAATAATCTGGTAAAAGTAGATCAGTAAACAAACAAGTGACACTTAATCTGTGATATATTATAATAAAGATACACACCATCACTTAGCTTATTATCTACAAGCACAATTAATTTTTAAAAAGTTTGGATTTAATAGTTAATAAATCCAAAAGCAATAACTTTTGTAAAAATTGTTCAATTAATTTTCTCTTTAACTCATCAATTACAGAGACAAAAATCAAACATAATCTACTAACACTGCCACAAAAAGTCCAAAAAAGTAAATAATTATAAAATCATAAAGTTCATGGGAATAACTTTTGATTGATTGATTTGGGTTTTACGCCGTGTTGGCAATATTTCAGCCATTTTACGGCGATTGAACAACTGAATCATGGTTGGTTATGAAAACTGAAGTTTCCCTGACGGCCCTCAGTGAGCCTACTCTTTTTCGAAAATCAAGGAAACGATCTTTTACGTGCCAAGGGGGTTGTAATCCTTGATACGGGGCACCCTTTAACGTCCCATCCGACGGACTTAAAAGTTAAAAATCGTAAACAGGTAAAAATACATATCATTTTGTGTATATGAATAGGTTATATTGTAAAGGATCAAATTTTTCTGTAAAAGTCGCATTCTTGTAAATATTTTATGATAAGGTGATAGTCAATATTTGTAAAAAGTCGATACATTGATTGGAATAACTTTTGTAAAACTTTGTCGATTGACATAAAATTTTAACTTGATCTGTAAGTCATCTAGATATAGAGACATGCCAAAAATTCATTATCCAAAAAAAAAAAAAAAAAAAAAAGTCTTGAAAATAAATTAATTGATACTTGAACTTAATACAACTTGCCAAAATAAAATTAAAAAGGCTAATCATGGTCCTGCTGCTCTGAAGAAGATAAAAAACTATTTCCCATTCCTTGCAGTATTGAAATTTTATCCCCTATTGTGGCCCCACTCTACCCTCTAGGGCCATGGTTTAAACTAATCTGCACAACTTGAAGATGTTTGCCTATCCACATTACTAGTAGTTCACTAGAAGAAGATTTTTAAACACTTCTTTTATTATATATCCCCCTATAGAACTTTAATCACCTACTGTGGTCCTATCCTCTCCTCCCCCCGAGGACCACAAACTGTATCTGAACTTACTGATAATGCTTGCATATTTTAAATATGACTAACCATGGCTATTTTGCTCTAGAAAATATGATTTTAATTTAAACAGTCTCCCTCCACTCCAATATAATCTCATATAAAACTTTGATCCCCTACTGTAGTCTCACCCTACCCCCTATGCCCATGATATGAACAACTTTAATCTGCACTACCTGTGGATGCCTGTATATTAATGAGTAACCATGGACCTGTTGTTCTTCATAAGATTTTTAAGGATTTTTCCTATATATACCCATGCATGTACAATCTCTCATTGTGGCTCCACCCTACCCCATGGGACATGATTTAAATCTGGAGATGCTTGCATATCAATATGAGTGTTCATGGTCCTGCTGTTCTTGAGATTCCATATATAATCCAACTTAATCTACAGGATGTAACAACATGGCATATATATAAAGCATATAAACACATGAAGAATCCATTTCTACTCGTATCTACAAAGAGCAGAAACTGTTTTAGTTGGCTGTAACATTATTCTCCCCTTCATAAAAAAAAATTAAGTAGTTAACACACACTGAAGATTTGTTTGTAAAAAAAACTTGTGGTACATTGTGACACACTATCCTAGGGTGGTACATGCAACAGCCAAATAGTATAAGATATGTATGTAGTCTGGTGCCCTGGCTTTCCCATAATGCTTCACAATCATATGCAGAGCATTGTGGGAAGGCCAGGGCACCGGGTTAGAAATGTATGGGGCTCACAAAGTCATCATAGTACATTTTGATTTTTGTACTGCATGCTCATTGCTCACTGAATTCAAATATATCTGCCAAAATACTAAAAGGTCATATGTTTACTACAATGGTATACTATTAATTTCACCTTATATCAGTGTATCAAATTGTCAAAATTTATAAGCCTTAGTTAAAAAATAAAACAAAACTGAAGTAAACCTTGACAGGATATTTGATAACAATACATTCACATACCCCTAATACTGCAACCCTGAGAGTTGTGGAGAAGACATAAATGTTTAAGGAATGAGAGCAATTTCTACTCAATTAATACAATATAAAACTGGAGCAGTTTACACATTTATAAAAGAACATAAACTGTCCTAACTTAATTATATTGCATAGAATGAGAAGAAATTATTTTCATTCCTTATAATCTAATTTAAAAAAAAAAACTTATTTAATGTTATTATAGATAAAATATGAATTTCATATGATGTGGAGTAAAATTGTCATAGCAATAAAATGGAACCTCAGGAGCCAAATGAAATGTGACACCATGTCTAGGACATCACATGGTGTGACACAACATCAACTCAGTTTATATGATATAAAGCCAAATTTCAAATTATATTTTATAAATGAAAATAAACTATATACCAATAAAGTACTGTATACCAATACAATCAATAATCTGACCCTAGGTAAAAGTTGAAGGTCATACACAGTTATGATGGAATGTTACACATCGTCTTTTGATAATACACAGCAGGCCAAAATAATAGCCTGTCTTGAAACAATATGCTCTGCACAAGATTCACTGAGAAGAGGCTACACAGTAGACACAGAAGAAATCAGACCAAAACAACATCTTCCTTTCTTGAAAGGGAAACGTAAATATTGAAATCATGAATGTTGTGCAGAGTAACAAATATGTAAATCAGAATATTCAATGGACAGATTAACTACAGTGGCTGATCAGGAAAATTTTAAAGAGTATGTGTTCCTTTTATGCCCAAAAACAGGGAGATTGCAGACCTCAAAATGGCAAAAAATTAAAAATATTCAGTCCAAGAGGGTTTGCAACCCCTGTAACCACCCCTCTAGATCCACTATTGAACTGAAATATTATTGTTTATAATGTATCAGCTATCACATGACTACCAGTTAGTCACATCAGCTATATTTAGCAGCAGCTTGAATGGATTCGTCAAGATACTTCATGCCTCTGTGTATGTCCAGAAAAGAGCAGTATAGGGGTGCAGGGGCAACACGGATCACGTTGGGCTTCCTCTCATCACACTGAAAGTATAAACTGTACACTGTCAGAATAGCATTAGTCCATGACCTTGGTGAACTTCAATAATGGATAACATACACATAACAACAGTCAACACATCATTCAGTTTTTTTCCTAATTGTGCCTTTACCTATAATGACAGGGTTTTCCAACCATTTTCAGATTGGGTCAGTGTCCATTGAATTGGGAAAATTGACACAAAAACGTTCAAAATGAAAAAAAATAAAAATTAAAAAGCATTGACTTGCGTTTAATAATTAATAAAAGTGAAGAAATAAAGTGAACCAGCACAGCACATGATATGCCTATCAGATGTTTATTAATCATAATCATATGCAGATGAGCATGCATGGGACAAAATCATGTTAACCTTTGTACAACAAATGCCTTGTCAATATATCCCTTGAATAGTTCAAATAACTATATTTCAAAACATATTTCATTTTATTACATGTATTTAGATTTTTTTTTTCACATTAGGTATAATTATTTAACTATTTTGGGTGGGTTGTACAAAGAAATGCCCCACAACTAAAGGAGTGACAAATTATTTTCACAGCCTTCTAACATTACACTCCTTGATTAATCTTTAACTGGACAGATGCAAGTTACCTTTTATCAAAATGATCTTTGCATGTCTACCTGAACCTTTTTGAAACACCATGACCTAGATCATTATTTCTATGGGAAATGGAATCTTCACTTGACAGATTATCAAAATTATCTTTGTATATTCAACTGAACTCCTTGAAACACCATGGGTTGGATCACTACTCCTATGAGACAAATGGAATTCCCCTATCTGTTGTGTGATGTGCTTGCCAAATCTTTGCAGATTTGGTGGTACAACATTGCATATATTAATATTCATTAATGTTGGAAACATTATATTAATTGTTAAGTAGCTAAATTTTATGAAAAATGTGTATTTCTAGATGCAGTTATTTTTAATAAGGTCACTGCATTATTTCTTTTACATATGTAGGTAGTACCTCCCTTAAAACATTGGGTTTTTTTTTTAAAATTCTTACCATTTTAAAAGTTTCAATGACCTGATTTTAAGTTGAAATTTACATTTCTCTACAGATGTACAAATTGATGAAGTTGTTGATTCTAGGACGTGCATCTATTTGAACTGAAGGTTATGCCATAAATAATTTCTTAATTATAGGTCACAGTGACCTTGAAGTAAGGTGCAACCAATCTTCTACCAAATACGTATTAACTGACTAACTTTGATGATTCCAGACCCAACAATTGTCCAAATTACAAGTTGGACAGGATTTTGCCATAGCATCTTAATCAAAGGTTACAGTGACCTAATTTAAAGTGTGACCCATTCTCTACCTAAGATGTGTTAACTGACAAAGTTTGATGATTCTGCATCTCAAAGTATTTATGTTATGAACTGGACAAAAAAACTAATGAATAGAAGGACAGAAAGACAGCACAACAGATGGACAGACAGAGAGATGGACATGATTGCCATACCATAATATGCCAGTCTTAGATGGGCATATAAAAATGCTTTCAATGTGTTTTAATGATCACTCAGCAAAACATGGTAAAGATTTCATTCCTCTCTGGCTAAAAAAATGTAACAGTTGAATGCATTACATTCAAATCACAGTAACCATGATCATAAGTTCAATCAGTTAGTGACACATTGAGTGAATTATTACTTCATTGTGACAACAGCAATTTTTGTATGATACTAAATCAGTTATAAAACCGTGATCACAGAGATCCGTGAATGATACTAAATCAGTTATAAAACCGTGATCACAGAGATCCGTGAATGATACTAAATCAGTTATAAAACCGTGATCACAGAGATCCGTGAATGATACTAAATCAGTTATAAAACCGTGATCACAGAGATCCGTGAATGATACTAAATCAGTTATAAAACCGTGATCACAGAGATCCGTGAATGATACTAAATCAGTTATAAAACCGTGATCACAGAGATCCGTTAATGCAATCTGCTAGAAGGCCCACTTCCCTTTTATCATCCCTGGGAATTGTGAAGGCAAGGTCATGTGTTGGCTGTCTAGACTACTTTGGTGATTATTCATTATGTTTGTTGTGTGTTTTTCTAAAGTGATAGGGTTATTCATTTTGGCCAGAGGATCACTTCACTACAAATATAACTTACCACCATCCCTCTTTTGCAGAGTTCTTCAAACACATGTATTATAGGAACAGATAAAGACAAGGAAAGCTGTGCCCCTCTCTGTGTGGGGTCTGAGGGGGTTACGATATCCACAGTGACATGTTGCCAGTCCTCTTTGTCATTCTGACCATTCTCTTGTGGTGACTTGTTTTGTTTTCCATACTTCCTGAGAATGAGGACCTCCAAATATCCAGTTAGGAGTAGGGATTTGGCTCTAAGTTCCTGCATACTGGTTTTGTTGAATATCTGTCAAAAGAAAAATATTTTGTTTTTTAAAATCATGAATGATTCTCAACATTTCAATATTTCAAACTAACACAAATAACCTGGCCAGTCTTCAACACCCCTCTGGGAAATATTTTCTTGTCTTAAAAAAGTGGCCAGTATTACGAGTGGAAATTACACTTGTTTGTTACCCAGTATTTTTCAGAAAGTGGCCAGTGTCTGGTTTTCAGGGGTGACTAGTTTTGTGAGAAATTTATCTGTAGAGAAATGTTCAGATTTCTGTTGGGACTTAAAAATCAGCTGGTACTGGTTTCCTGAGGGGCCAGTTTCACTGTATATGTAACACTGACATGAAATGACAATTTTGGACCCATCCTAGAGTCAAAACCCAGAGATTACAAAATTCACAATTTTGACATATCCTTTTCTGCTTTTCCTAAACATGCATTTAATTTTTATACCATATTAGAAAAATTAAAGAAGTCTTTCAAATGATAAAGACAATAATCACTGTAATAATTTTGGCCCCACCTGGAACCAATCTCCTACCCCTGGGATTATAAAATTTACAATTTTGGAATAGGCAAACTTGCTCCTTCTAATTCAATATTTATTTACTTTGAAGTTAGTATCAATAGCATTAAAAAAGATGTTATTAAAATGTTTTACACAAAATCATTATATATAAAGTTTGCCAACACCCTGGAGTCAGAACTTCTACCTAGGTATCATGAAATTTACAGTTTGGTAGAGGCTTTCCTGCTCTACATGAATATGCATTTAGTTGTTCTCATAGATCTGCAGTTATAGAGAAGAAAAATTTTGAAAATTGGTCAAGTGTTTGGCAGTTCTTGCCCCACTCCTTAGCCTTGGGGTTGCAGGAGTCCTGAAATTTCAAATTTAGGTCCCCCTTGTCCAAAAGATGCTTCATACTAAATTTTATTTAAAAAAAATAATGAAAGGGTAGTTATCAAGAGAAGAAGTTCAAAATGTTCAATTGATAATGCATGGCAATGGACACAGACAAATAGCAATAGGTCACCTGAGTCACTCAGGCTATATATGTCATACATTAAAAGTCATTTCAACTAAAAATAAAATAGCTTGGTCATGGGGCTAGTGGTTTGTAGTAGTATAACCTACCTCTAGACTGGCTTTTATTGATGGACCTAGAAAACCAGGAGCATTAGAGATTCTGTACTGCAATGCACCAACACATGGAGCCCAATCTGAAAATAATAGGGTTTTTCATGGTAATCTAAAGGTTTCCCCACAACACATGTATATAATGTGGTCTTATCTGGCAAACTAAAGATTTCACTGCAATACAAGTGAAGTTAGAGTGGTGTCATTCACTTTCAAGAGAGAGAAAGAGAAATAGAGAGAAAAGATTTTTCATTCTAATTCAGTTTTAGGCAATTGATTTGTTTAATCAACAGCCTTTTTACCAGCTTCTGAGGGTTTTCCCTCTGGGCCTTTGGTGGTCTCCAGACTTTTACTTGAATTAAAAACAGCCATTTAAATATCCAAAATTCATAGAACTAAACCATACATTAAAAGTCATTTACATATCCAAAGTTCACAGAACCAAATCACACATTTACATATCCAAAGTTCACAGAACCAAATCACACATTTACATATCCAAAGTTCACAGAACCAAATCACACATTTACATATCCAAAGTTCACAGAACCAAATCACACATTAAGATATCCAAACTTCACAGAACCAAATCACACATTTAGATATCCAGAGTTCACAGAACCAAATCACACATTTACATATCCAAAGTTCACAGAACCAAATCACACATTTACATCCAAACTTCATAGAACCAAATCACACATTTAAATATCCAAACTTCACAGAACCAAATCACACATTAAAGGGTCATTTACATATCCAAAGTTCATAGAACCAAATCACATATTTACATATCCAAAGTTCACAGAACCAAATCACACATTTACATATCCAAACTTCACAGAACCAAATCACACATTTAAATATCCAAACTTCACAGAACCAAATCACACATTAAAGGGTCATTTACATATCCAAAGTTCACAGAACCAAATCACACATTTACATATCCAAAGTTCACAGAACCAAATCACACATTTACATATCCAAACTTCATAGAACCAAATCACACATTTAAATATCCAAACTTCACAGAACCAAATCACACATTAAAGGGTCATTTACATATCCAAACTTCATAGAACCAAATCACACATTTAGATATCCAAACTTCACAGAACCAAATCACACATTTACATATCCAAACTTCACAGAACCAAATCACACATTTAGATATCCAAACTTCACAGAACCAAATCACACATTTAGATATCCAAACTTCACAGAACCAAATCACACATTTAGATATCCAAACTTCATAGAACCAAATCACACATTTAGATATCCAAACTTCACAGAACCAAATCACACATTTAGATATCCAAACTTCACAGAATCAAATCACACATTAAAGGGTCATTTCACTTTCCAGTAATACCTTGGAATCATGTAAATTCATGGAGACCAGTTTTTGTGGATAATCCAGATTTTGCAGTTCCATTGGTATGCAATTTTGTGGATATAATTTCTGTACACTGGAACATTATGTATAAAAATTGTGTATTTCATTTTGGTTTGAAATTTGTTGGATAGGTGTACCCATACAAACCACATAAATTGAGCCCCCAGGAAATCTAATGATTCTGTGTAGCATTAATTGTTTGGCAAGCAGCTGAAATGCCAAGGCTATCAGCAATGATGAGGTATAAAAAGTACTCACTGTTGTCCATCTGAAACCGGGATTCAAAGTTATGACCCCACCATCCTTTCAGTTTGGGAAAATTGTTGTCCTTGTATTTTTCATGAAGGAAAAAGCCAGCCAGACAACCAGCCCCACTATTTAAGTACTACAAAGATATGCATATCTAATTATCATAAAATTGAACATTTTCAAAGATTGATTGATTGATTTTTTGTTGTTTTTTGCCACACTCAACATTTTGTCAGTTATCTGGTGGTGTCCAGTTTTTGTAAGTGGAGAAGAGAACCCAGATACAAAACATTCAAAGAATAAAAATTTTCCATATATGTATATAAGAGTAATACCACTGGGTTTTTTTTATAACTGAATTTGCACAGTTAACATTGGTTCAATTAATTCATATATTCATTTATTTAGTATATGCAAAGATACTGGTTCTTCATTTAATTACTATATGCAGAGACTTGGGCATGTTATGGAGTGTGTCTTAACCTTTAAACCCTCTAATCAGCAGCAAACTCACTCATATAGTGCCTAGCATGTGATGCTCATTTATAAATATAAAAGAAAAAACTCACGTGAATATGTCGTTTCCTATCATTTTGTTAAAAAAAACCATATCTATTTATATAGAGCTGATAATTTGAAATAAGCTTTCTCCATTTTAAATCTCTCATGGGGATCCAGGCTAGAATAGGTTCTCAATACCCCTTGCTTGCCATAAGAGGTGACTAATTGGACAGTCCTTCAGATGAGACTGCAAAAACTGAGGCCCCATTTCACAGCAGTTGTGATAAAGATCCCTTCCTGCTCAAGGGTCATAAGCACCGAGCATAGACCTAAAGTTAGCTGCTCTTCACAGGCAATGGTGATGTCTCCATACAAGTGAAAGATTCTTGAGAGGGACGTTAAACAATATACAATCAATTATATGTTTTAAATCTAGCTTTTGAATATAGGATTATATTCATCTTTGCAAGACAAGTGTCCAATATGCTTACTCTCAAATGAGAGTAAGTGAATCAGATATTTGGCTTGCTAAGATGGATCATATCACTTGGATAACATTTTCTGGGACACACATTATTTCAATCAAAACAAGGAAGTGATGAGGTACACACCAAAGTCCTATGCAAGATCTTCTTGCATGCAGTGCACGATGGCCTAGGGAAGATGAACAAAGTTCAAATCCCAAACATGATGTTAACAATTACTACAATCTCTCTCTAGACTCTCTCTTTTGACCTACTTTATAGGTGCACCAGCAGCCAAAATCCACCCCCCATTCATGAAGCTTCAGTTCCACGTTCCCGGCAGCATGGGCAAGATCCCATCCGACATAACAGCCCTAAAGAGAAGGAAAACAAAGAATAAAGCAAAGGTTTGTTACACATAGGCTACTTCACTTTAAATGACAATTAACTCGACATCAATTTGTACCCACACACACACAAATGCAGTGTTAACTTAAGATGTTAACTGTCAGTTTTAAATAGTTCCTCAACTTTTCTAAAAAATTGGCAGAGTGGACAAAATGTTTATCTGGCACTTGCTAATCTGACAATTGCACATTGACCTCTGAGGTCAATGCACATTAGAGGTTATGAACAGGAATTACTGTCAGGAAGACAATAATTTATGAATCAACATTTTCTGCTGATTTGACGGGTTTATTGCTTCAGATCCACTTTGATTCAATGAGACTATATATATTCAATCACAAATATGATATTCTATTTGTTCTTTTATTTTTCAATTTATTTACTGTCCGCTACAGCTCGTATTGCTTTAAGGCTAGACTTGGGGATTTATATGCAATTTGGAAAAAAAGGATACTACTTCTACTATGTTCTTCTGAATCTCAAATTCTGTATGATGAATTTTTCCAAATATTAAGTGCAAAAATGTCACTATTTATTTCCAATCTACTAGATTTCAACTTTATCATATTTATATTGTTAGAAGACATGAGTGCATATTTATCTGATAAAATGATTGATTTGTTTCTTATATTGTGTTGACAACAACAGACAAATTGAGTTTATAAAAATAACATCGTCAGTAGATTTCAAGTGCAAAAAGATCAACACTTAGCTCAATAACAAGCGCTATGATCCAATAACAAAGTAGCATTGACGAGGTTGTCTATATGACCCCAAGCTTAGCCAATCAAAATGTTGCTGAGTAAATCCTGATCATTTACTTCAGCATCACTTTTGCTTATGCATCCAAACAAATATGCATACCAATTGGTCAATTTTCCTACTATATATTCATAAGCTTGGGGTCATATAGACGGCTCTGACAGATACTTTTTCCAGCAAAGTCTACGGAGCAGATCAAAAAGGTCTGATTTTAATTAGATTGGGGTCTCGATCTAAAGGAAAGGAATGAGTAGTCCATTCACACCAGACAGACAGACATATAGACAGGTAGATAGATGTAGATATGTAGACTGGGGGCCTGCCCTAGTAAGTTTTTTATGTCATTACTCCAATGAACAACTCACCTTACTAGGCCCACTACATCATTAATAGACAGCTCACCTTGCTGGGCTTAGTACATCATTAATAGACAGCTCACCTTGCTGGGCTCAGTACATCATTAATAGACAGCTCACCTTGCTGGGCTTAGTACATCATTAATAGACGGCTCACCTTGCTGGGCTTAGTACATCATTAATAGACAGCTCACCTTGCTGGTCTCAGTGCATCATTAATATAGAGCTCACCTTGCTAGGCCCACTACATCATTAATAGACAGCTCACCTTGCTGGGCTTAGTACATCATTAATAGACGGCTCACCTTGCTGGGCCCAGTACATCATTAATAGACGGCTCACCTTGCTGGGCCCAGTACATCATTAATAATCTAATCAACATCTCACCTTGCGTTGGCCTGCCTCTGTTATCGTGGGGATATCAAACACCTGCCCTGTGTAGTACTGTACGCCACTGAAACAAACTACTGCAATCTCATCACCCTCTTCCTCGATTTTTGCCAATATATCCTCCATACGAATGATTGATTCTCCCTAAATTGGAAAGTACATGTAATAACATTTGCTAAGATTAAATCATATACGTAAAGATTGAACATGTCATTCCACCATCAGATGTACAGCAAAGTAATTCTGTCATCCAAAGAAAGGTCTTGTCACAAGGAATAGACAGGTGAAATATGAAAGCTTTAGCATTAACCACTCAAAAGTTATGCCTAAAGTTAAAAGTTTTCAAAAGGTCAAATTGCAAGGCCAAGGTAATAAGGTAAAAATTTTGCTACCTAAAGAAAAGTCTTGTCACAAAGAATACACATGTGAATATGAAAGGCATATTACCAACCATTTGAAAGTTAAGGCTAACGTTAAAGTTTTTGTGGACAGACAGACAAGACAGATGAGCCAAACACTAGATGTCCCCAAAACTCCACTTAATGGGACATAAAAAGAATGACACTTCATGTTGTTTGTTTTCTTGATATCTTTATAAATTCTAATGATAGCCATTTCCTCATGAATGCAGTTGTGAAGGCGCATATGATTCTTGATCAATATAGTACATCTATTTTAACAGCTGGGAATTCTGACAGAACTAATGTCGAATGTAAACATTAAAAAATGAATTTCATTTTTGAAAATACATGTGAGTATGCACTGCAATGCTTCACGCCAGCATACGTGAAGTGTCACAGATCATATCCTCATGTATGTTCAAAAACGAAATTCATTTCTTAAATCCATGTATTAATCATTATGAATACTGTGGTCATGGTGTCAATGCCTGGGTTCATGATTATGTATATTTGTGATATGTAAAACTTAAATCTAGCCTGGTATGTGACTCCCACTTTGACCACTGGGTTCATGGTGTGAACAACTTGAATCTTCATTACACAGGAATGCTTGTGTATAATTCATATCATGAGGAAACTTAAATATTGATTTGGCATACTGCACCCTTGAGGTTTTTGAGAAGATTAAAAAAATTCTACATTTTTATATGCAATATGTTCTTTAGAAGATTTTAGAACAGAATTTTGAAATATATTTTTATAAGAAAAACTTTGAATACTTTCTGTGGCTTGGTTTAAATCCAGGGATTAGTGGTGTGAATAAACTTGAATGTACAATATATAAGGATTGCTTAATTAATTTTATTCCTATGTAGCTCTTCAAAAAAAAAATCCTAAATAAAACTGTCTTGTATGAATGTTGTTTTACACTCCATTTGAAAATGTTTCATTGATGTAGAAACCATCTTTAGGTTTGAATTTACTTTTAATTTAAAAAAAAATTCAAAATTCAAAAATATGGAAAGTACACAGACTACAAGATGACAAAATTCAGAGAAGAAATCTAGTTGTGTCAATATGACACAAATGCTCCTGCTGACATACAAGTCTGAAATATTTTGAAGTCCCAGGATGTGGAAATTACATTACAAACAAGACATATTTGTGAAACACAGATGACCCTGGATAACAACAAAGTAGATCTGTGAGAACTGATTTTTGTGTGAGTGGAATGTTCATACCACATGGAATGCACATATCAAATATGAAAGGTCCACCTCTGTTAGTGTAAAAGATATGATCAAGGTTAAAGTTTTCCACAGACAGCCCAAAATCTATATATTCCTGAATCATCAATTCCAAGAGCATAAAAAGTACACACTGAAATTCAGATTATCAATGACAGAATTAACAATATGAAAAAATAATTCCTGATGAGTCTCTATAGTTATCAAATATACAAGGGAAAAATTTCTATCCTGGTCCCAGTTCAAATGTATAATGAACACCTTAATTCTGAGTTAAGTCTGTTATACAATCTTGGGGCCAGGTGATTTTAAAATGTTTTTGAAAAACTTCATTCAGGATTAGATACTCTGGTACAAGATTTAACATTGTACAACTCACCTGAAAAAACTATTCAACTGTTATGTAAATATCCTATATTGCAGTTGTTTTAACATAATTACCTGTCTAGACAGACAGCTTATAAATAGTTAACAAAAGGTGGGTAATAGCTCGAAAGGTAGAAGACTGCTTGATATCTTCAGAAACTTGTTGAGCAAAACAATATTTTTTTTTAACAAACATTCTGCATATGTTCAACAGAATGACTTTACTATATTACATAGAATATACAGAAATGTTCAATTATTTTAAAGAGAAAGGAAGGAATAAAGAGAAAGAGAGAAAGGTGAAAAAATATGAAAAAATTTGGTTCCAGCTGTTCCAAAGAGCATCAAATTTTTCAACATCATCATTTACGTTTGCAATAAATTTTTGTGATACATAGAAAACTTTAAAAAAGATACTGCAAAACGCACACTCATCTTTTCTCTGTACACCTTGCTGTATAGATATAATACTTTAACCAAAGGATAAAAATTTTTGTATATATTATTTTGATCAAAAATTCCTAATAGAAATGACTTTTTGAAAAAAAAAAAACTAATTGAAAATTTGTTTTTTGATTTAAATGGATCTCAAAATCATTTAGAAAAGACTGAACACAATGACATTCCCATATTATGTGTTCTATTGTTTCCTCCTCACTGTGACAAAAAGTACACATTTTTGAATGAACCTTTTTTAATTTTAAATAAAAATGAGTTTGTTGCTAATATTCTATTGATTATTCTATATTGGAACCATTGAGATTTACTGTTTTTTGTTATTTTGAATGGTAATTTGTGGATTATTTTCCATTCCGCATTATCTATTTCTAAAAAGTTCACTCCATCTTGTTTTACCCCTTGTCACAGAGGAATTTTTATTCAAAATTTCATAAAAGAATTTAGACTTTTTACATTTCATTACATTGTGTATGTTCAACCTAATAAACGGATTTGTCAACTTTCTATCAATGTTGATAGAAAATTTTTTTAATGAAAGTCTTTGTTGCCTGAATAATACTAGCATAATCTAGGAAATTGATTTTTGCACCTGGATAAATATCACAAAAAGTCCCATAATTAAAAAAGTTACCATCCTCATCAATAACATCATTTACGTATCTGACGTTAATGTCAAAAATTGTTTATTAAAAAATGTTTTCCCACCTATATAAATCATATGATTATAAAATAAAGTTGTATCATTTGCAACATTTGATTCTGTACAAGCATTTTGTAGTTCAATCCAGGATTTGAATACATCTACCCAAAACTTATTTTTTAAGGATTTCAATAGTAACTTGATATACTCAATTCCACAAGATAAGATATTAAGTTATCCCCCCCCCACCCCCATATTAGTAGTAATAAGATATCGTATCCAAAACAATTTCATTGATGCTATAAAAGATTGTAGACCTCGTCCTCAGATTATTTAACAAGGACATCTTTCTTTACTCTATGAGCTGAACCATTCCATACAAATGAAAAGAACAGTTTTTTTCTAATTCTTTACAATACAGTGTAGATGGGTTGGGGATAGGACATTAGAATATGATTCAATGGGGGTAGAACTAATGTTTTGTTAACCGTAATCTGGCCAATGGGGGTTAAATATCTTTTCCCCCACTGACTTAGGATGGATTTAATTTTTACTAACTTTGGATCAAAATTAAGTTGAAGCATTTTGTGAAACTCAACATCAAAAATTATTCCCAACAGGGTGAATTTAGTAGTCTCCCAATTGAGATTACTGTTGGGGAGTAAAACATCATTGCTATTTGAGCCAATCCATACAATGCAAGTTTTAGAATAATTTATGTGTAAGCCAGACTTGTAATATTTTTAGAGTTTCCAAAAGACTTTGTTCACTTCCATCAAGAATAATTGAAGTATCATCAGCAAGCTGAGAGATTTTTTTTCAATGTTGCCTATAGTAATACCTTTAATGTTTTTATTTTTCCTAATTTCAATTGCTAAAATCTCAGCACATATCAGAAAGATATAAGGTGACAAAGGGTCTCCTTGTCGACACCCTCTCTGAATATCAAAGACTTCAGATAGATTGCCCCCCCCCACACCCCCCCCTGGTTAACTAAGGATGTTATATTTGTATAAGAATCTGACCTATTTCGTAATAGAAGGATCAAAATTGAAGAAATTCAAAGCTTTTTGAATGAAGTTCCACGATAAAGTATCAAAAGCTTTCTCAAAATCAATTAGTATATCTTCTTCTTAAGTATAGTGGGGGGGTCTCCGTGGCCGAGTGGTTAGAGCATCGGGCTCAAAATCACAAAGCCTCTCACCTCTGTCGGCGTGTGTTCGAATCTCAGCCGCTGCGTTATGTGAGAAAGTTTGCCAGTTTACTTGCGGAAGGTCGGTGGTCTCTTCCCAGGTACATTGTATCTGGGTTCTCTCCTCCACTAGTCTGGTCCAGATTTTGAAAAAAGAGGCTAGAAATGGGTTCTAACGGCAAATTATTATTATTTGGTCCAACATAACTTTTTAACCTAATTTGCGTATGCTGAATCCGAAAAAATATGTTGAACTTCATGAAAATGGCGTTAAATAGGTCAAAATGGCGATTCAAAATGGCGGTGTTGAAATTTGCAAAATTATCTATATGGCTTTATTTTAAAAAAGTTTATTGCAAATTAAAGCAATTTAAAGGCTTGTACTAAACTTATATGTGTCTGAAAAATAGAATAAATTGTTCAATGTTCGTTAAACAATTAAAATTGTGAAAAAAACGATTAGATCCCAATTAACTCATTTTTTCGCAACCGCATATTGACGCACAGTATATATATGCATTTTGATATGATATTTAATGCTTATTTCCTTCTAATTGTGCAAATTATTCAGTTAACGTATTGCATACTTTATGATATAAATGCACTTGAAATTCAACACAGTGTTCAATGGTTTTCACAATAGCGCGACCGAAAATGTTGATCATTCGCAAACATTGAATGGCATCATGACTGAACAGCAAGACATACTTTCTAGCATTGACCAACTGCAAAATCCTGTTTTCAAAGAGTATTTTTCAAGTTTCAGACAGGAAATTGACAACCCAAATGTCCTGTTTTGGTGGTCATATTTGGACATGGTTTCTATCCTTTTAATGTTTACAAAGTCAGAAAGAGATGGGCTTTGGGATTTATATTTGAAGTCTTTCCGTTCAATGCTCCCATGGTTCTTCCGATATGACCATACAAATTATGCTAGGTGGGGTAGTGTGTATCTTGCTGATTGCCACCAATTGCCTATTGAAGTACTATCAGAGTTTCAGGATGGAAATTTTGTCGTCAAGAGAAGTGCTGGAACTTTCAATCAAGTTGACCCAGACCAAAGTCAAGAATGGCTAAACGCCACGGGTAAGAAAGGTGGTGGAATTGTAGGAATTACTAGGACTCCATCTGCTCTCAGTAGGTGGTCCCTTTCCTACAATCTGAGATCTCATATAAGTCTTCTTACAAAGGTGATGTACGATGTGAATCCAGATGACATTCTCACACACAAGGACGCATCAAAGAGTCGACAAGTTACTGATGCAGTGTATGAGGATTCGCTCGTTGATGCAATGAAAAGGTTTAGAGTATTTGACCTTTTGTACGAAAGAGATCAACTGATCAATATAGTTACAAAAGACAAAGCTACAGATATGATCAAGGAGTCCTTACTTTCTGCAGCAAATTTGGGACAGATATCATTAGAGAATTTCGTAAAAGATCGTCTGATACCAAACATAGAAACAAGTAGTTTACAAGTTCCTTTGAGAAGTGTTCTGAAAAAAAGCTGCTCATTAACATTTGACTCCTTATACAAGGTACAAGTTGTACCAAAAGCTGTGGAAAAGAAAAAAATTCTAAAGGCAGATCGGAACATACTGCAGAGACTTGTCATTGCATATAAGGCCGGACGAGAGGTTGATTTAGAGCAGATTTTGAAACACGAGCTCCTTCCTGTGCCGATATCTATAGCGGATACCAGCGGTGCACTAAAGTCTGGAAACAAATCTGTTGTTTTAGAAGACATACTTCAAGATGTTGATGTAAGGGCGCGAGTCGAAAATGTAGGCGAATCACCAGCTTTGATCATAGATGGCCAGGCTTTAGTTCAGAGCATGAAAACACATGGCATGAAAACATTTGGAGACTTTGCAGATGAGTTTGTTTCCACTGTGGTGAGAAAAGGGGCCATGTATTCAAGAGTTGATGTTCTGTTCGACCATTACAGGGAACAATCTATAAAATCGGGCACTCGTTCTCGTAGGGCAAAAGGGCAGCAGCCAGTTAGAAGGGTTATTGAAAATAAGGATGTGCCACTCCCGAATAACTTTTCAGCTTTTTTGTCTTTGAATGACAACAAGAAAGACCTAGCTGCCTTTTTATCTGAGCAGATAATTCTTCATGCACCCACAGAGAAAACTGTTGTTACTGCTGGTGGGTTTCTCGATGAGAATAGCGTTAAATGCAATGACGAATTCCTCGATATATCTGCCCTACATGCGTCACATGAAGAGGCAGATACTAGAATAGTTCTTCATGCCATACATTGTGCGAAAGAATCCACTTGCAGTTCAGTTGTTGTACTAGCATCTGATACTGATGTTTTACTGCTACTTGTATCTTTCTTTTCAGAAATAAATATACAGTTGTGGATGGTTGCTGGAACATCTGCAAAGCCCAAGAACATTCCTATTCATGCTGTTGTAGAGAAAACCTTTACCTCTCCAGAAATGTGCACGAATCTGTTAGCATTCCATGCTCTGACTGGATGTGACACAACTTCTTTTTTCTTTGGGATATCCAAAAAAACTGGATTTAAGGTTTACAAAGACAATGTTGGGCTTCTTGGGGGTTTTGGAGAGGGCAATTTAACTGAACAGAAAATAGTCGACTGTGAAAAGTTCGTATGCAAGCTGTATAACCAGGGCACAGTGTCGTCAACTGACTCGGTTAGGAACATTTTATTCGGAAAATCCAAGAGCCCCGAAAACATGCCCCCCACTAGCGATGCCTTGCATCTGCACATTAAACGTGCACATTATCAAGCGCTGGTATGGAGACAAGCAAATATAAGTAACCCCACATTACCATCTCCAACTGAGATGGGATGGAAGTTGAATGAAGGTATTCTAGTGCCTATTCTGATGACTTTAGACCCAATTCCAGAATCTTGTTTAGACTTGATTGCATGTAGTTGCACAACAGGTTGTAAAACATTGAGGTGTGGGTGCAAGCGTAACAATTTGCTGTGCATGGACCTTTGTAAGTGCAAAGGCACAAGCAAAGAACAATGTAGGAACAGTATACGTTGAATTTTGAGGAAAAACAGAGAAAATTCGGGTTTTCTTTCGTGCAATGGCTTTTTTAGGGTCGCATGCTTATTTCTATCTTTTTCTCGATGCTATTGTATTTTGTAAACATAGTTTTTACATTTTTTTTTCTACATGCGCGTTTCAAAACGATTTGAAAAAAATTACTGTCCGCCATTTTGAATCGCCATTTTGACCTATTTAATGCCATTTTCATGAAGTTCAACATATTTTTTCAGATTCAGCATACTCAAATTAGGTTAAAAAGTTATGTTGAACCAAATAATAATAATTTGCCGTTAGAAGTTCTTTTTAGCTGAAATCGGACCAGACTACACCAACAAAAACTGGACGCCACCAGATAACTGAAAAATTGTTGAGTGTGGCGAAAAGCAATAAATAATCAATCAATCTTAAGTATAGTGCACAATATCATGAATTAACCTTGTGTTTTCTCCGATATATCTGTCGGACATGAACCCTGTTTGATCTGGGTCTATTACCTTATCTATATATTTTTTAAATCTAGCTGCAATGGATCCAGAGGCAATTTTACATACTGTATTTAGCAAAGTTATAGGTCACCATTTTTTTAGATACTATTTGGACTTGTCACCCTTTGGTAGTAATGTAATTACTCCATGTCTTTGTGTAATAGATGAAATATTGTTTTTATAACCACAGTTTGATGGATTGAACAACATATACACCAATACATTTCAAAAAAAAAAAAACCCTTAAAGAATTCAGAAGAAAAACCATCAGATCCTGGTGACTTGTTTGATTTCATATTCAAAAGCATATTAGAGGCTTCAGCTAAAGTTATTTCACCCTCTAAAGATTCAGATTCTCTTTCAGAAAGTGTAAGAAAATTATATTTTGCTAATTCATTCTCCAAATCAACATCAGCATTATTTAACTGTTTTATATAAATGTTTGTAAAACATTTTTGGCATAACAATATTGACTTACATTCAGTGTACTAGTGCTTTTATTTTGAAGTACATAATAGACATAGTAAACCAAATGCAAAATTAACAAAAATTTCACATGCTCTTCTGCCATTACTTCACAATTATGTATTAATTCCAAAAGCATGTGTAAACAGGTATCATCTTCAGTACTCTGTTTCTAACACCTACGGGTGGTACAACAGAGAAGGGGTTCTCCTGGCATCTATAGCATTTCTGGTCAAGGGCTAGGAAGCAAATATCAACAAGAGGCTAATGGGCCACATTGCTCACCTGAGTCACCTAGGCCCATATTAAATATAAAACTTTAATCCTCTATTTTGGCCCCACCTCACTCCCAGGAGCCATGATTTAACACACTTGAATCTGCACTATGTCAGAAAGTTGTCATGTAAATTTATAATTTTCTGGCCAGGTGGTTCTTAAGAAGAAGATTTTTAAAGATGTTTTCCTATACTTTCACATATGAAACTTTGATCCCTTATTATGGCCCCACCCTGTCCCCAAGAGCCATGATCTTAACAAACTTGAATCTGCACTATGTCAGGAAGCTTCAATGTAAATTGGAACTTTTCTGGCCCAGTGGTTCTCGAGTACAAGATTTTTAAATGACCACATCCCTATTTTTGCATTTTTATGATTATCTCCCCTTTGAAGGGGGCATGACCCATTATTTGAACAAATTTGAATGCCCTTCATCCAAAGATGATTTGTTTAAGTTTGATTAAAATTGGCTCCGTGATTCTGCAGAAGATTTTTAATGATTTTGCCTATATTTTCACATATAAAACTTTGATTCCTGATTGTGGCCACACCCTACCCCAGGGGGCCATGATTTTAACAAATTTGAATCTGCACTATGTTAGAAAGTTTCCATGTAAATTTGAACTGTATTGGCCCAGTGGTTCTTGAGAACAAGATACTTAAATGACCCCATCCCTATTTTTGCATTTTTGTGACTATCTCCCCTTTTAATGGGACATGACTCTTCATTTGAACAAACTTGAATCCTCTTCACCCAAGGATGACTTGTACCAAGTTTGACTGACATTATAATGCTGGAGAAGATTTTCAAAATTTATCAGTGTTTTTTCCCTATTTCACCACTATCTTCCCTTGGAGAAGGGTGTTGCCCTTCATTTGCATAAACTTGAATCCCCTTCACCCAAGGATGCTTTTTGCCAAGTTTGACTGAAATTTTCGTAGTGGTTCTGGAGAAGATGAAAATAGGAAAAGTTTACACCAACAACAACAAACAACAGAAAACTTTTGATCAGAAAAGATCACTTGAACCTTTGGCTCAGGAGAGCTAAAAATCACTGCTGTCTCCACAAAAAGATGACACATGATATTATTCACACATTATCTTTGTTATATTACTAAATACAATGCATTTTTTGAATTTTTAAAATCAATTTACCATAGATATTTTGTTATGCAGGATACAAGTCAACAGACACTGTATGGAATATACACTAATGAAACTGGGTGGTTCTCTTTGTTTTCTATTATTCACTGTGTAGGTAATGATCAGTTATGAGGTTATAGTGGATATAGTGGTACATGTATATATCATATTCAACCTTCATGATAATAACATATACAATCAAAGGCCTGAAGGGCCACAAAGGCGTCAAGTGCAATATCACATACATTATTGGGTTCTAAATAAATTCAGAGGGCAGATAAATTAGAGAAAGTAAGAGAAGAAATGTTTGAGTGCCACAGGAAACATTTCCTCATGTTTAAGTGCATAAATAAAGCATTACAATCATTTGTAAAATGTCAGCAAACTGTGTTTATTTACATAAAAAGAAATAGAAAAGAGAGCTTGGGCTGAAGTTGCTTATCCTAACAAGTTCATACATGTACCCTCCTCTTGCTAGATAATATCCCTTCAAGACTAGTTACTTTACAAAGGCTATAATGAATAAATTGAAATCGAAAAATGCTGAAAAGAATATAACTGCTTCAGAGTGAGACTACTTGTTTATAGAAGTTGTATCTTCTGTTCATGTATGATGTAACAATTATATGATATTAACTCTCTGTTTTCAATAATGTCTAACAATTCAAAAGTTAACATATATGTAGAAAGGTTATTGGAATTCTGAACAAAATTCAATTCACAGTGAATGCTACCTAGCCTGGGTTTCTTCACAGAATAACCTGTTATTTTTGTTGCTATGCACACGCTACTTTCATTTTGCTTAATTGAGAATCGGGATCAGGATTACCGAAAACAAAACTGGAAATAGTCTGTGTCTTTAGAATAGAACTAAACCGTGACAATGTGCAATCCAATTAAATATTTATTTGTTTCTACTGATCTGAAATAAGGACTCTTGGTGAAACTATGAGACTATAGATATAAATGAAAACCAAATTTGAGCAGGTTAATTTTTAAGCACTTAATGATATCGTGCAAAACAAATTTTGCAGGAAAATCTGTTTCGCAGTAAATCCATCTGTGAATAATGAACTTTTCTTGCCAAACAATCGTTATTTATCTATTGAACAAAGATACAATAATAAACAACGACATCAACAATGGAAATGGTATTGTGCCTTTCAAATATCAATTAAAGTCAATGTTTCAAAGTCTTGAATCGTAAGAAACGTTCAATACCAATAGGCACTATTTGATTTCACTCAATGAGATCGGAAAGGCTGGGTAGAGGCAAAACTTTGCATGATCATTATAAGGCTCTCGAGCAAGTTCGATGCCTTAAAAACTGCACAATAAAGGGAAAAAAATACATTTTCATTTCTTGTCACTTGAGGGATGAAATATATTAACCATTAAATCAAATGCACTGAATACAAACTTCACATCGGTTATGTGTGATTACATGGTCAAGTATCACTCAATCTCCCCTCCACACAAAGCTTTTTTTTTTCTTTTTAAAGGTAACTCCATACTCACATAATTATCTGATAAAAGTATAGAAAGTGTAAAAGTTAACACTAATAAATTATCAAATCAAATCTATGTGTCATGAAACTTTTTAAGATGCAAGACATACATAAACAGATTCATATCTCAATATCAGAAAATTCCAATTTTCCTTAAACAGCATTATCAAACTTTCATAAAAACTGGTTACAACAATATACACAATAATTTCATGAAAATATCTTTACAAAAATACACAAAATGTCTCTGAAAAATAAAGGAAATTTACGTCACAATGGAATTGATAACTAATCTAATGAAAATGGGGTTATGGCCCTTGGATTAAATGTTATGTCATATTTTATGTTTAACAAGATTTTTTACAATAACTAATGGAAAAAGACTCTAACAAAATTTATGTTCCTATCATGCATGAATCTAAATAAATCAATGATTTTGCAAAATCTTATGAAATCACAGGAGGGAGGAATTACTCTAAGGCAGCTCCATTCTTCTGTGATTTATCTATAATGGTTCACAGTAGGAAAACTATTAATTTCTATTTAATATAGTTTAATCAATAACCAAAGAAAATGTATATGTTGCCTCCTTTTTTAAAGATGTCAGACATACATAAACAGAAGTACATGCCAACATCAGAAATTCATAAACAGGATAATAGAAATACATAACAACTGGTTAAAATAACGAAATTTTAATGTCAACAGTTTCAAAAATAAATACATATGAATTAATTGTGGATATCAAGGAATTCATTATATAATAGATATACAATACAGAAAATGTCAGCATAGGAGTTATTGTTCTTGAAACACATTTTTAATGTAGATACTTCATCATTTATCAAAAATATAAATGCTTCAGTATCAAATTGTTTACTAATTTTTTTTTAATATACAGAATGAATAAAAATACTTCTATCATGCATAAAGTTTAATCACATAAGGATTTTGGAAAAACGTGTGATGTCAAATGAGGATGGAGCTTTTTTAAAAGACAAGTCCTATAGGAGGGGTGTGAATATATTAACACAAAGACAAGACCTACAGGAGGGGTGTGAATATATTAACACAAAGACAAGACCTACAGGAGGGGTGTGAATATATTAACACAAAGACAAGACCTATAGGAGGGGTGTGCATATATCAACACAAAGACAAGGCCTGTTGGAGGGGTGTGAAATGATCAGGCACCTATCTATACATACAAAAGACTCCTGAATAAATCTGACTGAATTCAATAAGGTATAGAGAAGCCAGAACTTTACATACAAGTGAAAATGAGATCATCCTGCAAAACAGCATGCAAGAAAATTGTCCATTCTTTTCTTTACTACATTCCTCCACTTTTCTTTTCTCACCTTTCCTTTCTTTTGTCATCCATCTGTATCAAATTTGTCTTTAGGGGAAGGGGGACCTTTGAAGGGTAGTAAAAATCTAATCTCAAAGAGAGACATTCTATTTCAGATTTTCAAATACAGATTTAAAATACTGCAATAGTTCCTTTGTACATTTTGAAGTTATAACTTAAAAAACATTTTGAGGATACAAAGCTGCTATCTCCACAGTTATGTAGCTAGTCCTATGAATACAACAATAAGTTTAATATGGACAATTTTCTTTACAGAATTGAATGATTTTTGACAACCATGGCTGAGGTACCAGACACTGCCCAGCATTATGTCCAATGTGTCACATATAGAAATTACTCCAAGTTCTATTGCAACACCTGTCACCTGAAAAATGTGTGAACAATGCAGAAAGATCCATTTTGAGAAAAAAGAAAATCAAACACATTCAGTGGTTCTGTATCAGGAGAGAAAGAGAAAACTTCCATCAGAAAAATGTGAGATCCACCCAACTCATGACATTAATGTCTACTACAGTGACTGCCAGAATCCTGTTTGCTCCAAATGCTTTAAGAAAAATCACAAAGGACACCAAAACAGGATCTTCAGAAAGTATACAACAAAATCCTTAAACAATGTGTCATCGAACTGACCTACATTGAAAAATCACTTCTTCCACAGGCTGAAAAAAGTATAAGTCGAAGGGAGAGAAAATACGAGACGTCAAAATGAAGAGTACAGAGACAAGGTTACTCATGAAAAAGCGAGCAGATGAAATCCAGGCTGCAGTTAAGGTAATACTGGCTGAAAATGATGCAGAGCTGGTCAAAATGGAAAAGTCTATCCATGATGACCTGCTACACCAACAGAAAGAAAGAGAGGACTACCCTGTTTATCTCAATCAACTAATCACTAAATATAACACCGCGAGACCATTAAATACATCCACTAAATTTCACAAATTCCACAAGGAAATTTCATCATTTTGCATGCTTCATTTGACAGAGCCAATACTACTAGAATTCATTCCAGGTATATTTTATAAAGAAGAAATAGCCAAACAGTTTGGTGACATTCGTATGAAACCAATATATATGGGCAATAACAAGACCAAACACTCTGCTGCAGAGAGAACTGTCTCTGCCATTTCTCCAGTCTTAAAATCCAGTTCAGAACTCTCTTCCACTAGAAAAATAAAAGAAGTTGCGATGAAGTATCTAATGTTTATCATTTATCTCCATTACCATCTGACTCAGGAAAATTCTGCGCCAGTGATAAAAAGGGGAACCTGCTTTTGTCGGACATGCAAGGAAAGCTAATACAGAAAATATCAGCCAAATTAAATCGCACTTACTGTGGTTACCACACAGTCACTGCAGAGGGAGAAGTTCTCTACACAGATTACGACAACAAAGTCATCTATCAAGTCTCCAGGAATACAACTACCACAATACTGATAAGTACAGAGAACTAGGGACTATGGGCCATCTACTCCTCTCACATCAACGGAGACCTACCATTGGGGATGGGAAATATAGATAAAGAACAAAAAGTGACCAGATACAGTAAGGATGGAGAGAAGCTTCAAGACTTCCAGAAGGATCACAAAGGACAGGCTTTATACCGGAGTATATCCTACATCACAAAGAACATTAACGGTGACATCTGTACATCAGACTTTATTGCCTGTAAGGTAGTCATGGTGACCAGATCTGGACAATATTGGTTCTCTTACTCTGGTTATCATAAGTTACAATCTGGATTCTATCTCACAGGAATCTGTACAGATGTCCTGGGACATATCTTGGTGTGTAATGGTTATTATGACTCCTCTGGAAAAAATCACTCGTGTCCACCTGTTGAACCAGAATGGTCAGTTCTTGTCTCTCCTAATAACACTAGACCAATGTCCGTGGGTTTCCCGTGCTCTCTGTGTTGATGAACAACATAACTTCTGGACTGGGTGTTTGTACAGTTCTACAATCTCTGTGTATAAGTACATCCACAACAAATACTAATAAAAAATACTATCACCATCAACATGCCTGTTATATATGCTGAGGTCTGTGTTGTATGACTGGGTTCCAGGACATTTTTACATTAATATGGATAAAGTGTACCACCACAGGACAAGTTTCAAGTTCAAGTTTCTTTAAATCATGGCCATGGAGTAGGGGGGGAGGGGTTAGAATGGAGGTACTTAATAAAGTCATAAAGAGTTTTATAAAATGTCACTTCAAGGGGCAATCAATGGTTCATTAAATTATTACTTTTTTTAAGGCATGAAAGAAGTTTGTTTACAAGCTGCCTATCACTGCATGTGTAAACATCAATCCTATACAGCTTAATCCCTGAATTCAGTTTATACACAGACTGAGTGTGTAAGAAATTGAAGGAATGCTTTTTTTTATATCACATTATATTGCTGTTTCTACATACTCTTTCTTATACACACTCTCTATGTAGGATATCAACTGCATATATGGCATTGTTTTTGTGTTTTCTTCTTAGCAAAACACTTCTTTTAACAGTCATTTGTATTTCCCACTATTATCTTTAAACAGAAGTTGCTTATTGTATTTATTCTATCATCTTCCTCCATGACTGTAAAAAAAAAATATCAGAAAAACTGTCCTACACTGGTGCCTTAGTTCCACTAAATGCACCTCCAACACAAAAGAGTTTGTTCTGGCAAATGACATATATAAATGACTATAAAGGTGTTTACCTGTCGTGGTTCAATGAGTAACATTGCTGTTTTAGGATCATATCCATGGAGTTCTATCTGGCTCTCTACAGCATACTGTAACAAAACATACATCTTATAAACACACACACACATAATTAACTGTTCTAAACATGTATTCACATATACAACTACAATAATAGATATAAAGATATTACACACACATACACACACCAGACATCCTATATCCTATACATGTGTGTATATATATTGAAGGAATGAATTTAATTCTGGGGCATATTATGTGATATAACCTAGTTTAGGTCAGTTTATGCTTTATGATCCACAAAGCGATTATAAAAAAAAAAAAAAAACTGATCCAAACTAGGTTATATTAAAATTTACCCTTGTTGCCACTATCAGATCTGACACAGTAAAATATAATCGCAATCTGCAAGTAAATGAGACATAACATCTCTGATAAAATGTGATGAACCTTTTTTCTTTTGGCTTTGAGATGCAGATCAAGTAATCCCTCCTCTCCAGTGAGAAATGTATTTAAAAATGAACTGGGCAACATTTACAAATGCTTGATATATGGTAGTGTTAGATACATGGCCTTCCTACTAGCCCTGGTTAGTGGGTTAACTCTTTAGCTCAATTGGTAGAGCACTGGACTGCCATGCAGGAGGTCCCAGGTTCGATTCTCAGTGGAGACACAAACTAGTCTCTGTTACAGTTGGCACCCTCATTGGGACCAAGGTAATCTCTGATGGGTGAGAGTGATTGCCATGAGAACTTCGCCTTATAGCGCTGGTACTCCAGGAGAGTTGGGATGTCTCTCTCTCTAAAGGAGGACAATGTGGTAGTGTCAGATACATGGCCTTCCTACTAGCTCGGGCTTGTGGGTTAACCCTTTAGCTCAATCAGTAGAGCACTGGACTGTCTTGCCAGAGGTCCTGGGTTTGATTCTCAGCAAAGGCATAAGCCAGCCTCTGTTACAGTTACATTTAATTAATATACTATTTTCATTTTAAGCTACTGTACAGCAGGGTTTTTTTAGCAGTGTTCTAATTTTGGCTTATTTTAGTGGTTTGATGGTAGTGTGCTAAAATTTTAATCACTAAATTTGTACCCTAAGTATAGTACTGAACACAAGAAAGATAACTTCAATCATTTGCAGTGGCTTTAGTGAGGCAGGGATTACATACGTACTGAAAACTCATCTTGAAGATGAACTTCCCCTGTCTACTCTTACCGAAAATTGATGCCACATTAAAACACTACTGCTATTATCAAAGTAACTCAAGATCCAAACCTTTTTTGATTTAAAAAAATCATTATAATTTCTTGCATTGTGTTTCTTTACCTATCTAAGGTACATGGAACACTCTCCTGTTAAGGAGGTAAAAATCAAGTACTGTATGAAATGTTTTGAAAATCTGTGTCCGCCAAAAAAAATTCTGCCAATATTATTGGCATACCTGTGACTAGGCAAAACGCCAAATTTTACACCCACTAAAAAGAAACCGCTATGCCGTATTATTCAAATATCATACAAAAAATGCATTGTTTTTCACTACAGTGATTTTAGTACCATAGTAGGTCTTGCTTGATATTGAGGGAACAATCTATTGCACAGTAGTACTGACTTTCTATTTCTTAGCTCTAGTCGGTGCGGGTTCAATTCTCACTCACACCAATATATGTGAGAAAGTTTGCCAGTTTATTTTCAGAAGGTCAGTGGTCTAAACCCAGGTACATTGTATCTGGGTTCTCTCTTCCACTAATAAAAAAAAAAATGGATGCCACCAGATAACTGAAAAATTGTTGAGTGTAGCAGAAAACAATAAACAAATGATCAATTTATTTCTTAGAAGGCCTACAATAGTGCTGCAATGTAAATTAAAAAGAAAGATTGAAAATAGTTCTGGATGCTAGTTGTCTGCAGGTGTGTCCCCATATTAATCATATTATACAAAATAATTGCATATCCTAATTTGTATTTCACCTATCAGAGTCTAGAATACAATAAGAATTAAATTACAAACATGGCTGCATACTGTAACAAAGCAGACTTCCTGTACACAGGTACATACATGCGTATGATTTGCAGTCCTCTACATGTACCTATAAAGCTATATGGTGTACAACACTGTAGCCAATAATGTTGGAATATCTTCATGTTTACCAATATTGAGAGTTTAACAGTGTGTTCAATGAAACACATGTTTCCTATGATGGCATCAGTAATCAAGGGATCAAATAAACAAGGAAAACACACCATATCAAAGCTAACATTTACAGAGTTCTAGGGTGAGACATACAAACAGAAGCACTCTCTTTAACATTTACAGAGACAGACAGACATGCTCTCTTTAACATTAACAGAGACAGACAGAAATGCTCTCTTTAACATTTACAGAGACAGACAGAAATGCTCTCTTTAACATTTACAGAGACAGACAGACAGAAACACTCTCTTTAACATTTACAGAGTTCTAAGGTGAGCCAGACAGACGGACAGCACGACAGACGGAATCGCTCTCTTTAACATTTCCAGATTTCTAGGGTGAGACAGATGCACTTTCTTTAACATATACAGAGTTCTAAGGTGAACCAGACAGACAGCACGACAGACAGACAGACAGAAACACTCTATTTAACATTTACAGAGGTCTAGGGTGAGACAGATGTACGAACATGTGGACAAAGTAATCCTCCCTATGCTTCACAGAGAACACAATATAACAAACAAAAGCCTATCTTCATTTGTCAACAACAAGTTGAGTGAGAAGATAATGACTTACATGATCAGAAGGAAAGGCCTTGCTTTCCATTAAAATTTTGTATCTAGTGGGGGTTGGTCGATAAAAGGAGATCTGAAAAACAAAAACAAATATCCTTGGTATACTAGTTAGTATGAACCTTTAAGTTTATCACAAGCTTATAAAACCAAAACAGTAACATGTAAATCTTTAAAGCTCATTATATTCTATAAAATATGAAAAATCACCATGAAAGATGAGATGTTAAGATATAAATCCTACAAAGAATATGAAACTGAGATTAGGGCAAACATTTTTTCGGATGTTTTTATCAAAAATTTCAAATTCAATCTTTCGTAAGTATGGGTTTTTTCTTCATTATGCATAGTTCTTCCCTCTTTAGTGAATTTATGGTTTTTCCTTCATTAATTTATGCATGAGTTTTTCACTCATCAGTGTATGCATTGTTCTTCCCTCATTAGTGTATGCACGGTTCTTCCCTCATTAGCAAATACATGATTTTTCTTTCATTAGTGTTGCAATGTTCTTCACTCAGTGTATGCATTGTTCTTCTCTTATTATTGTAAGTATGTTTCCCCTCCCATTAGTGTATGCATGGTTTTTCCCTCATTAGTGTATGCATGGTTCTTCCCTGATTACTATATGCATCGTTCTTCCCTCATTGGTGATTTATTGCTTTCCGCCACACTCAACAATTTTTCAGTTATCTGGTGGCGTCCAGTTTTTTTTTGTTGGTGGAGGAGAGAACCCAGATACAATGTACCTGGGAAGAGACCACCAACCTTCCACAAGTAAGCAAGTTTGCCAGTTTACTTGCGGAAGGTCGGTGGTCTCTTCCCAGGTACATTGTATCTGGGTTCTCTCCTCCACCAACAAAAAAACTGGACGCCACCAGATAACTGAAAAATTGTTGAGTGTGGCGGAAAGCAATAAATAATCAATCAATCAATCCCTCATTAGTGTATGCATGGGTTTTTCCCTCATTAGTGTATACATGGTTTTTTCCCTCATTAGTGTATACATGGTTTTTTTCCCTCATTAGTGTATGCAAAGTTCTTCCCTTATTCATGTATGCATGGTTCTTCCCTCAATAGTGTATGCACGAGTTCTTCTTTCGTTAGTGTATGCACAGGTTCTACCTTTCACCATCCAAGTATGATACTTTGATGCTTGAAATTGGAAAATAAAATCAATTACTTACCAACAACAAATGAAGATTAACAGTCAGCCCATTCATAACTGCAATTTCTTCTTTATTTGCCCCTGTTTATTAGGAAAATTCTGATGAGAATTCAATTTACATTGAAAGTTTATCAGACTGGCTCCCATACTGACCCTAGAAATGAATTTTGGGTAATTTCCTTTGTCTTTTGGGATACAGAAAATATTTTCTAATATATGTAGCAATTACAGTAATGAGAAAATAAAACAGTATTCATGAAGCAATTTATTCATCAGTATTTAAATAAAACTGTTTTTGCAACACTGTTCATTTCACAGACTTTGTAACATTAATAATAAAAAAAAAAAGTAACACCACTTGATTATCATTGTTCATTCTATTAATGTATATATGGAAAATCTAATGGAGAAAAAAATTATGAACTTGGGTATTTTTCAAAAGCAAAATTCCTATCTCGACGCATGTATATTTTGTCTATATGATTTCATGACCGAGATTCTGAATTCAGTTGCAAGAAAAACAGCTGAAAAAAAAGGCGGACTGCTGTTCTGATCACCTACCCAGGTAGTCAATTGATGACTGGGTAACTGGTCACTTCATTCTCCTCAGTCTGAAACCACTAGTACATGTAATAATAAGATTGAGAAATAATTTTCATGCCTTACCAACAATTTTGCCCATGTCTTCGCAGAAACCCTCATCAAACAATACCCAGGGTAGATCGCCATGCAGATGACCTTCCACCCCTCTGTCAATAAAACAGTTCAAATAGTGACACATTATATATCTAAATGGTCTCTTATCTCATACAATGGCTGCTGAAACCCTTATTTCTGTGTATGGCTTACTCCTGAAGGATTGACAAGAGAATATGTATCACCTCATATTACATCACCACCTGTGTAATATACACCCTTGTTTATAAAATACAATAAAACACATAGAACAGATTTATGATAATAAAAAAATCTAATCCTCCCTTTATTATTTGGCAATCTGCCAGGTACAAAAGGTCAAATTATTTACATATATCCCCTGAAAACAATGCCATAATTACATGTGCTTGTTCCAATCTATACACACAATGCAGGTTATATATTTATTCTGCAATGTTTGTGATCTTCATAAGATGTTCAACAACAAAAAAATCATTCCAGTATTTAAATAATTTTACAATATCTCACAATTTAATTTTCAACAATCTCAAAACTTATCATTGTCAGAATTACATAGTACCTCTGTCATGTGTTTGGGACATGTATCTCTCAATTAAGCCTGGTAAGAGTATTTGATCAGAGAAGGTATAATAGAGTATGACCATTTAGTTATAAGGCCTTTGACATGAAGGTCAAGGTTATTATATACACTTAAGCATTTATAACACATTTTCATTTTATTTTGAAGCTTTCTTACATTGTTGTTATAAATTGGGGAAGATTTTTACGAAATTGGGATTTTTGGAGACTTTTGCTTTCTCATGCTTGAGATCAGGAAAATCTCACCTAAATCGGGAAAGTTGATATGTCTGATAACCAGGTCCCATAAAATAAAAGCCATAAATGACAGGTTCAAATTCCATATTTTCTATGTCCAAAGGCCATAACTCAGCAAAATAAAATCAATAGACTAGAACAAATTTCAAATTTGATCTGTAATTTGTCATGTTAAAGCAACATACCAAATATTAAATGAATATCTGCAAGCATGACCAAAAAAAAGGGCAGAAACTGAATATCTGAATTACTGTAGATGTATTTAATTTCATTATTTTCGTGTCTTGGAGAAAACAACAAAAACTAAATTCAGCATGATTTTTATTTTAGAAAATGTTTATTTTATCAGAAATACTTGTCTGTTATTCGTCGCCTATTTGTAGATCACATATTTCTTCAGTATAGTAATTGTCACCATTGTATTCCATAAGAGAAGATGTATCTATCTGCACTTTCTTGTGTAAATAATCAACTCATTACAAAAACACACAGTTGCCAATGAAAAAAGTTCAATGATCACTATCAAAACAGTATCCTTTCAAGATAAATTTCAATTTACTGTTAACTGTACAGTCACAAGGATGACATTCTACCATTCAGCTTTGGTAGGGGATATAGTTTGAATATAGTTATTTTGTAGCAGGTCGAGGAAATTCTTGTCCTAATGTTCCTATGAACATCAATCAGGGCAAGGACAGGAGCATGGTTTCTACTGGTGTGTCTGATTCATTTACAAATTTTAGCAACTACAGGAATACAATATCAACACTTTGAAAAAGTTATGATAATGGCTTAAATACAGTAAATTAATGACCCAAGCTTAAATAGCTCAAACAGGAAGGATTGGTTTGTGAATAAGTGATAACGACTACCCACTTTGTTGATGAAATGGTTTATAAAAGGCATATGTATCATAACAGTATTTAAACAAGTTACGATTGCAGATATACTTGGTAAGCATAAAATGTAATTTTTAAGTGATCACAAACAATGATAATTAATCCACACAAAATCCATGTTCGATACAAAAACAACAAAAAATTTCACAACAAAATTAAATACTTTCTAATTCTAAGGGCTATAACTCAACAAAAAAACCTATGGAATGGTGCAAAATTCAAACTTGATCTGTAATTTGTTATGGTAAAGTAATGTACCAAATATTAAATGAATATCTGCAAGCATGCCAAACCAAGAATATCAGTAAAACTGATAGATGCTCCCCAAACTACATCTAACCAATGAACTACTTCATATAATGAATGCACAGGCGCTCAACAATTTTAATATCTATAACCAAAATAAATATCTTCCTGTAAACAAACTATTCACAAGGTATATCACACCGCCATCTTGGTTTTCAGTTTTACCAGCTGCATCACTTGCAAATTTCGGCAGAAAGTTTGATATAATATAATTAGACCCTAGTCATTTAGAAACAACTCTGTCAAGGTCTTATCTCTCGCATCTTCATAGTGAACTGGAAATAAAGTCCATTTATCGGCTATAATCAACTGTCAATCATCTACTGCTTCTCTAATGCAAAAAATTGGTAAAAGGGGGACGGAAATTGACATAATTTCAGGATAGCCTTTTTTTCATTGGTCGATAAAATTATAAATTATCATAATTTGCAGTAGATTTAAATATGTTATGTTATAGATCATGTAGATGTCAAGGTAATATGGATCTTAAACACTAATGTATTGGTCTATACTTTCCTCAATTTTTTTAACGTAAAACATGATATGTTCACTTATACATGCATTCATTGTATGGGTGATAAATCTTAACTGATCGGAGTCGAAGCAAAAGGAGTGGGAGAGGGGGGGGGGGGGGGGGGGGGATTTTCAATGATGTTTTGGCAATTGCAATAGATTTACTAAATTTCCCTTCCCTGTCTGCCCCCCAAAAACACAACTGTACCCGAATTTTATTGTTTGCAGGGCTGCACACTACCCTGCATTCAGTGCCACACCATCCCCCCCCCCCCCAAGTGTCAGAAGTTACATCATCATGGGAATTATCATTTGCATAATTTTGTCAACTTCCGCCCCCCTTTTACCAATTTTTCACATTTGAAAAGCAGTAGACAATGATTGACGGTTGATTATAGCAGTCTTCACAAAAACTTTTATTGAATACATGCCCATCGGGCATCTATTTCTATCAATTTCACCTGCCTGAACAAATATTAAGATGCCCCCCAAAAACTGCATGCTGCAGGCCAACAAAAATATATTCCTGTTTCCTGTATCCAGTCAGAAAAAAAACAACAGGGTGATTATGTTCTAACTAACTACAGAAAAAATAGGGTAATGATGTACTAACTACTTGGGGGAAAATATATTTATTATATTTTTTAATGAAAATGTTAAAGTAGGAATATTCAATGGGATGTTAAAATTTATTGGAGTTTTAATAGTTGTATGATGGTTCAGATTAATTTGTTTAAGTACCATATTGACCCAGCTATTCTTTAATTATGGCAGTACATCACAACACAGTGATTAAACTCCCTGTGATACTATCTATTATGTCAATAGACTTATCCCAAGTCTGAATCCAGAAGGGAGTTATGTTTACATGAATATTACACTAAATTTTTATACTTTAAAATTCTTTTGTGAAGTAAATTAAATTAATTCATCTTTAAATATATATGTGTTAATAACAATTATAGAAGTAAACTAAATTCGATATAAATGAAATAATCTATCTTAATGTCTCCTTATACAATGCAGTATAAAACATATCAATTTCTGGTAATTAGATTCCCCAAACGAAGTGCACACTTCTACACAATATGCACTAAAGATATAGTTTGTCTGTATGAAATAACTCACAAGTTTATTTAAGAAGTGAATACAGTAAGTGAATCAACATCATAACATATATTAATCAAAAAGAAAATTGAAGAAATTTGGATTTACTGAAAAAGTTCGCAATATTTTGGAGTGTTTTTAAAATGAACTATAATGGTAATGCTGTTAAATGATTTATATATGGGGAGATACATGGAAAATAGGACTATATTATTTGTATTTCAAAGAAAGTAATTTATCATTTTGGTCCAGGTGGACCGATCTCCGATGCGATTAATTATGCCTGATGGGCTTCTGCTTATGCAATTTCTACATGCCCGCTCCTGATTTTACCAGGCCCCGGGCATTGGGCTACTGGGTTATTTCAAAGACTGTTATAGCCAATAAAAGGACCTTATTTCCAGTTCACCATGGCAATATGAGAGGTAAGACCTTGACAGAGTTGTTTCTAAATGGTAGGGGCAAGCAATGCAGCTGGTAAAAAAGAAAACCAAGATGGCAGTGTCATATACCTTGTGAATAGTTTGTTTACTGGAATATAATTTTTTTTAATTATAGATATTTAAAATATCGTTCTGAGTGACCTTGATATTTACAAAATGAACAGTGTTTTTTGTCCGAAAGATCAGTAGCAGTTGAAATATTGTTGAAATGAGGTTTTTTCCATATATAAGGAATATGTCTTACCTTTACAAATGACCTTGATTTACATTTATGTTTATTCAACATTTTCAAATAAATTCAAATACAGAAATACTAAATTTGTTCAAAATATTTTTTATTTGAGATTTTTTCACAATAAGTGCTTTCTTCATTGAATTTTCACCTAAAATATCAGTGTGCTGTTTTGTTTTCTTTTTTCTTTTCAAATCTTTAATTTTCAGACATGATCACTTTGAATTTTACCAATATTAGAGCAGGGATATAGAATTAGTAACACTCCAGTGCACAGATATGGGAAATAGATATTGTACTGTTATGCAATTTGCTCATTACTGACAAGTATCAATGAATAATTTCTTGGAAAACACATTTCTGACATTAGTTTGACTAGAACTGCATCAAAAGTAAACAACATGGCTGCTGCTACTCCAATTAAGACTAATACAACCTTTGATCATACTATATTAGAGCCTGTTATTTTCATATTTGTTATGAAACTTTCTGAAGCCCACCTGAAAAGCTCCAAAGACTGGTTTAAGTTAGACATGATATATATTTTTAACAATCCCTGTGATTCTGTTTGAAGAATCTCTTGGTAACCTACAAATATTAATATAAATCTTCCTAAGATTAGTTAACAACTCTGCACATATCCTCCTTACTCCAGCTGGTGTGTTACTCCTCATTTAGTCTCCTGTTCTCCCTCCTTAATTGAACAATGTGACTTTTATAGTACATATCATATCAATACAGACCATCCCTTACACAATCAGCAACGAGGAAGTGTGGACAATGGTATGTCTATAAAGCTTTAGAGCCTCTAGTGAAAACTGTATAACATAAATTCCAGTGACTTTGTTATCCAAGTCACAAAATGATCATTCTATATAAAAAGATCTGCATGAGTGTCCTTTAGTGTCCCTAGCAGTGTCAGGAAATCAGTTCAGGTATGAGTGTACCTGTACGGATTGTGAAACAGATCTGCAAGAGTGTCCTTCAGTGTCCCTAGCAGTGTCAGGATATCAGTTCAGGTATGAGTGTACCTGTACTGATTTAGAAACAGGTGCTAATGACCATGTTGGCCAAAGAAGGCATGACCAGTACTGGCATGCACAATAAGGTTCTGGATCACCTGTAGCTCTCAGGCTGAAGGATATTTCTTTGTGATCTGATTGTTACATTACAGAACTATATGTTGAGGAGATTTGAGTTTTGACTTTTCAGACTAAAGGATATTATTACATTATTGGGTTATATGTTGAGAAGACTACCCAAGTGATAAAATCTAGAAATCATGCTGCTCTCTCTACTGAAATGGACTGCACCTCCTTTTGATCAGGTAAAATTGTATGCAACTTTCCTTAAACTGGCAGATACATATCAAGGATTGAAATTAACTTCTTTTTCTACCACAGGCTAATTTTAGTCTATGGATATGAAATTCACATGACTAAAAATGAAAATCTACAAGTTAAACTAAAAAGAATGAATCAGCTCTTTTTTCATGTTTACTGAGCCTATCGGGTCAACAGTCACTGATGTCTGGTGATATATTACAATGTTGGGTCTCTTGACCCTCACACCTCTAATCCACCAGCTGTTTAGTGCAAGTCTAGATTCATAGTCTTCCAGTTTCTTACCACATATCTATTTTTTGTGATCATAATGTGATGTTAATTGCAAGTTCTCAAGTCTTCTTTCTGACAAGCTCAAGAGAGGTGCCTTGAATGTATTTTGTTTAACAGAAGTAAAATATTTGAGCAAAATGGACAATTCCAACCCATTGTTTAAGTCACTAATTAGTGATTATTAACATTTTTTAGACTTACTATGGGGAGATTTCATCATTTGTATAAAATATCTATTGGAAAAAAACATTAATAACAATGAATACTTTTTTATCACCGTGCTTTGATTTGATAAAAAAAAATTGAAGGGTATAGTAATAAATTTGAGATTATTTTTCACTAGCCGGAATGAGCAATTGAATGTGATGCAACCTTTAAAGCATTTATTTGATTCTGAATTTCTAAAAAAAAATTTAAAAATATAAAAAACATTAGGCCCATCAGCCATATCGCTCATCTGAGTCACCTTGGCCCTGGTGTTGATCACCTGTTGTGATTTTTAAAAGAATTTTTTTTTTTATCAATTTTTATTTCCATGAAAAAATTTGGATCCCATACTGCAGCCACAGGTTGCCCCTGAAAGGATTACCTATTCACATAACACAAATATACCTCAACACCAATGACTTACATGATCTTCCTGTTCTGGATAAGATCAAGGTCATAGACTATGATAGATATGAAAGACCTTGCCATAAGAAATCTATATGCAAAATATGAAAGCTCTATCTTAAATAACTAAACGTCAAGGCCACAAGGTAAATCTTCACAGAATTTTAAGGTCTTGCCATAAAGAATCTATATGCACAATATGAAAGTCCTACCTTGAACAGTTCAGGAGATATTGAATAAGTCAAGGGTGTTTTAAAAAGTAGATCAAACTCCAAGGTCAATAGATCAAACAACATTGTGCGCAAGGTCTTGCCATAAAGAACCCACATACAAAATATGAAAACCCTACCTAAGATAGTTCCATATGTCTTTAAATAGGTATATTTTCTTAAAAGTAGGTCAAACTCCAAGGTCAAGGTCACAAGGTCAAAAGTCATGATATGAAATGAAGGTCTTGCCATAACAAATATATATACAAGATAAAAAAAGATTTGTCTTAGATAGTTAAGGACATGAATAGATAAGATTTTATTAAAAGAACGCCAAACTACCATACAAAATATGAAAGCACTAGCTTAAATAGTTCAAGAGACATTTTTAAAGATTTTTCCGATATACCAGCGTATGAAATTCTGATCCCCAATTGTGCCCACTGGGGTTTATCAATACACTAATTAGTGTTTGGTAGGATGGTTTTAAAAAATTATTGCATGGTTATATGTTTGACATCTTCATATAAACTAAGCATTCAACCCTAGGACACTAATGAAAAGGTGCTCCTTATCAAATTGGAAAAAAAACCAACCCAAATTTATGATCTACTAATTTCTATTCTGAACTGCGATAGGTGAGGTAAGAAAAAACATAAGAATGTCAAAACCACCTAAGAAATAATGTCGTACCCAACTCAATGTTTCGGAAAAATGGGATATCATCGAGTTCAAATCCCAAACAATCTCAAGATCAGATACCCAGTCATTTCAGCAACCTCTGGAATAAAACTGTGGGGAAGTCAATTGTTAGAGACATCTGGAGGGAGAGTGAAAAATGGTTCAACCCCCCCCCCCCCCCCCCCCCCACCAGTCCAGCAAGAACCTATCATGTCAGAGATCCGGAAAATATGAGAATCTTGAGGCGGCACTTTTCCTGTGGTTTTCCGATGTCAGAGCCCAGAATGCCTGCATTACTGATCAGATGCTGATTGAAAAGGCAAAGAAATTCTGAAATGATTTAGACCTAACATCTGAATTCAATATTTATCTGGCTGGCTCAGAATTTCAAGAAATGGCACAACATTGCACACCATGTAGCCTACAGTGAAGATAGCAGTGCAGATATGGTAAATGCTACTCTATAGGGCGAGCAGAAATGAAGTAAACGTTATCCGGTATAAATCTTGCCAACAATCTAGATGAAACCAACCACTTCATCAGACTAGAGCCAAATGTCACTTTAACTACCTGGCTCGTCCGAGGAAAAAAGAAAAAGAAAGACCATCTTACTGTGTCTCTGTGTGCCAATGCAACTGGAACCGACAAAGTGATATAAAAACATCGGATTGCAAAGTCATCATCAAACAGAAATTTAATTTTATAGCAGAGTTCTTTCTTTATTTCAAATAGAAATAGGGGGGAAAAAAGGGAGGGTGGCATGAATGTGCACAGAGATTGCCATTGTTATTGTGATGATGAATAAACAAAGGGGAATAACTCGTACCAGTAATATTGGCATATCGTTACAATGGCAGATTCTTTATAACAGCAAAATACTTGGAAACAATTGTAATGAGGATTGACTGTATTTAAATCTGCATTATGTCAGGAAGCTTTCAGGCCCAGTGGTTCTAGAGAAGATTTTTAAAGATTTTCCCTGTATATTTGCATATAAATCTTTGACCCCTATTGTGGTTTTACCCTTCCCCGGGAGATACTGTTTAAACAAACTTTAATCAGCATTATGTCAAGAAACTTTCAAGTAAATTTCAACTTTTCTGGCTCAGTGGTTCTTTAGAAGAAGATTTTCAAATGACCCCACCCTATTTTTGCATTTTCTCACTCCCTGTTGCATATGGTACTGTTGTCATACTCACATTCCATTATGCTAACTTATCCCTTTATGTACCCTTCTATCTCTCTACTTTAATCCTTGAAATTACCTGTGGTGTACCTCAGACACTTCACCTGGACAGGTATTCATTTGGCTAAAGTATAACTCACTGTACTTGACTGTGTGCAAGTCATTCGAGCGTGAACAGCATCTCCATTATGATTTCATATGGCAATCCTCAAGTAAAAACCTTGATACTCAAAAAGCAGTAATTTCTTAAAACCATTCAGAGTGTAACACACTTATGGGGTGCTTTTGAGGTAAGTTGCATTATGCATTTCCCCTCAAAATACCAGCCACCTTTTTTTGACAAAAATGTGGCCAGGTGTGAAAAATGAGAGACTGGCCAGGTAATTATCAGTCTACCCAGGGTAGGAGTGAAAAAATAATTGGCCTCTCTAATTCCTGGGTTTACCTGTGATGTCAACAGTGTTAGTGAGCCCTGCCAATTAAGGTATTCCTTGCAAATTCTGTAGAAAAGTTAATAAAAAAAATGTAGATATGAATGAAAATAGTAGGCCTATCAAGCACCATACTACCTTATGGATACAAGTGGCAGTGAATTAAAAAAAAAAAAAAAAACAGGAATGATAATTGTGGTTATTACAATATGAATAATTTTCTCAGTTTCCAAAGACTTAAAATTTGAAACAAATATTGACAATACTATTCTGTATTTACTACTATACTCACAGGGACTTGTCATGAATTGACCCTCTCTATTCTATCTTAAATTTACAACAAGAACATAAGCGATGGATGTAAACATAAATATAGGTATGCCCTTGGAATTGCCTGGGGATAAAGATCCTAAGTTGATGTCTTCACGGTCTCAAGATATTCAATGAGGGATGAATATGGTGATCAGATGGGTTCAATTGCTGGTAGGCCAGATAGCTCAGTTGGTAAATCATCTGACTAGAGATTTGGGATCCCGAGTTTTGAATCTCATTCTGGGACCCATTTTACAAAAGGTTGTAAGTCCTAGAATTAGTCATGACATAACTTTTGATGTACAGCCATTTTACATAGACTTAGCATTTGCGAGTTACCATGAAATTTGGTCATAAGTTTATGACGGCCCAGGGGCGACCCTATATCTAGTTTTGTCATAAGCCCTCCATAAAATCTTTGTTACTATGGTTATTAAAATCATTCAACATAGCTGCATTTCTTATATTTGATGCCATAAATCAATCTCATAAAAAGAAAAAACGTGTGTTGCGGGTATTTTGCAATAAATTCGTTGGACTACCTAAATGTTGAGGTAATCAAGAGGTATTGTTTGCCCATGCAGTGCATTTACGGCTAACATATTTAGTGCAGGGAGATGTAGAACATCCTATGAACAGAAGCAATTTTTAAAGCTACACCAGCTGTCATTCAAGTACATACCATGATTTATTCACATGATAAAACAGTATTGCATTTTTTCAAATACAGTTGTAAGTAAATTTATTAATCCCTTATAACCTTTCTCCAGTGTGCACCTCCCACCCCACTCCACCCAACAAGCATGATCTGCAACGATTAATTTTCAACTGAACTTGGGGAGTAGAAACTGTGATACAGAAGTATACATGTACATTAATATAGAATTGCATCCTCCCTCTCTCTCTCTTACTCTCTCTGTACACACTTTTAGGACAATGGTCTTTTTTTTAATTCTCACATGGAAATAAATAGATATTAGGTGACTTTTCCAACATCCATTATTTTGATAGCATGATAGCGTTGGGTTTCGTGCAGTATCTATGTTCATTTTTACAACTTCATGCACTGAAGAGTTCTGATACAACTTGCGACAAAAGAAGTTACAATTTACAATTACAACATGTTTTCAAAATGATCCTACGATATGCTGTAAGTTCTTCAATTCTATGACTTAGGACTTACAATTTCCGACATTTTGTAAAATGCAGTCCAGACCAGAATCTGAACCTGGGACCCCTCAATCTCTAGTGAGGTGTTCTACAAACTGAGCTACCTGGTCACCAGTGATCAAATTTGTCTACACATCTAAATAAGTTAATGTTCTGGTTGTAAACATTTTGGCCCTTTGAAATGAAAAGCTTTACAAAAGTAAAAAGTGGTTCATTTAGCTTTAGTATATAGTGATTTAGCAAAGGTCACTATAGCATTACCTGTTCACTTCTACTGAATAATCACAAAATGGTGAGTTTTCATATTTTTGCAAAATGTGTAGAAAGTGCAGGGTTTTGTCAATGGAATTTTGAATACATGAGTTCACTGTCAGTTTTGAATATCTGATATGGTTTATACCAGGTCACTGTCAGTTCTGAAGTATGATAATTGTAAAATGAAACAAAATTTCTCAATCTCATCAAAATAAGATCGTAAGATCCACTCAGGTAGATTACTACACTAGGATCTGACATAACTCTATAGAGGGTCACATCAGCATGGCCTTTATCTTAATTTATCGGTGCACATTTGAAATCACTGGTGTTTACAGTTCAAGAAAAATGGCTGCGATTGTTTGGTTTGAAAGAAAATGCAGCAGACGTGACGTCACAATGCACTGTTTACGTCAGCTGGCATTATATTCCCCAAGTTGAATAAGTAAACCATCTTCAAAACTATATTCAAATCGTACCCAGAACTATTCATATATAAATAGCAACTCACACTTAATTCAATTTGGGTTTATTTTGAATCATACGTTTTGTTGTTTGTATGAGCGGAAGGAATAGATTAGGTATCATTGTGAAAGATGAAAATTCCTTATGTGAGAATATGCAATTTTATAGTGTTGAATAAACTTCACGGGAGATCACTGCAACTTGTTTACAAATTGCCAGGAATTGGCTAAATAGCCATCATTGTCTGTATGGTGCGATCTGATTGGCTGATAGTTCTCATGAATATTTCAAGTAAAAGGTCATGCTGACAAGACCTGCTGTGGGGTTATGTCAGATCCTAGTGTAGTGATCTATATGAGTGGATCTTAAGATCTGATTTTAATCAGATTTGAAAATTTCCAATATTTTCACCTTTAATATTTCTATAAGTTGTAATGATAGCCATTTCCTCATGAATGCGTTGCAGTTGTGAATAGTGCATGTATGAATCTTGATAAATATACCATATAATAGGTATTTTCTACGTTTGTCTAATTTTTGCATTTTTGTAGATAGGAAAAATCTGAAAAGTTACAATCGCAAGAAATATGCAACTGCAGAAATTGGAAATGCAGAATATAATTTGCTACCTTTCAGGAATCAAATCTTAAAAATTTCCACCTTCAGAAAATACCCATTATATGGTAGTGTGTCTACTTTAACAGCTGGGAATTTCAATAGAAATAACAAAATTATTATACTTCAAAACAATAATCCTATACACTGCATCATCTGATTGGTCTTGACAATCACATACAAGGGAGAAAAAAACTTCATAATCCCCTCAAACATTATACTTTCTGATCATATTTCATCCATTTGGGAGCCTCATGCATTTTCCATCAACTCTACTTCAAAGTGAAAAAAACTTAGTTTAATGTGGCGTCAAAATAAGTCTGACCCATTTCACATAAGTGAACTTCCCTAGTTCATAAGGCACAAAAGGAATCTGTTTGTAATACACAGTTAAATCACCTGATTTTAGTTGATATTCAAACCTTGTAAGTCATTAGCATTCAGGGAGAAAGGAAACAAGAAATGGTTATCATGTCACTTTATTTCGTTGCTTGCACATTCTAATACATTGACTGTGCTGTGCCACCATTGAGCTCAGCTAGATATAAATGAGCAGCTCCTAATGCATTTCTGTAGTCTTGCTTTGTTTTGATATAATAAACAATCTATTGCACGAATGTTTGGGAGATAAGAAGATCTATTCACCAAAGAAAAATGATATTCCCCATGGACAACATAATATCATGCAATAAATGTATAATGAAGTCTGAAAAATAAATTTTATTTTATAAAAATGCATGAGGGAGCAAACTGCAATGCTTCATGTTGGTATACTTTTCATGAAGTGCTAATGTGCTAAGCTGTAGCTGAATACTTAGCTTAATACATTGCTGGCATATAACTATTTCTCTTTTACAAAGTGCTCCCCACATGTCTGGTTTGCCATGCACTATGGCAGCAAATCCTGAGCTCCAAACATGCTAGACCTTTAATGGCTCTCTCACAATGATAGAGCAATAATCAAATGAATCTGTGGGGTTAAACAACATGGCAATAATCAAATGGATATGTGGGGCTAAACAACAGGGCAATGATCAATGGATATGTGGGTTTGAATGACAGGGCAATCATCAAATGGATCTATGGGGCTAACTAACAAGGGCAATAATCAAATGGATCTGTGGGGCTAAATGACAGCGCAATCATCAAATGGATCTGTGGGGGTAAATGACAGGACAATGATCAAATAGATTGGTGTGGCTAAATGACGGAATTCATACTATGAATCTATGGGGCTGAATGACAGGGCAATCATCAATGGATATGTAGGGTAGAATGACAGGGCAATCACTAAATGGATTGGTGGAGCAAGACCAAAAGACAATGCTACTAATGACTTATTTCTGGGCAAGTTAGGAATCAAGGACATCATCTCTGTACTCAGGATCTGGTACGGCCATGTAGAGCATGCCTCATCATGTACCAATGATGTCAGAAACCTATAAGACCCTTATCACAGAGATCAGGGCAGACCCAAAAAAGGCCTTAAAGCCAACATCATGTCCAGTGTTAGCCCACATGACAAAAATGCCTGGATAATGGACACAGAAGCAAACTGACTATATGCCTACCCCAGCAACTGGGACTACTGCAGCAGTAAAGAGACCTAACCGGATAGTGAATGAGTGAACGAGGGAGTACTTTTTTTTTTAATCTGAGGGGGGCATACTTTAAGGGGCTTCTTTAATTCTTTCCTACTGTGTATTCAGAGCTGGAGGACTGTGCTTACACACCCACCTCAGTCAGCCTGTTAAAACAATATTCTTCTATTGAAACTGCCTTTTTAAAATTTGTATCATAATGAGTTTTTCAAACAATCCTATCAGAATTGGTTTCATCAGCTAGATCACTTGAATGAAAAAAGTAAGAGTTGAAAGGATCAATTCATACAGATCATAATGAAGGTCACAAACATTATACGAGTAATATGAAAATGTTCAAAATTAAATCCCAAACAAAACTATATTAAGCAATGCTTTGGACATGGGAATATAAATCTAAAGATTTCTTGAAACTCCTGTTTCAAAAAAATGTGAGGATCCTTGACATGCAAGTTGCATTTTAACAATTACTTTAATTTAGTACTACCTTCATACATAAAAACATGCAGGTAATGTATCTATCATATCAAAAGCACGTGTTATCCAAAAGTTATGAACATTTGTCCTTCAGTTATAGTGAATTTATTATGTAAGGGTGATGATTTATTCAAGGTTCCCATAAAGCTGTCATTCATTCTTACTACATGCTTCACTGAAAGGAAAATTTACTTACTGAGTGGACAGATATATCACTAATATAGATAATTATACAGACTGTTCCTTTTCCTAATGGGCATTTCTTGTGAAGAGAGATTTGATAATTCTAGTGACTATCAGGTGCTTCTGACGGGGTACATGATAATCTTCACAAACGTAAACTGAGCTCGAGGCTTTCTACACCTTCAAGGTCACAGGTAGAGTACCTAATGTACCTTACTTTTAGCATTAAGCTATTAAATCATATTTTTCATCAGATGTAAAAATAAAAAAAAAAATAATAATAATAATAATAACAATAATAAAATAAAATAAAATCTATGATACTTGGGGGAAAAAATTAAGTATGATAGAATAATTTGCATATTTCTACAGAAAATCAAATATGACAAAAAATATTTTGCTTATTTCTACAGAAAACTAAGTAATTTCATACATTCCAACTTTCTTCATAAACTGAGCAGGTTGACAGACCAAACAGGAATGTTGCTCTCTTGTTTTTCTCAGTCTTTCTCCAGAGAGCTACAGTTCTACATCTCAATACATCATTGTTCATTATCAGGTTTTCTTCTGTTTTGGGTAGGTATTTTTATACATAGAAAGTGCTTCAGTTTAAATACCTCTAAACAAATAATTTCAAATTCCCAAATATCAATTCCTTCTGTAGACTTTCTAGCATGAACAACTGACAGTGATAACAGTGATAGCAAAGTGCTAGGAACAACTTGCCCAGATATTTGAGAGATAAACAATCCATGTGGGCTTTTAAGAAATCTCTCAAAACACACCTTTTTAGACTTGCATACGGAAATATTTAACTCACTTTTACCATGCATGATTTACTTTTAAAACTCATTTCTATTATTGTTCTTTTAAGTTATGTGTATTTCTTTTTACATGTATCGGTCATATTAAAAAAAAAACAAACAAAAAAAAAACAAACAAAAAACCCCAAAAAACCTATGTATGTATGTGTGCGTATGCAAGTGTATGTATATATGCGATGTGTGTGTGTGTGGTGTTTTAGTGTGCTATATTAGTCTTTTTTGTAGTTAGCGTAACTAAATATAATTTGTGTTTTAAAATACCCCATTTAGTCCTTTTCTTAATTTCTCTATGTTGTATGTATGTTTGGCGATATATTAATTGTGTATGTTGTAAAGCGCTTAGAGTAATATTTATAATGTTAGATAATGCGCTATATAAATGCCTTGTAATAATAATAATAATAATAAATAGGAACAATCAAATATTATTCATTATACACATTTGTTATATCCAGTAAGTTCATATGTTTGAAAACTACAACCCTGGGAATGAAAATTAAGTCACTATAAGCATGATTTCATTTTATGCTTGCATTTTCACAGTAACTGTTTTTTACTGTATATTCTTTTCATAAACAAAGTTTTTCGGGGAACTATGATACAACATAATCTGTGACTGCAGGATAAATATAAACTTTGAAACTGACTGCCTGCAATATGGTCTACTATAATTTTCGTGTACAAATTCTTAAATTGTTTGCTATGTATATATTTCTATTGGATCTCTTCAGTCTAGGGGATAGGAAAAAACCCTATGTCAAAGGACCTCTCCACACCTCTAAATATATGTCAACAGACCTCTCCACATCTTTAAATATATGTCAACAGACCTCTCCACATCTTTAAATATATGTCAATAGACCTCTCCAAATTTTTAAATATATATCAAAAGACCTCCACATCTTTAAATATATGTCAATGGACTTCTCCAGAATTCTAAATATATGTCAACAGATCTCTCCACATCTCTAAATGTATGTAAACAGACCTCCTATCTCTATAAACACATACACTTTACTCACGTTTTTTCCCATTTGTCAACCTCAATGAGCGTATATTCTCGGACTTTTTTTGGACAGAGTCCGAGCGAATTTCCACAGAAATATATACAGTCTTCCTCCGGATCCACAAGGCTTAAATCCGCTGAAACAAGACAGAATAAGAATAAAAAAAAAAAATTAAAAAAAGAAAAAAAAAAAGAATAGTGTACAGATGATTCAAACACTTGAAGTCTACATGACCACAATAAACCTTTGAGAGATTTTTGAGTGAAAGAGAAATCAGATATTTTGTTTTTCAATTTTACACCAATCAGGTACCGTATAGCAGGTATTTTCAGCGGGGTGCTAACTTTGGCTTATTTTAGCGGTTTGATAGTAGTCTGCTAAAATTTTAATCGCTAAATTTGTACCCTTAAAGTATAGTACTGAACACAAGAAAGGTAACCTCGATCATTCGCAATGCCTTTAATGAGGTAGTGATTACAAACGTACTGAAAACTCATCTTGAAGATGAACTTCCCCTGTCTACACTTACCGAAAATTGATGCCACATTAAAACACTACTGCTGTTATCAAAGTAACTCAAGATCCAAACTTCTTTTGATTTAAAAAAATCATTATAAATTTTTTGTTATTGTGTTTCTTTACATATCTAAGGTACATGGAACACTCTCCTATTAAGGAGGTAAAAATCAGGTACTGTATGAAATGCTTTGAAAATCTATGTCCACCAAAATTATTGGCATACCTGTGACCGGGCAAAACACCAAATTTTACACCCACTAAAAAAAAACGCTATACGGTATTACTCTGTTTACAAATTGTGTGAGTGTGGTAAAATTTATAATTTTGTATTTCCAAGCAATATACTTTATATCATATGAAATAGGAATTGAGAAACTAATTAGTTTTATTTGCATTTATTAATTCTTTATACCCCCATTACTCCTGTTATGAAGAAGAACTGATGTTCCTTGTTCAGTTAATCATATTATCCAAAACAAGAGGCTTGTAGGTCATAAAGATCACCTGATATGTTGATAACCATGAAACTTTTTCATATTAAACAACAACAAAAAAATACTAATTGTGTGGTTTCAGTTTCCAAATCTACCTTATGTTTCAATCTCCATCCCTAATTTTTTAATCTTACAATTGTAATTAAATCATCTCTCCAAAGTTACCCCCAAAATACTGATGACACTAGAAAATATGACTTTGATAACTATGGACAGTATTTTAATTTTGAGTGACATTTACACAATATTTCAGTATCAAAGTATCATACAAGTTTTTCATATCCACTGCAGTTACAGTTTTTTCGGGGCCTCCATGGCTGAGTGGTTAGAGTATTGCGCTCAATCTCATAAGACCTCTCACCTCTAGTCGGCGTGGGTTCGATTCTCGCTCGCACCGATATATGTGAGAAAGTTTGCCAGTTTACTTTCGGAAAGTCGGTGGTCTCTTCCCAGGTACATTGTATCTGGGTTCTCTCCTGCACCAATAAAAACTGGACGCCACCAGATAACTGAAAAAATTGTTGAGTGTGTCGGAAAAAAATAAACAATACAGATTTTTTCATGCTGCCTCCATTTGTCAAAAAAACCCAAAAAAAACCCAAAAAAACCAAGAACAAAATATACCGACCTACCTACCCTATTTCTGAAAAGCATGTATTAGGAACCACACAATTTTTTGGCCTTATTCATCTATGACCAAGTTTCCTGTATGACCTTGGGTGTTATAGTAAGGGCAGCAATCATTCTATCCCTCCCCCAATATTTATGCTTAAAATTAAAATCCTTAGTTACAGTTATCAGCTGAACAGTCACATATACGTCTTGACCTCCAAGGTCATAATGTGGAGATGCTTCTTACCAAAGGTCTGATATAATTATTATAACAAGACTCACCATTTGATAACTGTTTTATCAAACTATCAAAAAAGTTATCAGTATATATTTTTTGGTGCTTTATTTTTTTTGGCAGATTTACAATATAAAAATTTTCACTTTTAATTTTTTTTTACTTTTAATTTTTTCTTCATCTAGAATTTTGTATAAGCTTAAATAGACTGTGTTTTAGTTTAGATAGACTGCAAAAGTACTCTGCAGAATTACACTGGATATATTGTATAATGGGTTATTTTTACTCCGTAATTTTTTACGGATTTTATATAAAAACCATGTTTTTAAATTTTCGATGTTTATTTTTTAAACATTCATCATTTAGTATAAAAAATTTCAAACAACAACAAACACTCAATCCAGGAAATTTTGGTATTTCGACAGAGCTTTTGGAGTTCCATTATCCGTAGCATATTTTCCAATCTTGGCTCTCTCCCTGTTGGGTCATATTTTATGTATTTTCCATGTTTGGGGGTTTTAGATGAGTTTGCCACTACTTGATTGATTTCCTTTATGATATCCATATAGACAACATAGTGGAAATAGTGAAAAATCACCTGTGTAGGGAGGGTCATGTACGAGGTAAACACTAATCACATTCGATGTTTTCTACTGTATGAAGAGCTCTATCAGGGGAAATAATTCTTATGGAAAAATCATTAAATTTTACAATTATAATTTTTACGATTGGACAAAACTCGTAAAAATAAGTAAAAATTAGCAGCACATAAAAAATACCCATTATACGGTATTTTATTACTGAGGACTGGAATTTGAAGTTAACTTAATATTTTATGTAGACAGACAGAACCCAGAACATTCTAGTATATAAATTAAAAGGAAATTCTAATGTCAAAATTACAACAAAAGATTGCAAGATGTATTTTAATTTGTCAGTGGTGATATTTATGTACTGTAAAACTGTTTTAGTTATTTGGGTAACAATCTGCAAATATGACTTTGATAGCTTATGTCCCTTTCAGTTTCAATAAAGAGCTCATTGTTCATTATATCCACATACTTGTAATATCTACTAGATGTCCAAGATTAGTGAGACAATAATATTTCATATTCAGAGTTTCAGCTTCACTCCTTTCATCCAATAGGATATAAATTTGAAATCAATAAGTACGTGTTGTCCAATTATTTCCATGTCTTCTAAATGTATACAAATATTGTAACATAGTTTTGGATTTTTACTCCTGGTTTAACATTTTCTGAGAAGAATCTGTTTCCTTTCCATTCTAAATTTACAACTATTTCTATATTCTATAGAATTTATGTATTTGAAAACAAAATAGCTGCAGTGATATAAGACTGTATTCACTATACTAAATTTAATTGATATTGGTTAAATAATTTTACACATGACAGTCCCCTCTCTCTTTCTGTTGCCACAAGGGATGGGATCTGAAGGACAAAGAACTCGTCATCACAATTTTCCTAATGGTTGGCTGTTGCATATTGTTTAACATATCGCTCTTGTGAATTTTTTTTACTCATATGGAGACATCAACATTGCCGGTGAAGGACTGCAAAATATAAGCCTATGCTCGGTGCTTACAGTCTTTGAGCTTGGAGAGATCTTTATCGTGCCACACCTGCTATGACATGGGGCCTTAGTTTTTGCAGTCTCATCAAAAAGGACCACCCCATATAGTCACCTCTAATGACAAGCAAGGGTACTGAGGACCTATTCTAAACTGGATCCCCACAGATTTTCCCAACAGAAAAAGAATTTAAAACATTGATGCAAAAACAACAAACATTTTCTTTGTCATTGTAGAATTTATCACCTGTCTGGTTAGTTCCATGAATAAAGGTGTTAAGCTGCCTATCTACAGGTTGTGCACTTGAGTCTCTAAAGTTTTAATATTTTTTTCTTAGTCATTTTACACTAAAACTGAAATTTATTGCTATACATGTCAAAATTTCAATTCCTCAAACCATAACTTTATTACACATTTAACTGTACATTATACCTCCTTAAATTTTAACTTGGTTATTCCTCCATGTTTGGTTACACTACTATATTCCCTGATGTTTGGTTTCCCTGAAATATTCCTCCATCTTTAGTTACCCTACAATATTCTTCCATGTTTGGTTACCCTAAAATATTCCTCCATGTTTGCTATCCTACAATACTCCTCCGTGTTTGGTTACTCAACAATATTCCTTCATGTTTGTTATTCTACAACATTCCTCCATGTTTGGTTATTCTACAATATTCCTCCATGTTTGGTTACCTGACAATATTCCTCCATATTTGTTATTCTAAATATCCCTCATGTTTGATTATCCTACAATATCCCTCATGTCTAGTTGCAATACAATCTTTAGTTACCCTATGATATTCCTCCATGTTTGTTATACTACAATATTCCTCCATGTTTGCTTAACCTAGAATATTCCTCCATGTTTGGTTACCCTATAATATCCCTCTTGTTTGGTTACCCTACAATATTCCTCCATGTTTGGTTACCCTACAATATTCCTCCATGTTTGGTTACCCTACAATAATCCTCCTTGTTTGGTTACCCTACAATATTCCTCCATGTTTGGTTACCCTACAATATCCCTCATGTTTGGTTACCCTACAATATTCCTCCATGTTTGGTTACCCTACAATATCCATCATGTTTGGTTACCTGACAATATTCCTCCATGTTTGGTTACCCTAGCAAATAGCAAATTATGTGCCTTATCCATGTACATAATACAAAATATTAACTGCCCATCTACATTGGGATCCAAGCAAGCATTTGCAGTCTCTTTTGGAAAAATTAGCATCAATATAGAACAAACTGGGAAGTTTCTTTCATATCAACAAATGGCATTTGTTTTAAAATGGACATTGAATATGCCATATTTTAAAAGAATAAGCAAATATTCTTTGCTAACAATTTACTATTACTAATGAGTCATTTTTTTTTATCTCTAATTTATATTTAAGAAGAAGTGAAGAAATTAGACAACTCATACATTGTTTCATATAAAGCGAATTATACACTGACTTGCCAGGTCTTTACTGGTTATTTTTTAGCTTCAACATTGGGAAAGATCTTTTAGTGTTTGACATTGAGAATGGTACCGTTTATTAATACCAGTTATATCAAGGAAAAAACCACTGGACTGTGACACTTGGGACATTTACTTAAGTTGCTTCTATCTGATTTGCTTAAAATAATCAAGTTTAATGAATTAAAATGGTTTTCAAAGGAACTATAAAATCCTTACTCATGGTTAGTTCCTTCATCTTGGGGTAACAAAACTCCTCCCTGAAGTTCCTGAGGGGGTCAATACTGTCCATGTACTCTGCAAACCTTCTGTCTGTAAGTTCCATTCCCTGCTCCCGGGCAATCTCTTCTAAACTGTCTCGGGGGTGGGAGCTCTTACTCTCACTGTTCACCCATTTCTTCATTCTGCTATAAACCTGTGATTCTGTGTTGCCCACCGAATTCTCAGAACTGTTGTTTAAAGTTTGGACCCCACTCATCTGTAACAAATAATAATTATCTCCCTTTGAGAATTATGCTACAAACACATTTTGTAAAAGACTACTCTAAAATTTTAACCAATTTCCTGCTAAGGACACTGAAAAGCTGATGATTTTCAATCAAGCTGATGTTGGTATCTTTTTTTCCATGTTCTTTCTTAATGAAACAAAATGACCCTCTCTACAATACTTATTTTCCAACAGACACACATGTACCATGGGGAGTAATTTTAGTTACAGTATCACTCAAAGTATGAGATAAATCACCCTAAAAACATGATATACATATTTCCATGAGGTGACAATTTTGGCTTATTTTAGTATTTTATTATCATATGGCTAAATTTTTAATAGCTAAATTTGCACTCAAACAAACATAACAATATGTGTTCACAAGAAAAATACTCTGTACTGTAGTTTTTTTTTTTGTTAAAGTACATTATCACTTGATCTTCAATTTGGGAGGTAAATAAACTACTGAGTTTTTTCAATATGACAACAGATGGACAATTAACACTACACCATGTACACTGCTCAATATTTATGTTTAGGAACGCCATGTCAGCCAAAATATAGTCTGCTAAAATTACTTGTGTACTTACCAGCTAGCCAGCTAGAAAATAGTCTAATTTTATACACCCATGGAAAAAATCTACTATATGGTAATCTAATGATTTAATTTATTGATGGGTTATCTTTTTTTTTATATCTGGGAGACAATCCTATTTAAAAGATTTTAATTCTAATGCATTCACTACTTAGATTCAGTAACACATTCAATAGACTCATGGGCTACATCACATTTCTCAAATTTTATTTTTCTACTTTAAATGTTTACAATGCTTAACTAAAGTATTTCTAATGGTCAGTAAAATTTTTAATGTCAGTTGTTGAGTTACATGAGAGATACAGAGCTTACAATTCATTGTTATGTAAACAAGGCCCATACTATGTTTTTGTTTACATATAGATTGCTTAATAGAAAATGTCATGTTTAAAATAAAACACTAGAATATGTTTAATTGTGCTCAGAATTAACTTGTAAATTGAAAAATCTGCTTTAAACAAAACTTTACTAGTATATTTAACATATGTAAACATAGGTTAAAATATGTATGATCTTTTGTTGGAAAATTCTCCAATTTAGGAATTTTCTAAAATTGAAGGGAAATGTTTCCCCTGTAAAGGGGGAAATATTCTTTCTATGTCGAAACAGGAAAGGTACCCTTTATCAGTAGTAAACAAAACCTTGAAATACCTGTAGGATATTTGTTTACAAACTCTACTCTTTGCAAACCAATCACCCATTTCTGGATTCAAAGGTTATGAATACCCAACAAAATTTTCTGGACTTCTTTCTTTTTGTTACAATCTAGTATATTTTAAAATTACCTGTCAAACTGCTTATAAAATGTCACTGAGAATAATCTGTACTTTCTCACTCCTATATAGGTAACTTAAGCAACAAACGTCAGATCTTACTTCTAATTTTATCAGCATCCTAGTAAATGACTGCTATTTCCTGTTGAGGCCATTGCAAGTGTTATCTCTGTTTAATGTCCACATCTCCAACCATAAAACATGAAATTTGCAATCCAGATCAAATTAGTAGTTCTTTTGGAAAAACATTTAGTGACCAAGATGGACTTCAGGGTCTCATTTTATGTAGTAAAATTACAAAGAGACAAACTGCTTTAGTGGTACTGCACTAGTAAGTAGGATTGTTTGGAAATGAACATTTTACAATGCACAATTTCTGAGTTGCTCTATAGTTGTTTCCCTTTGTTGATTGATTGTTTATTGTTTTCCACCACTCAACAATTTTTCAGTTATCTGGTGGCGTCCAGTTTTTTATTGGTGGAGGAGAGAACCCAGATGCAATGTACCTGGGAAGAGACCACCGACCTTCTGAAAGTAAACTGGCAAACTTTCTCATATATTGACATGAGCGAGAATCAAACCTGCGCCAACTACAGATGATCCCTTTGTTGAACTCTTACATGCAATGAGACACAAAACATATTTTCATCCATAATCAGTAGATACAAATGCTTAATATTGTTGCTTTCGTATATTGCTGAAAGGATGATTACCAGCTGCTATGCAAACATCTGAACAGAAAGGAAACTCAAATTTAGTAAGTTAATGAATATTTGACAATAGCTCAAATGAACCTCTAAATTCACCATCTTTTTTCATTAAAAGTATTGATTGTGTCAAAGAGGAAATGAATAATAATGATATATTTAATTCAATGGCCCAATTCAAACCATTTCTTCTTGATATGATGGTCATTTAGTGTAAATACTGCCAGCTAATATAAAATATTTACATTTGCCAATGTTTTGCCTTATATGACACTACTAACAAAATTGACATTCAATTTTCCATAATATGAAGTCAGTCACGTAATCTGACTTTTTTTCTTGCGTATGAATACAATCACCGCTTCAAAAGTATTTGAGTCAATTGTACAAGGTACCTTCACCTGTCTTGGCATCATAACGGAAACAAAATAAAACGCATGAGAATATTTACAGAGAATTTATTTTGTAAATAGACAAGAATTTCATTAATGAACAAAACAGAAACATTCACCATACCATTCATCTGTTTTATCTTTAAAAAATACTGTCTGCAACTTAAACTGCAACTTCTAAAGTATGGAGAGTCCATACGATGTCTTTAATATTTACATTATGGCAGTGTAATATTAGATTCACTTTATGATGATGGTTATTTGTTGTTTGAGCAACAGCCATCACCAACATAACTGAGGCTGGTTTTGAGCTCGAAACATTGTTGAAGTCAGGGCACCTCTGCGAGTCTTTATTTAAATCCTACAACAGAAATTTCTCGATTGAATGAAAAGTCTTTTTCAGTTTGCGTTTATCTTCTCTTAAACACCCTGGAAGTAAAAAAAAATTAAAATACAATGTAGGCCTACTTGTACTTCATCTAAATCTGTCTGTATAGCCTAATGCTACAACCACAAGTCCTAACGATGAACATGCCGTTGCTCCCTTCAAAAAACCTGACGTAGAACTTGATCCAATTATCCTTCGTCATCTCTGTTAGATCCTCTGAACTTCTGTCGAAATCTATGTTCAGCAATTGCGTTTACAAATTTTAAATAAGGTAGGAGGCCGCCACCGCTTCTTAATCACCGATTGATCGGATGTAGTTACTCTGCACTTCTAGTTTTCATTTCAGTTTACAATTAACATAACAAAAGACATAAATTTGACTCCGAAACATGTTTACTCTTGTTATGAATGAAAATTCATGAACGGCATGAACTTTTATCAATACGGAATGCTTGAAATCTGATAACAACACCAAAAGGCATTTCATTACAAAAAGTTACAACAAACCAGAGAAAGAATTACACAGTTTTTGGGGATAGTCCGACATTAAACTTAGTTGATGAAGTGTCAATATCAGGTATGGCCTCCCCTTGCATCAATGACAGCTTGGCAACATCGAGCCATGCTGTCAATATGCACCCGGAGGTTTCCAATGGGAAGGTTGTTCCACTCTTCCACAAGGGCGTTTCCGAGCTCTGCCAAAGTCGTGGGTTGTGCTCTACGGCGTGAAAGGGCAACCTGCAGCATGTTCCATACATGCTCAATGGGGTTCAAGTCCTGTGAGTGCACTGGCCAGTCCATACCAACAATTGTCTCCTGCTGAAGGTACTGCTCCACCACCCTGGGACGATGAGGACGGGCGTTATCATTCATCAGGATGAACTCAGGGCCAACAGCACCAGTGTAGGGTGTGATGTAAACATCGAGGATCTCATCCCAGTACCGCCGTCATTGTTCCTCTCTCCAGGACATGAAGATCTGTTCTTCCATCCCTGCTATTTCCACCCCAGACCATGATGAAACCACCACCATAACGGTCATGTTCACTGATGTTGGTATCTTGGAAACGTTCACGTTGTTGTCGCCACACTTGGTGGCTCCTGTCTGTAAAGTCCAAACAATACCTGGACTCATTGATGAACAGAACTGGAACCCAATCGTTCTGTGTCAAAGTGACATGATCTTCAGTACAGTCCAACCGTTCCCGTCGGTGTCAAACAGCCAGAGGGACTTGAACACATGCCTTTCTCGAGTTGAGACCTGCATTGTGAAACCGATTCCATATTGTCTGAGTGGACACATTTACCCCCAAGACGTTCAGGAGATTGTTATGTAGGCTGGTTGCTGTCCAGAAGGGATGGCGTCGTGCCTGAAGAGCCACAAAATGGTATTGGCGTTGGGTTGTCGGCCGTTGATGACCACCCCCATGTTGGTGTGCTGCTGTACCAAAAGTTTGCTGTCGGTTCCAGGCCCTGTTTACAATGCTCTGGCTGACGTTTAGTGCATTTGCAATGTCACATTGTGAATAGCCAGCGTCAAGCAATCCAATACACCTGCCCAGTTGTTCTGTCACCAGGCAACGCCTTACATGTTGAGGGGGCAATGTGTTGATAAACGTAGTGTAAACACTCAAGTAAGTTTGAAATTTTAGAAAGAATCAGACACCGATACCCGAGTGAAAATTGTGCAATGGTAGCAAAAACATAATCTGTAATGAGAAACGCATTTCCCATGGCATGAAATGCACATGCAAGTTTGTTGAAGACATTTTTGATTTCACTTGGACAGTTATGCAGTTATCAATTTTTTAAACAGAAAAATATCTATGATCCTTATCAAATTTTCAGTAGTATATATCTTGTGTTGTACGATCGTCTGCCTACACAAGTATGGAAGCTTGATGAGAACAACACAAATCGAAACAAATATAAATATATGAAATAAGATATCATTTTTTGAGTGTTATTGGGATATGACATGAAGTTGGTCATGTGATTAAGGGCGTTATAGTAGATTTGATCACGTACAAACTTCATGTCATATCCCAATAACACTAAAAAAATGATTTCTTATTTCTTAGGAAAATACATGCTTTCATAACATTTATTGCCATATATATAACCATGTTATAATATGCATTTACACATTGTATAGGCCATTTGGTGGCCATAAAAACAGGGAAAATAATTCATTAAAAATGTAATTTAGAGAGTAATATAATGGCTTTAACTACTTTTTGTCTTAATCTGCCATACGTCTCACCACACAAAAAGTTGGAATTTTAAATTGTATGGGGAAAAAGTTGTTTATATAATTGTTACCAAATTATTTACACAGACACGCGTGGAAGCCATAAGGCGGGCAGATAAAGGTCAGAACAGCCAACCTCACAGTCATGTGCCTACCCCTGTGTGATTGTCCAATCACAAAGCAACGAATTTACTACAGTATTTACACATATTTTGCAAACATGTGGTCACATTTACGTTGAATGTTTAGTTTAGACCATTCCTATAGGCAATTCGGTGGCCATAAAAATGAGGAAAATTGAATTAATTAATAACAACGCCTCTGCAAACAGATATTTTTATGCCAAGCTCAACATTTACTCCATATGTCTCATCATGCAAAAAATTAAAAAATTTTTATTGGGAATAAAAATGTTGTTTATTTAATTTGAATGTTCTCTCCATTTTATGCATCCACTAAGGGTGCAACATGCATGAGAAGTGAAGCAACTGTTAGATTATACAAATTGAAATTAATTAATTTAAACAGTATGTATTCAGTTGAGATAGGATTGGACATAGTATATTCCCCTCCCCCCAATAATCACACAGGATGTACAGAGTAAGATAAAATATGAAGTTTTAAAATTTAATTTTGAGTATATACACATACATGTTCATGACATATATACATGATATGCACTCAAATATGCTGGTATACAAATTCTGATGTACACTTTTACTGAGAACGTTGAGTCCATAACTACTCCATTCCACTATCATCAGAGTTGCTGTCGAGGTTTATGATAAAAGATGACATTTCCTTTTGAATATTATCTGATCTCCAGTATTTTGGTTCTATTTCATTAATAATATGAGAGCATGCATTTTTCCATTTTTCTTTAGTGATGCTATTAAAACCATCAGTGATAAGCTGTTTAACATCAAATGCTTTGAATGTTGAATTGTGTCATCCAATGAATCCTTTGAAGTCTCCCCATATTAATTCAATTGGATTAAAATCACAATGCTATGGTGGTAATCGTAAAACTTCATGTCCATGCCGCTTCAAAAATTCGTCAACCTTATATTTCGTTTCCGGTTTATATTGGTTTATAATGTCATATAATTGGGGTTTCAACATTTTGCTGGTAAAAGGTATACTTTGTTTTGTGAGCAAAAAATGGATGTCCGTGTTACCTTTCGGACTCAAAGTATTTGTAGATTTTTAAAACGATGTTTTTCTTTTCTTCTGACACTCGATGGGCCATCTTCGATTCGAAACACAAACGATTTTTTATTGATATTGTCAGTACCATTCATGTTTGCACAAGAAAAACATACATGAGAATTGAAATCGAACACTATCGTGGTGTATAAAGGTAAATCCCCTCCAAGTATGAATTGTCTAAATTTAGCATTCAAGGTAAATATGACCACGTGTCTGCAATACAACGATAAACACTATATAGTAAATTCATTGCATTGTGAATGAACAATCAAACTGAGGTAGGCAAACGACCATGAGAACAGCTATTACGACCTATATTTCCCCGCCCCATGGCTTCCCTGTGTTTTCGTGTAAATATAAGTTTGGTAACACTTATATAAAAAACTTTTTACTCATGCAGTTTAAAAATCCAACTTGTTGAGTGGTGAGACACATAGCAAATTAAGAGAAAAGGCACTTGAATTCATTATGTTATTCTCTAAGTTAGATTTTTTATGAATTATTTTCCCTGTTTTTATGGCCACCAAATTGCCTATACCCAACCAAGCAGTCATTAGAATACTGAATGTGGCTCAGTCACAAAAAAGTTGATATCACAAAAAATGTCTTATATTTTCTATAGGTCCTTTGGCCACTCTGCTCTATATATTCATAAGAAATGATAATATACAAATAGAACTAAAGTTAAGAATCACCGCACTATTTCAAATGAACATTAGTAATTTTATTTTTTTTACAATTACTATTCAAGTCAAAACTTTCAAACACTGATCTAAAATCTTGTATATCGATATTTAGAAAACTGATGAAAATCAACTTATTTAAAGTAATATTGCACATTGTAAGAGATGTGGTGATACAGTTGCAGAAATAAGGACATAGTTTTAAATACAGACCTTGATTTAGAAACCATGTATAAACTAAATATATTCAATTCAACATTGGTTGTAAAGATGCACCACTGCTTTACATTCATCAAAAGAAAGTGACTATCATTGACTTATGATCACAAAACGTGTACGATCAGCTTGGTGAAGCCGAAAACTTATTTTGTGATAGTCATAACAGGAAAGGAATCACTCATTCATTAACTGATCTGGTTTGTATTTCATGGTTTTTAGCTTTTTTTTTATGCCCTGTAATTGAAGATTCTGGGGCATATAGTTTTTGGTCTGTCTGTTAGTCTGTCCATCTGTTTGTCCTGAAACTTTAATCTCAACCATAACTACTAAATGGATGGTTATAAGGCTTTCATATTTCACATAGTATTCCTTGTGATAAAACCTTTATTTTTGGTAACAAAATGTATGACAGTGTCATCTTAATCTTAGGGTTTGACCTACTTTTGAAAAACTTTAACCTTGACATATAGTTTTAGAATAGTTGGTGATTTTAGGCTTTCGGTTTTCACATGTGTATTCCTTTTCTCGAAATCTTTCTTCAGATAGCAAATTTTATTACCAGTTGACCTTAACATTGGAGTTTGACCTACTTTTAAAAAACTCTAACCTTAGTCATAATTCTGTAACAAATTTGCATGGTTATACATTTGATTCTGGATATTTATATTGTCCACATTTATTACTTTAAAAGTAGTGATACCTTGCCCCTTTCTTATATAAATTTTATTGTCTAAATCATAAATTCCACTGTCATCAGTCATTCGGGGCTTTTCACCTGTTGGTCTGTGGAAAAAACTTTCTGCTTCTCCCATTTTGGCCATTTGAAGGTAAATTTCCTATTTCTTTTCTAAATTATTTCTTCTTCGGAATCAAACTTAAAATTATTATTTCTGTAAACTAGGGACATTTTCTGCCTTGATAATAAATTATAAATCTTTTGATAATTCTTGTTCTGATTTTGACTTTTCATAGACAAACAGAGAAAACAATGAACCTGGGTTTGAGTCATGCTTATACTACAGTTGGTGCCATTGACTACCCCTGCACTGCAGTTTGTCCTGCCTAGGGGGCAAAAAGAGTCTGGGTTGTGTGTCTTTGAGGGCAAAGACAAATTAAAGGAGGGAGGAATGTAGTAATTAGGGCTATACAGACAGTGGATGTTGGCCTGTGTAGCTCAATGGTTAGAGTACCTGACTAGTAATGCAGGAGTCCCAGGTTCGATTCCCGGTCCAACCCAAAATTTTCTCTCCTATACTACAATTAGAACAGTTAGTTTTAGGACTTTCATATCTGAATTACTTTGCTTGCTATTGTGGAGGAATCACATCTCATTTCCTAATAGCTTTTTGGTTTGTTTTTGCAAATAGGTTTTCGACTGATATGTGGATGCTAAACATAAAAATAATTAGGAAAGGCCTGATCTATAAAACAAGTAACAACTAACATATCACCATGAAGTATATGTGTGTGTGTGTGTATGTGTGCATATTGTTTTATTTTGTGGATTCTCTGAATAGAAGAGTGTTGTGTTTATATTGACTTCCTTTCATGGGGCATTAGAAGGTCAACTGGAGAAGAATTCATTTTCTCTTGATTTTACCAGCTACCTGAACATACTACTAGAATTTATAAGTACAATATCCTGTATTTCAAAGTGGCAAATGACAGCAAAGTGAACTGTGAGAGATACAGAGGAAATCCTATTAAAGCCAACATGGGAAAAATCTAATCAGGATGGCAGCGAAAATATATAACTATATGGTTCACTGTCGATGCATCTTACTCTTTAAATAGCGTATATATTTCTGCCACCTGGAATATTGTAAAAGTCAGACATCCATACATTTGACTTATATTTCTTGAAATGCACTGGTCCTTTAATTTTTGTACATTTTCATTTTGTGCAATAACCATATTCATCCTATTCAACACCCAAGGGCTCTTAGAAAATTGGAAAAGAAGGGTGGTTACTTTGTACTACATGTTAAAATTTTTCCAGTGAAATTTTGACTCCAAGAAATGTTTCAATGAACATTAAATTCCAAAAAGAGTTATGTCATACTTTCCTTTACAATAACATAATCAACCCAGGTCTTATTTATTCATTTATTATTTCAAATCATCAAAACGGCATAGTTTAGATACAAAAAGATATAGTGGCTATTACTGGTATAAAGTTGTGTACACACACGTGTGTGTACGGTGTCAAACGGGGTGGGCATTGGAGGTGATCTAACCAGGGACTTCTTTATTTTTTATTCTATGCTACAGCAGAGTTCAAAACTGTCTTTCCAAATGGATTCTTATCACCAATTTTAGTAGAATATGTTGATTTTCTTAATTTTAAGTCATGCATTTTTTACAATGCAAATAGGTACATGATTTACACTCATTAATATTCACAAATGTTTAGTAAATAATCTTGTCCAAATGGGGACACAATATAATTGCTTTAAAAAATGAAAATGTTGATCATTGTAAATGTATTCTATGTTACAGAAGAGTCCAAAAATGCATTTCCAAATGGTTTCTTATCATCAATTTCAGTAGAATATATTAATTGTTCTAATCTTAAGTCACACACATTTTACATTGCAAATGGGGACATATTAATTCATTAATAGTAGCATATTTTAGTGAATCATCTTGTCCAAATGGGGACACAACACAACTGCTTTAAAAATGAAAATGGTGATTCTTATAAACGTCTAAGCATAAATATCTTAATCAATCCTGCAAAAATTGAAAATTACAAAATATACTGTTAAAGCTCGTTTTCTAACATCAAGCATTTAAAAATAAAAGTAGTGGGGGTGGGGGGTGACTCTCAATATATCTTTATTTGTGTATCAAAATAACTGATAATGTTCGCTAATAAAAAGGTAACCCCCCTCCCCCCTCAATTTTATGTGCCTGCATCTGAGCATTTGTGCATGCTTTTTCATAGGCAGGTAAATAAAAATTAACTAAATCAACTCTGAATTTTTACTTTATTATATATTTAAAAGATGCTTATAGCAATTTCCTTGTCTTGTCGAGAAAAGGAGAAATAAATCATAAGATTTCTTGTAAAATGTATAATAAAGATTTCTCCCCTGAAAGTATGATTTTGGACTTGGTCATTTTAAAGCAAGTCAATAAATTTGTTTTTCAGATCTGAAAATTTTATTATTCTATCTGGAGGTTTGCTCATGGTGATATTTTATTTGTTTCATTGAGAGACAAATTTTGGTATAAAAAACAATAATACCTTACAATAAATAAAGAAAGCCAAAAAACATTTATTATTATTATTACTCGGTGGAAAATGTCAAAGTCAACATGGTTAAAGTTTTTTGGGAATGGAATTTTTATTTTTCATCCTAGAAGAAATCTAAATGCACCATTTTCTTAGTTTTATTGAGACAATGAAAATGGTATAAAACACATTAACATAGCTTAATCCATGAAAACTTCATGGCTTAAAAGCTATTCATTTCCTAGTCAGGAAAATGAACTAAATCAACTCTGAATTTTTTATTTATCATATATTTAAAAGATGCTTATAATAATTTCCTTGTCTTGTCGAGAAAAGGAAAAATAAATAATAAGATTTCTTGCAGCATGTATACTGAAAGGAAAAAGAAACGCATATATCGAATTTTTATAGTTATAAATTAATAATGCAAATGTATATTTAAAACTCATAAGTTTTTAGTTGAAAGGGGTCTCTATATTCTAGCTAGCCTCAAAATTCAGTCATCCGTAGCTTCTTTTGTATTGATTTCTTTCTTCACGTTTTTTCATGAAATTGAGTGTCATCCGAACACACGCCGAAAAAGTGAGCACGAGCTGGGAATATCCATAGACTATCGAGAGACATGCTGTTTTTGCAGTTTTGATTTCAAAATTTTTCACGCGTTAACATGCCACGCCTAGGAAATAACGACAGAGGCCGAGCTTTAGCATGGTTAATTGATGGGGTATCGCATTCTGAGATTGCCAGGCGTTTAGGAGTATCTCAGTCAACAATATCTCGACTGTGCAAACGTGTTCGAGATACAGGAAATGTTACCGACCGTCCACGTAGCGGTAGGCTTCGTGCAACAACGCCGCGGGAGGATCGCGCCATCCGACTTGCGCACTTGAGAGACAGGAGCAGAACGGCAGTGCAATCTGCAAACTCTTTCCCGAGAAGAATTAGTGAAAAAACCATAAGAAATCGGTTGCAGCATTTCGGCATCAGAGCCAGGAGACCCTACGTAGGTCTCCCCCTTACTGACAGAAGAAGGGGGGTGCGTCTTAATTGGTTGCAGCGATTTGGACCCTATCGCTTCAGTATGCGGCAGTGGAGAAAGGTCCTCTTCACAGACGAATCACGGTTCACTTTACAACGGGCAGATGGGCGTAAACGCGTGTACAGACGCCGTGGAGAACGCTACGCTGACGCATGCGTAGTAGAGAGAGACCGCTTTGGTGGGGGGTCAGTCATGGTGTGGGGAGGCATTGCGTATGGCCATAAGATGCCCTTAATCGTCATAAACGGTAATCTGAATGCAGTGCAGTACCGCGACCGCATCCTGTCTACAGTCGCACCTTACGTTCAGCAGCATCAACTGACGCTACAGCAGGATAACGCTCAGCCGCATGTCGCACGCATCTGCCGTGATTATCTGCAGGCTCAACACGTTGATCCCCTTGAGTGGCCGCCATACAGCCCGGATTTATCACCCATAGAGCATCTCTGGGATGAGATTGATAGGCGGATTCGCCGTCGTCCGCAAGCCCCTCAGAATCTTCAGCAGCTAACTGACGCCATCATTGAAGAATGGGACAGGCTTCCACAACGAAAAATCAACACCCTTGTCTTGTCCATGCACAAAAGAATACGCGCAGCAACGTTAGCCCGTGGAGGACACACCCGTTATTAATTTTTAATTTTCATTTGAAACCATAGCAACTTTGCTTATAAATTTATCCTAATAAACTTGTTTTTTGTCTTCAATTTTTTGGTTTGTTTTTAAGTTCAGGTGATATCAAATATGTATAAGAAAAAAAAAACGTATTGAAGCATACATGTTAATTTTGTTACCTAACAAAAAAATATATGCGTTTCTTTTTCCTTTCAGTATATAATAAAGATTTCTCCCCTGAAAATAAGATTTTTGGACTTGATCATTTTAAAACAAGCTAGTAAATTTGTTTTTCAGGTCTAAATATTTTATTATTCTACCTAGAGGTTTGTTCATTTTGTCATTTTATTTGTTTCATTGAGAGGCAAATTTTGGTATAAAGAGCAATATCTTACAATAAGTGAAAAGAGCCAAAAAGCATTTATTATTATTATTACTTGGTGGAAAATGTCAAAGTCCACATGATGACATTTTTTTAATGGAATTTTATTTTTCAACTATGATCATTTTCATTCATATGTTAATTCAATATATCCCAGTGAACTTGATATAAAAGACACCACTTCGTACTTAGATATTTTACTGAAAATAGGTGCTGACAGCAAACTAACAACTCAACAAATGGGATGATTTCAATTTCTCCATCGTCATCTTCCCTTATCTAAGTGGCAATATTCCATCATCACCTGCATATGGTGTTTACATCTGCCATATGATTCGATACACAAGAGCTTATTATGCATATGATCAGTTTTTAAATCAAGGCAGGCTACTGACAAAGAAGTTGATGTTACAGGGGTTTGTACAATCTCATCTAAAGTTGGCATTTCGCAAATTTTATGGGTGTTATAAAGATCTAGTTTGCCAGTACAACTTTCCATTTGGTCAAATGCTGTCTGACGTGTGTCATATAAATTGTTAGACTGTTCTTAGCACACTGAATCTGACTATGGATTACTCCGTTTACCTGATCGGGATGTAGGGCTCATGGCAGGTGTGACTGGTTGACCAGGGATGCTTACTCTTCCTAGGCACCTGATCCCACCTCTGGTATGTCCAGGGGTCCATGTTTGCACATCTCTCTGATTTGTATTTGTTATAGGAATTACGAGATTGAATACTGTTAGTTATCTCCACCTTTATATCCTAGAAGAAATCTAAATGCACCATTTTCTTAGTTTTATTGAGACAAAGGAAATAGTATGACGCACACTAACATAGCTCAATCCAAAAAAACTTCATGGCTTAAAAGCTATTCATTTCCTAGGCAGGAAAATAAAAATTAACTAAATTAACTCTGAAATTTTCATTTGCTACATATTTAAAAGATGCTAATAGGAATTTCTTTGTCTTGTTGAGACAAGGAAAAATAAATAATAAGATTTCTTGTAGCATGTACAATAGAGATTTCTCCCCTGAAAATTTGATTTTTGACTTAGTCATTTTAAAACGAGCTAGTAAATTTGTTTTTCAGGTCTAAAAATTTTATTATTCTACCTAGAGGTTTGTTCATTGTGTCATTTTATTTGTTTCATTGAGAGAAAAATTTTGGTATAAAAAACAATATCTTACAATAAGTAAAAAGAACCAAAAAGCATTTATCATTATTATTACTTGGTGAAAAATGTCAAAAAATCAGTTCCTAAATCTTTATATTTTGGAGTATTTTAAAAAGCTATATTTTTGTTTTGCCTTGTCAAGACGAGGAGTAATATGTAATCAATACTGATTTTTGACAAAAAATGTAAACAAGTGATCTTTTGACCAAAAAATTTATTTTAATAGCTACACCTATGTTCTTGATACCATTTTGTTTTCCCTATTGCTTTAAGTTACAAATTACACAATCAAGTTACAAACAAGAGGTATTGTGAACACTAAGAATACCCCCACTCACCCTAATCTGCCAAACCCAAAGGGTGTTCCTTTGACCTTTTGACGCCCAAATCAGTAGGGATCATTTTCATTCCATGAGAGGTCTATATGTGTGATATGGTGACTCTGGGTGAAAAGGCGAAAACATGGGACCCTGGAAACATTTTGTTATTTTAATGTTCAGTAAACTTGACCTTTGACCCCAAAATTGATAGGAATCACTTTCTTCCCATGGTAATCCATATGTTAGATATGGTGACTCTAAGTGAAAAGGATCACAGGTAAGAGTCCAAAAACCATCTTGCTATTTCAATGTCCAGTACACTTTACCTTTGACCTTCTGACTCCTTCGTCCCATAGGTAGTCCATATGTGTGATATGGTGACTCTAGGTGAAAAGGATAACAAATTAGAGCCCATTTTGCTTGTTTAATGTCCAGTAAACTTGACCTTTTACCTTCTGACTCCAAAATCTATAGGGATCATCTTCATCCCATGGGTAGTCCATGCATGTCATATGATGACTCTAAGTGAAAAGGATAACATGTGAGAGCCCTGGAACCATTTTACTATTTCAATGTCCAGCATACTTGACCTTCAACCTTTTGACCCCAAAATCAATAAGAATCATCTTCATCCCATGGGGAGTCTATATATATATGGTATGTTGACTCTAGGTGAAAACGGTAACACTTTTGAGCCCAGAAACCATTGCATCTACAGACGGACAGAAGGACAGACAACCTGATTCCAGTATACCCTAACAACTTCATTGTGGCGGTATAATTACACTATTTAAGTTAAAATTACATTTAGTCTCGATTAAATTAGAATTTTCATGTCAACAACTTAAAAAATAAATTCAATGATATATCTTGTCTTTAAAATCACGTGATATGATTTTTCACTATACAAAAGGGGACACGTGTGTTAAGCCCTTATACAGTTTACCGAGGATGGGGATAAGTTCACATTCGCACAGGGGATTTATCTTTCCAAACTGGGGACTTTTCGTCATGGGTTCAATGTTCATTTTTTCGGCCTAGGCTGGTAATTTTAGGATGCTGATCTTGAATTTAGCATTTGTAGGGGACGTTCCAGGTTGGAAGGATGTCCTCGGTTGGAAGGTGTGTAAAGACACAAGTATCCCTGTTTGACACCATACACGCACACATATTGACAGACAGACAGATATTACTAAGTTATTGTAGCAAAGAAAGGGAGAAAATTCTTTAGGTCAACCAGGAATTGAACCCAGTACCCTTGCAGTACTACATGGTATATAGGTGATCTAACCACTGAGCTGAACAGGCCAATGTACAAAGTAATGATAAAATAAACTATACATTTAAACCTATTTCAGAAACCATACAAGAACTTTTTGTATAAAGAATTGAAAATATAATTTTAGAAAATATCTGAAGTGTATGACCTTAATAAAAATCACTGTGTAAACAGCAATGATGAACACTGCACAAGGATATTAAATGGATAGCTCTGGCCAACCCTATACATGCACACATTATATATTAACTTAGCCCTGGCAGGAGTTAAAACTCGTGCTATTGCCTTCTCTTTAAAGAAGGACAAATTAAAGTAGTAAATCTGGTGGACAGTAGGTATATCAGCCTCAAAAGCTCAGTGGTTTGAGCACATTGACTAGTAATGTGGGTCCTGGGTTCAATTTCCTTTTCTTCTTTTCTGTTTTATACCATTTCTGGGAATTTAAGCATTGTTTCAATGTTATTTTCATTAATCGTCCTACAGCATTAAGCCGATCAAGAGCATTCATATTTATTTACTTTTTGGTCACGCAGAAAAACGTTGCACGAAGGTTGGAATGGAACGTCGAAAAGTCGCGTCGACACACCCAAAATGTCAGCGTATTTCTTACAAGTCATTTACATACGTTTATACAGCCAGCCAGTTTAATTCACTAACTTTACATCAAATGACATTTATATTCTATTATTAACTTTCTACACTGTATCATGCACAGAGTTCAAAATCAGATACATGCCTCACCTGGCCTTGGAAGGTCAGCTGGATTTTGAAGGTGTGTAACTAACGCGCGATGTGATTGGCTGATTTCAGTCCCATGGCAAATTAAAGTGGACCCAAACACATAACATAAATATTAAAATGTGATCTTAGATTACCTTTGATCAACAAATATCCGTTTTTGTTTGATTGTTATATTCGGAGTGCGTACAAATCTTGAAGTTACCCGATCCCGATCAAAAATAACATTGGCGCTCACCGACTGTGTTTTTAACGTTGGTCCGGGTTTACAAACTATTTTGGCATTCGGATACGCCATCTAAAAATTTGATAGATTATCGATTACCTTGACAATGTATTTTCATCTGAGTGGTTTTTTGTTGTTGTTGTTTTTGTTTTTTTAATCGCAAACATATACCATTCTTCTCACACTTCGTGAAATTATAGTACGTAAGCCTATTAAGATCATTACTTAAAAAAATATATTCACATTCCACTAGATCTCGTTATTACGAAATAATAATCTCGTAATTACGAGAAAAGATCTCGCAAAGTTAGGAGATAAGATATCGTAAAATATTTTGCGATCTGAAATTACGAGAAAATATTTCCTAATAACAAGATCATTATTTCGTAAAATTTTACAAGTTAGAGGAATGTTATTTTTTTTTTTAACATTGTACTGGACCCCCACGGGGCTTCAAGGCAGCCTCCAGACCCCCTGCCTTCTACTGCCCCCCTCTCCCCGTTATGAAATATCTTGATCCGCCACTGAATTAAGCGCTTTATGGAGCAAAAAATTAACATAAACGCAAATAACTGAAGACATAATTAATTATTTGAAGATATCATTATTTCAATTACTGCACGCAATAATTCATTTAGTACGCGCATGAAATCCATTACTGCTCTCATCAATTGAATTGATGCGCACATCATAGCGCGCAATTATTGAAATGATGCACGAATCAAATTAATTATTGCTCTCATCAATTCAATGGACGCGCACATCAGTGTGGTGTAATTATTGCTTACAAAATTTTACTTGGAGCTCGGTATAAATGATCTGATGATTTCTTTAATTCAGTTGAAGATATTTTTAATTATTTACAAAGATTTTGCAGATAATGCAGGCTTCAGTATTCTTTTAAAAAGAGCAACAATTCGGTTAAAGAGATCATCAAATTAATTGTGGATATGTTGAATAGAAGATATTTCTTATAAGATAGTTGCTCTTTCGAAAAAGAAGAAAATTACGCGCATCACTTGAATTAATGAAATGGAGAAGGCATCGATTGAATCATTTCGCGCATTAAATCAATACATTAATGATTGATTGATTATATATAGTTTAACGTCCCGCTCGAGAATTTTTCACTCATATGGAGACGTCTAAATCAATACAAGCTGTAACGGACGGTAAATAAATTGAAAAATAGGGAACAAATGTAACAACATATTTGTGACTGAACATATACAATTTCGTAGAATCAGGGTGAATCTGAAGCAATAAACCCGTCAAATCAGCAAAAAATGTCGATTCATGAATCACTGTCATCCCAATTGTAATTCCTGCATTTAATTTCCGATATGCACTGACCTCGGAAGAGACGCGCTGCGCACGTGTCAGATTTGTACACAATTTAATATGCTAAATTATAGCAAATTTATTAATAACATTTCATTTGAGTGGTATATTTGCATAATTTAATTATTTTCTTACACTTATCGGCCTAATACTTAAAGTCATTCATGAGTTGTAATATTTAAAAAAAAAACAACCCACGAAATGTGTAGCTAATCACGTCCGTCTCCGCCTTTGTATGACCTCGGTCTCAGTGCAACCCGATTATGTTCGGCAATCATCGTTCCCATGTCCGTGCAATGACGGTTTATACGAAACGCTCGTGTTAGTATGTTCTCAAACAATATTCCCTTGTTTATTTTGCTGAATTTTTCTTAAGGTGCATGATTCAAATACCGTCAGTTACAGCTTGTATCGCTTTAATATTGAACTGTTGCTCTCTTCAATTGGGATATAGCGCGCATCAATCCAATCGTTGATATCATCAATTCATTTGAAGAGAGCAACAATTCAATTATACCGCGCATCAATTCAGCAGAATAATTAATTCTATCAACAATTCAATTGATACGCGCAATCATTTATAGTTGACGATATCATTAATTATTTGATTTCTTCCCTATTTTTGCACGCATTAAGTGAATCGGTGATATCTTCAAATAATTAAAGATATCTTCAATTATTTGAGTTTATGTTAATTGGTGCTTCATAGCTCTTTGATATCTCCTACTGACTGGCAACATATACATCGATCAATTATCATGTACTAATTTTTTTATTTTATTTATTATAATGATATTGCCGAGTCGTTGATCTACATTAAATATTAGGGGGAATGCCCGTCCAGATAGGTTGCAGATGCTGAAACATGTATATCCTCAGTGAGAGATATCCAGGAATTTCGAAGGGTGGGGGGGGGGGGGGGGGCACATATGAATGTCAAGTCTTAATAAAAGGAAAATAATAATAAAATAAAAAAATAAATAGATAAATAAAAATAAAAACGCAGCAATTTTAGGTGCCAAATCTTAAGTTTTACTCACATTATTTCGTAATTTATAGCGAAGGGGAGGGGAGGGGGGCTAAGTCCCCACTCTAAAACCGCCACTGATCCTAAAGTACTGTCGCTTGATATTTTCAGTAGATTAACAAAAAAGTAAAATTAATATTTTACAACTGGAAGTGCATAAAAGTGGGCAAATATTATTTTCTACTAAGCCCAGGGGAAGTAACTAGCATGTTTACGAAACTTTCCTAAAAATACATCACGTATAGATGATCAAACAATTTTGTAAAGGTAGTTGATCCGTCGTAGCAAAAACCCGAAATAGGGGTTCGGAAAACATCACAAACGGAAAAAGTGAGAAATGCATGGTAATGTGTCTGATAGAGAAAGGGGTGGTGGTGGTATTTTTACAAATATCGGGAGGAGTCCCGGGTTCTATTTATGGATCCGTGCACAGTATATTTATTATGCGTGCTTCAACAAGCGAAGCAGCTACGAGAAAATTAACTGTGACCTCGAAAACAATGTCAGGCACTTAAAGCCGAAAAGTCAACCATACTGCAAGACCTATGTCATAAACATGTTTTACAGTATGAATATTTGATAATTTGTCTTCAATTATTCAGGCATATCTCAATATGGCGTTCCATAGAAGCCCCTCTGTGGAAAATTTTCCAAGGCAGGTGAATACCTTCTTCCGGAAAGTTTTGGATCCGTGCATGATTCATGCATTTTTTTTTAAAGCATGTCACTGACTATATAGATACAACTCTCTCTCTCTCTCTCTCTCTCTCTCTCTCTCTCTCTCTCTCTCTCTCTCTCTCTCTCTCGTAGTTTATCTGCATGACATTTGAACTTATAAAGTAAACAATCTACCCGCTTATCTATATTTCCATTTGCCCACTTTTCAGATACAGTAGGCGTTCCCTCGAGTTGCTAACATGCTGGAGTGGGTTTGGACCCTGGAACACATTCTGTTCTCCTTCTTTGTTGTGATTCTGACGTTCCTTTACATTAACAGGGGACGAGAAGAGCTCTTTAGAATCCTTGTCATTGGACTCAAACAACTGCCAGGGGTGGAGGAAATTCTTAGATCCGTGCTCAGGCGTCAAGTCAACGACTTTGTTCAGAATTCTACTTTGAAGAAAAAGGATGGATCCGTGCCCAAAGTTGTCATTCCCAAAACTGGTAAGGATACTGAAATGACATCGAAATGTTTACACTTCCTGTGGACCTAGAATGCCTAGGGCCATATTGACAAGTAAGAGAACAAATACTGGTTTCCATTGAATTCGAACGACGTAAGACGTTCTATCAGTGCCACCATAAATGGTGTTTCCTTTTAATTCTGTGTTGCATATCAAGATCAAAGTAATTACTACTTCTTGGGAGAAAACACTTGAAAAAATGGAATAAAAAAGATAGACAGCGATATAAACAGATAAAAACGAGAAGATATTTCGTTAACTGAATGCCTATCGCAGATTAGATAAAGGTTATAAAAAGTTTGTATTACAACTGTACCCTAGATTCTCACATCTCTAAATACCACCACCACCACCCTCCCTCAAGTGACGGTATGCAGTTGCTCTATGACGGTTGATTGATATGTTGTGAGCCTTGTGTTGAAGGAGGTTAACATCGATGTCAATTTTCAGCCCTACTATTCCCTGACTATTTAAGGCTGTGTACCCGAAGACTGATGTCAGTTTATATAGACGGGTGAGGTTTTTCTAACTTGTAAGAACTTGTTACCAATCCCTTTGTATATTTATGCAATAAAATATGTTCAATTCAAGTACCACTCTAAAGTAAACAAGGCAAGTGACTTTTGCAAAGTGGACAAAATCGGTGAAAGAACAGATATCCATACTGATAAAGTAGCAACACTAGGGATAAGTGCCCCTTTCTGTGGGTGGCGGAATTCAAACGCAGCAGGCAGAGCCTTGAGGATGACCCCCATCCTGGAAGGCCTGTCACTGTTGCAACCCCAGCAATGGTCAATAATGTTCATGATATTGTTATGACTGACAGGCGTCTTACAGAAAGATGTATAGCCAGAACAGATGGCATTTCACAGGAAAGAATACATTCCATTTTGACAAAGAAAAAGCTTTCAGTCATTTGGGTACAAAGACTTCTAACAGTTGATCAGAAGCACATCAGGTGCACTTTGTCACGTGCTATCTAAACCTTTCAGAGGTAGATCATGCTAACGTTTTCAGAGATTTGTTACTATGGATGAAACATGGGCCCATTATTTCACCCAAGAGGCCAAACAACAGTCGAAACAATGAAAGCACCCTGAATCACCCCCGCCAAAGAGGGCAAAGACTATTTCATCATCTGGAAAGGTTATGACCTCGGTTTTCTGGGATGCTGGTGGTATTCTGATAGTAGAACACCTCCAAAGGGGACAAACGATCAGTGGCACGTATCGTGCATCACTTCTGAAGCGGGAAAATATTAAACCCAAGCACCGCGGAAAACTCAGTAAAGATGTGTTGTTCCACCAGGAAAATATCTCTGTTCACAAGTCTGTCATTGCCTTGACTGCCATTAACGATCGTTTCTTTAAATTGATTGAGCATCCGCTTTATTCTCCTTGTCTCGCTCTGTCAGACTTTCATCTATTTCCAAAACAGAAAATGGCCATTTCCGGTGCCCACTTTCAGTCAGATGATGACGTCATACATGCAGTGGAGGACCTTCTGAACGGTCAAGAAAAGAATTTCTTTAAAAGTAGCATTTAGGCCCTTCAACATCTCTGGCCAAAATGTTTAGATACTGAAGGGGATTATGTTAAATAGCAATGCAAAATGTCCGCTAATATTCAAACTCTTACATATGAGAGTCACAACATATCAATCAGGCCTCGTAAACACCTCACTAACATTTGATATTTACTGTTATCATTATGAACTTGTCAAAATATGCAGATATGCAGAGTTCATTAAAGATTCATGACAAGCGTTACTTTAAGTGTTATATATATATATATATATATATATATATATATATATATATATATTGGATTCATGAATTAATTCTGAGGTAGAGTTTTTTAAAAAAAAATACTAATTAATATAAAACGTATAAAATTAAGTTGAAATAAAGCTCTTATGGCGTAATTATCCAAATAAGTGTTATATGATGGGAACTACGTGTACATTGCCATTCCACTTTAACTGACTGTTCTTAAAATCGACACAATGTCTTTACATTTCAACAACACAAGATCTTAACATCTTAAAAAGGTCTTCACTTTCTAAAACCACAAGATCTTTACTTTTTAAAACACAAGGTCTGCACATTTTAAAACAACACAAGGTCTGTACATTTTAAACAACACAAGGTCTGTACATTTCAAACAGCACCAGGTCTTTGCAACATTTTACAACATGCCATTAAATCGAATTTTTCTAATTGATGTGCTTATGCAGTAATACATATTACGAAGTTTTCTCGAAAATATTATTATTATTATTATAATATATATATATATATATATTATAATAATATATGTGTGTAATATATATATATATATATGTGTGTGTGTGTGTGTGTGTGTGTGTGTGTGTGTGTGTGTGTGTGTGTGTGTGTGTGTAAAGGCTAAGATAACGAACAATACTCACTCTCGTAATTCCTATAGAAAATACAAATCAGAGAGATTGACAAACACGAACCCATGGACATACTAGAGGTGGGATCGGGTGCTTAGGAGGAGTAAACATCCCCTTTTAATCGGTCACACCCGCCATGAGCCCTATATCGTAATCAGGTAAACGGAGTAATCTGCAGTCAGAATCAGAACAACCTAACACTTGGTATGAACAAGTCAGACTGCTTTTGACCAAATGGAAGGTTGTACTGGCAAACTAGATCGTTAGGATTTGCGAAATGCTGACTTTATACACATGACTTTGCAAACCCCAGTAATATCAACTTGTTCGTCTGTACTCTACCTCGATTTAAAAACTGATCATATGCAGAACAAGCTTTTGCGTATCGATCATTTGAGAGATATAATCACTATATGCAGGTGATAATGGAATGTTGCGACATAGATAAGAGAAGTTGGCGATGTAGAAATTGAAACTACCCCGTTTGTCATAAAATTGAGTTGTTAGTTTGTAGGCAGCATCTATTTTCAATAAAATAGTTTAGTACGAAACAGACGTGTCTTTTATTTCATATATATATATATATATATATATATATATATATATATATATATATATGAACTGGTGCGTGCTTTAATTGAATTATTGCTCTCTTCAATTAAATTGTTGCGCGCATCAATTGTCGATATCATCAATTCATTTGAAGAGAGCAACAATTCAATTATAGCGTGCATCAATTCAGCAGAATATAATCAATGCTCTCATCAATTCAATTAATGCGCGCGAAATTAAAAACTGAAAGATATAAATAAATATTTAAAGAGACCTTTGATTGAATTATTGTGCGCGTTTAAACGAATTAATGGTTTCTTCAAATAATTAAAGGTACCTTCCATTGTTTAGTTTATGTTAATTTGGTGCTCGATACAAATTGCAAGGTATAATATTCGGCATGTAAAGTTGTTTCCCAAATTCATAGAATCACGAATTTTACCATCTTAAAGGGTTTGCGTTTTCTTCAAATTTCAACATCACATATTATTGGAAGTTCAATTAGAGGCATGTACTGAATTTTGAACAACACCATTTAGTGTCTTTAAGGAGACCAATTTAGAGTTGCCAGGGGTATCAACAAGTCCCCCAACTATATTTAGTGCTTATTTAATTAAAAATTGTAGTTTGGTGACATATAAAGAGGAAATTGGTCAAACGTGATAAAACAATTTCTGATTCTTATTGTGGTTGAGCAGTCATATCGGCTTCGCTTAGGGTCAGTAACTGGAATGCCGGCTTTGCTGAAGGGGGCTATTAATTTACCCTCTGTCTGTCTTTCCGTTCGTCGTGCTCTCATTCCGCTTGAGATTGGACTTGGACTGAGATTGGACTGCAGTGATGAAGATAATCAATTGAAATTTGATATGTGGCTTTGTCTTGGATAGTTACAGATCAAGTTTGAGTTTCGTTACTTTTAACTAAATTATCCTACCGGTAGGGGACTTGTATTGCCTGCAATACACTCAGAATAATTTTTATTTACATCTATTGTACTATTAACACAGAACGGTTTGTTTGCAAAATTAAATAATGCACGTTATAATCCATTTATGTTGTTTGCACAGATGTTGTTTGGCCATTTTTTGCACACAGGCTTTGGCTGCGGCTTGCTCCGTTTGCCTGGTCATGATGTGGGGTTCACGGAGGGTCTGACCGGTCAACAGGGGGTGCTTGCTCCTCCTTGACACCTGGTTCCACCCCTGGTATATCCAGGGATTCGTGTTTGCCCGGCTCTTAGTTTGGTATTCCTTATAAGAGTCATGAAATTGATTACAGTTTGTTATGTTCACTTTTTTCAAAAAAAAAAAAAAGAAAAAAAAAAAGAAAAAGGCCCACAATCTAATGCTTATACTGTATCTAAAGTTTTCATACTTTGAAATTTACTGCTTATATGAGTGTAAAATTAGCAGTATAGTTACAGCTGACTATACCTATTTACGTATTTCTGATACTGGTTTTGACCGGTTCTACAACACGAAGGGCTATGTCAAAAGCTAGTAGGGGAAAATACTGTCGGATATTTATTTTTAGTTACCATTTCCTTCCTGCATGTAAACTCAGGTTATAGTAAATTTGAATTCGCATTACCCCTATACATTCTAGGTATCCCCACTGACCAACTGAGGACGGAGTTGTCGGACCTGAAAGGAAAAGAAACTAATCCTGAGGAGGGCAAGATATTCGCCTACGTGTACACCCAGGAAGATGACCACTTTGATATTCAAACCGAGGCTTTCAAAACCTTCCAAGGTACGTGTACACAAGGCTCAAAAACTAACATTGAAAGGCGCCACCCCTACATTTCTGTTCGTCCTCATTGACCAGAACGGTACTGTTGATGGGAGTTCTATGAAGATCATAGGTCTGTTTTAATTTCCAAGTTGAGGCTCCACGGATAGTAAGCGAAGTTTGATTGATCTTGACCTTGTTTGGGTGAGGTAGTATTAGATAAAGCTTTTTTTTTCTTTCACAGAGAAGCTGGGGTATTCTGTGGAACATGACAGTATCGTTAAGGAATTTCATCACGCCTTTTTGCACGAAAACGCGCTGAACCCTATGGTTTTTCCAAGCTTGAGGTAGCCACTAGTGCTGACGATTAAAACCTGTTTTGAATATGTTTTTACTATTATCTAGTCAAAACATTTTTCTTGTTATCGAAGGATAATAACCACCACTTTGGTACATTAAGTAAAGTAAATTCTCATTACAAATGTTAAATCGGAAGTTGTCCTGTAATTACCGCAAAAACTTACGCGCTTTTCCAAACGATGAGAAACTAAAGAACAGTTTTAGAATTTCCAGTTAAGATTTAAATAAATTTGAAATCCTCAAACACACATTCATTTTTTTTATAGAAAGATGGAAACAGAAATCGTAAGCATGACTGCTGGTATCTTAAATGGAAGTGACGAATGTGTGGGTTTCTTGACTTCCGGTGGTACTGAAAGCAATCTGATGGCCGTCAAGACGTACCTCAACCGCACTAAGAAAATGTATCCCACCATCAAAAACCCTGAAATTGTAAGCTAAACTTGTACTGTCCCCATACATTACTGAAGCAGTCCAAAGTTCGATATTTAATGTTTTCATGGTTGTACTGTAGATAGCCCCAATAACGATACACCCTACCATTGACAAGGCGGCGGACTATTTTGGTCTCACTGTAATACACACGCCAGTAGACGAGGAGTTCCGAGCAGATGTCAAAGCCATAGAGAAGGTACCAAATTATGAATATTCACTCAGCCACATGAATAGTTACACACGCATGCAACTGTTGGATTAAGGACACTAGGTAAATAAAAAATAATAAAAAAAAAAATAATAATAATAAAAAAAGATATACAAGTTCATATATGTACTTTTAGCTTATTCTGGTTGTAACAGGTACAGATATAAAATTCATAAAAAATAATTATAATAAAATGATGTTCAAAAGTTGAAATATATCACCCCTCCTAATATAACCCTATACAGATCTTTCCTACTGATTTGGGCTTAATCAAAAAATCATCGAAATAAATTACATTCCATACTGTAGATTGTATTCATTTTACTGATAAAAACATACATTTAGTTTTCATTTTTATCATGAAAAAATGTATATATATAGCAAGTACCTATAAAGTACTTTTTATAACAGTATAAAGAAAGGAACGTTTTAGTAGATTTATTTAAACTGAAAAGATGTGAGGACTTTTATCCAAAACCGGTGTAAAACCGTATATTTTAATTCGCATTTAGAGAGAGAGAGAGAGAGAGAGAGAGAGAGAGAGAGAGAGAGTACCTCCCCCCTACACACACAGAATTGATCATGCAGATTGCTAACTTTGTCATAACCATATAACAGGCTATCACCCCTAACACTATCCTGTTGTGTGCGTCCGCGCCCCAGTTTTGCCATGGGATCATCGACCCCATAGAGGAAATCTCTCATCTAGCCCTAAAGAAGGGACTACCTTTACACGTGGATGCATGCTTTGGGGGATACATGTTGCCATGGTAATATCAATGAAATTCCCGCCAATTAGAATTCAAAACTGGATCATTTGATTGTATTTTTTTCAATTAAAATATGAAAACGACTAAAACTTGAAACACATTTTAATGCCCCCCCCCCTTTTAAAAAAAAAATAAATTGTAGCCTTTTTTTTTATTCTGTAGGGTAGAAAAACTGGGATATGAAGTCCCACCTTTTGATTTCCGTGTCCCTGGTGTAACGTCCATGTCTGCTGATGTACATAAATACGGATATGGAGTCAAGGTATGCTTATTCATCTATAGACTGTAAAAACTTGAACAGCAACACGAAGACTCAGCGAAATCAGATTGCATGCTGTTGTGATTGTTGCTTGAATGAACTTTTCTGTATAAAGTGTGTCTTAGTCCTTTTCATTTCACTTTCTCCTCTATGAAAGTGTTTCTATCGGAGTTCCTGGATAGTTACCGCCGTGACTTCTGATCATTAACTGACCTATTTTGACTTCTCCAGAATATCTTCATGTCTATATCTTGTTATCAAACTTGAAGGCAAACTTAACACACACACACACACACACACACACTTGTAGAAGCAATTAGAATTCGTGGCTTCTGATGGAGGCATTTCTGATTTGAGCGCATGTCTACTTTCTAGCCACCAGGAATTCTGAGAATCTTAAAATAATAATTACTACCTGTATCGCTGATGTCCTTTGCATCAAGTAAATGCTACTGAACACTGTGGTCCATGGACTTCGTGCTGTATTTCTACCTAACTTACATAACTGAGGACATTTATGTATTGATCCCTTATTTAATGTACAGGGCTCCAGTGTCATCATTTACAGAAATAATGACTATCGCCGCTATCAGGTCTACACATATGCCCAGTGGCCCGGTGGGCTGTATGGCTCACCTAGCATGGCAGGAACTAGGCCAGGTGAGCACAACTATTGATTGCTCCGTTCATTCGTGATACGCTAATATTTGTAGATTTTTCCTATTACAAACTTATACACTACACTTATCAGAGCCTTATCCTCTTTAAGAACCCTAATAATTTTCTTTTTGGCTTCTAATGTTTTTAATAACCCAATAATTTCCTTTTCGCTTTTAAATTTTTTTAAAAATATAACCTCGCCATTTTCATTTTGGCTTCTAATGTAAGGTGGGAACATTGCGGCCTCGTGGGTTGCCATAAGAGCCCTTGGTGAGGATGGGTATATGAAGAGAGCCAGGGAACTGATGGATGCCACAGAACAACTAAAACAGGGGGTGCGTGACATACAGGGGTTGAAAATTCTGGGGACACCACATATGACCTGTTTTGCTATTGGTGCAGCAGATCCAGAAATTGACATCCAAGCTGTGGCGGACGATATGGATAGTAAAGGTTAGGAATAGCGACGGGGAATTCACTATTCTTACAATTTCTTATTGAGATGCAATAAAGAGGTTTGGAATAATAAACAGCCATGAAGGCAGAGAACACTGAATACACATATAGTGATGTACAGTGCTTGGCAACTTCAAAGAAGGTAGATTGAGGACGCAAAATCAGCAGTCTAAAATTTTCATATTTAACAGTAGCCAATTGCTGGTGGCTAATCTCAAATTAATGTTAAATTGTATACACGTAAGCATTTCGCAAATTTTATGGTCCCTTTTACAATCTAATTTGCAAATACAACCTGTCATTAGGTCGAATGCTGACGTGTTTCACACCTATTGTAAGGCCTTTCTTTACATAAGTATTTTGACTACAGATTACTCCGTTTACCCGATCAAAATATACGGCTCATTGCGGGTGTACCCACTCAACAGGGGATGCTTACTCCTCTTAGGCATCTGATCCTACCTCTGCTGTGTACAGCGGTCCGTGTTTGCCCTAAACTTTGTACTGTTTTATAGGAGTTAAGAGATTTGATTACCGTTCGTTATTTTCATGTTCTTTGTTGATTCATTAGGGTGGAAGATGGAGAGAAACCAGAATCCTAGTTCTCTCCACTTGTCCATTCTGCCATCTCACATCCCTGTAGTGTCAGATCTCATCACTGATCTCAAAGCCTCCACTGAAAAGGTCAAGGTTAGTAGCTCAATCAACCTTTAACTACATCCTTACGTATCATTTTCTGCAAACCTGAAAATTTTGTTGTATAGTATTGACTCTCTGACGCAAGCTACCTTATTCACAAATTTTTTTCCAAGATTTAAAATTGTTCCAAGTTGTTATTTTCTTGACAGGGTGATGTGACTCTGTCCAAGAACGGCACAGCCGGGGTGTATGGGATGATCTCTACCATTCCGGACAAGTCCATCATAGACGATTTCCTGGTAGAGTTTTTCTGCCAAGTGTACTCTTAATGTAAAATCAATTGCAAGTTCTCTCCAAACCTTGGTGCGCCACCGCACGAGTGTGATCTCTGTTGGACTGGAATACTCAAATAATTGTTGCAAATTAAATGGATAAAAGTTTCAAAGCATGATGCAATTTTTGTGTTGCTCTATCCTGTGCATGTGATCTTAAGTCACGTGACGTGCCTGTAAGAATATCAGGGGAGATAATCAAATGCAACATCTTTTATTTAAAATTTTCATAACTTCTATATATATATATATATATATAAGTTAAGAGCCAGTGTATTTTTAGAAACATTTGCTGCTCTTTGCACTTATCCACATTACATAAAATATTTTCCAAATTATTTTATTTCGGTTGTTGGCCCTAACTTATTTTTTTGAGTATATAATATTGAACGTCAGATTATCCTCAATAGAAAGAATGGTCAACCTACAACAGGACTGACACTTCCTGATTCACACACATTTTTTTTCCCCCAAAAAGTTTTAGAGTGGCTCTACTGCCACAGGTTGATTAAGGAGGTCAATGGATAGCCATTTTCTTCATGCTACACCTTGGGACACTTAGTAATTTAGTTGTCTGTTCTGTTATCTGAAAATGATCCATGAACAATAGAATGTGGAATCAGCTTTGAAGATAAACATGTATTTAAGACTTCAAAAGTCCATCCCGAGCTTACTAAATACTAAATTGGTACACAAAAGACAAACTCTTTTGATGTTTTATGTGCAGCATATTTTATTTCTGTTCTGAAATCATTCTTCATTCAATTTTCCACTAAAAATCATAATTTGATTGTTTTATGTTCACGAGTTTTTAAAATATTAGTACCTAATATTCACATACATATCTGTCTTTGACTTGTTGCACATATATATTTCGAAATTCAACAGCTGATTAATTTAGTAAAACAAATATCCAAAACACATGAAATAGCTTCAACTGACTAACTAGGCTGACGTAATAAGCTCTTTATATCATAACACATGTGCGTGAGAGAACGAGACAAGACACACCCACTTTTGTTAATAGTTATGTTCTCTGGGCTCATTTGGTCTTATGTTGGAATGTAAAGCACAAGCTGTCTTGTCAAAATGAATGACTTAGTCATCAAAATATTGCACACCTTCACAGAGTCCATCACTGAAAATATCTAAAATAAATATGTGACTTACATACAACTTCCAACTTATCTACACACCATCAGAAAAATTTTACAATGAAAAGTACCATGGAACTAAAAAGAGACAACAGTAACATCCAATGTTAACATAGTACAACATCAGTAAAGCTGAGTTCACCAATAGCTGATGTTCACCAAAAGCTGATGTTCTTCAAAAGTTAATGCTCACCAAGAGCTATGTTCATCAAAAGTTAATGCTCACCAACAGCTGATGTTCATCAAAAGTTAATGCTCACCAAAAGTTGATGTTCACTAAAAGCTGATGTACACTAAAAGGTGATGTTTACAAAAGGCTGATGTTCATTAAAAGGTGATGTTCATTAAAACTTGATTTTCACCAAACCCTGATGACACTCGTGACAAAGAGGAAGTGTATCCTATAATTCTGAACTAACAAATCGAAATCTGTCTGTCAACATATTGGTCCATCTTTTGGTGGTAAAAGTCCCTGTCATGAAATTACTTTTTGACAAAAACATAACTTACTTTTTAAAACAACCAACACAAATATCTAACAAACTCAGTTGATATTTTCCATTGTATAGATTTCAGAAGCACCACAAATCACTTAGTAAATAAGGCATAAGATTTTTACATTCAACCAATGAAAATCTCAGAAAAGTGGAGTAGACATTTCTGTTCCCTTCCTTATGGTTCACCGGCCTTTTTCAAAGTTCCAATGTGCACCGACTTTATTCTTATCATCATATGGTCATGAGAGTGTGACTGGGCAAGTGTGTATTGAATACTTGCTGACATATTTTATATGATAAAGCAAGCACTAGATCATTAAAGCTGAAGTGTTTTATTTATCGATAAAGTATTATTTTAATAGTGGTTTTAGAAAATGAGGAAGTTGAAACTTGCCATATATTCTTAAAAAATTTAAATATCTTTGAAGGATTTTTTCTTCTTTTGCAATAAACCCTTGGAGTATCAGGGTATACTAGACATTATGTGAACAAAAATTAGCATGAACAAGATGTAGTGTAAAACACTTCACTACAGTATACGTTTTGGCTGGAAGGAATTGCATGAATTCAGCCCACAAGAAGTATACTACCAAATAATTATACCATTAAATTTAACCGTGGTATGCATATAGGTTACACAAGCTTATTATGAATGCGGTTGAAAGTCTATTTCTCTATAAAGGCACTAACTGCATTTTTTAAAGAGTCAATTTAAAAACACCTTGACACAATAACAAAAGTGCATTACTCGAAACATCTGAACATACACAGTTACATGTAACAACTCCATTGTCTAGAAAAGAAAATCCAAATCACTGGGTTTTCAAAGATGCTTCCACAGAAATTTAAAAAAAAGGAGTAGAAAAATCAACTTAATTTGCAACATACAAACAGCGTACCACAATACTAAAAACAACATTTATCCAAACAAAACAAATTTGTACAAAATAAATTTCAAACAACTTGCAACATCATAAATCTGATAGCTATCACAAAGACTTATCCTCACTGTTCTAATATGACAATGAGCAAATGAGAAAAGGAAAAACAATAATGAAAATCGAGCACCAATGACACCCCTAAAACACCCCGTGCAGAAACCGCTATTTTTGACAAATCAAATGATTCCAATCTGTTTAATTTCTAGTTTGTTTCTTTCATTACAAAAAACTTTATGACTAAACAAACTGTAGCATGTTTATGTCTTGCAAACATTCATCTTATCAATTTTGAAAGTCTTTTTTTTTTTCCAATGTTAATGTATTATTCATCATTCCCAGTAAACTATCAATATTGTATGCTGAGATTTCCCTGAGGCTTATGACTTTTCTGCATTGGGTGTTTCAAAAGGCACAACATTTTAGTAATTTGCAAAAATTATAAATAAAGTAACATAACTAGATTAACAAATGAAAAAAGTAGAATGTTACTGTATTGCATTAAGTCATGAATATCTTATGTATGTAAATAAACAACCTATCACTATATTAATATAAAGTTAAACATGTATACAATGAGCGAGCATTAATGTTGTATGTAGTGCTGATGAAGTGAGAAGCAGACAAACACTGGCAGACTGTCACAGAGCTGATCGTTCCTGATTGACCAGCACCGAGGGAGAGATGCGTCCGGAGTCCATGGCAATTTCGCAGCTATGATGGCGTATCCTTCCTCTTTTGTTTTTTTGTTTGGCCATAGCACAGTCCTCATGACTTTTACTTTTGCTCAGATTGCGATGATTCCCCATGCTTTTAAAGTCCAGCTGTGTAATCAGTGCAGTAGTTGACACTGCCTTGCGTGCTGTTTCCGTCTCCTTCAGAACTGGTTTATCACTTTCTACTTCAGGTAATGATGCTGCTAGAGCTTTTTCAAAAGCAGAAGAGTGATCATTAAAAGTCTCAGGTGTTTTACCACAAATGACTTCTTTAAATATAGGGTTATTAACTGGCTCGAACACAGCCTCTTCATTTAAATCCATCTCCTCCAAATTCTCATTCAAACTCTGGGAAACAATTTCATCGGTTTGAAAATTCTGCAGACTGACACGATCCGAGAAGTGTACACTTTGCTGCTCTGACCCGCGGTCACTGGCTACTGAACGCTTACAGCGTCGACACTTATGCTTGTGATCATCCATGGAAGAAAAACGCACACTGCACCCTGACACTGGTGAACTCTGACCTGACTGATTGCGAGGTTTTTCAGGGATGTTTCTGTCAGCATAGTCCTCTGAACTCTGAGTCTGAGGAGTATCCACATCGACCTGGACTTCATACGGAGATGTCCCAATAGAGGTGTTGTCTTTGTCCCTAAATTAAAAAAGATAATGTTATCCAAAAAAAAATAATTAAAAATTACAATTCCTTTCATACACAAAATATCATGGGGTGTAATAACAAAACACTCAGACCTTATTGTTAGACTGCAATTATAATGGGGTCAAGCCATATACTATTAATTCACTTCAAACAAAGTTAAGAAATTGACAAACATTGTGGAAATTACTTAAAAAGTCTCTACTCCTGTCTGAAAAGCTTTCCGTCCCAAACTGTATCCCAGAATTCTCCAAACTAAATCCTAGAATTCTCCCAATCTATATCGCTAGGTACCCCTATAGACACATAACCCTGATTTCTCCCCAGAGCTGAACTCTAACAACAGCTACCTATATCCTGCTATAGACCCAGCTAAGGCCTTTGTACTGGCATTGTCCCCAATAGACACAGTCCCTGATTTCTCCCCAATACTGAAGTTAGCAGAGCCACTGCTGAAACTGTTCCTCTTCTGAAGATTTGATGAAACATCTGCCTGAACTTCAAGTCTGTAGGTAAAATAAATATTTACATCAATACTTTATTTCATCATCTTCATAATACAAGAATATGTGTGCTACCTGCAGTTATGAAACTTAATAAAGTGCACTGCCATAGCACATGATATGACCCTGACACTGGTGAACTCTGATATGTTTATCTATTACATGTATTTAGATAATTTCTTTCATATGGTACAAGGGCTGATTGGTATGTTGTGAGCCTCATATGTAAGGGTTTGAATTTTAGCAGACATGTTGCATTATTTTTCAACATAATCAGACTTGTGAACAGAAGCATTGTCTTGGTGGAACAACACACCTTTACTGAGTTTTCTGTGGCACTTGAGTTTAATATTTTCCTGGAACTGACTTCGAAGTGATTCATATGAGGGCAAGTCAATAAGTAACCAGTCTAACTTATTTCTGGTTGAGATCCACCTCTTTTTTTTCAATGTAATTGCCCTTTAGTCTGATGCACTTAGACCAGCGGTGTTCAAGTGTCATCAGCCTAGAACCAAAAAAGGGTCCTTTCCATTGACCTATTCCTCAACTGTCATCACGAATTCTTCGTCATGGCTATCCTTTTTCAACTTTGGGAATAGGAAGAAGTTGCTAGGAGCTAAGTCAGACGAATAGGCAGTATGTGGTATTAATTCATATCCGTTTCACTCTACAGCATCCACTGCAACTTTGCAAGTGTGGACTCTCATATTGTCTTGTTGCAGCAAAACATCTCTAAAGAGTTTACCCCAGCGTTTTTAATGGATGGCTGTTCTCAGTTGGTCTAGCAAGTTTGCATCACTCCAGTTATTGTACTTCTCTTGGGTAAAAAGTCCAACATAATAACGTCTTTTGCGTCCCAAAATACTGTGGCCATCACCTTGCCAGCAGATGGTTGCGTCTTGAACTTCTTTGGTCTCGAGGACTCCAACTCTACCCACTGACAACTCTGAGCTTTATTCTCTGGCTCATAATAATGAACCCAAGTCTCATCTACAGTCACCAGATGTAAAAGGAAATCATCTGTTGACCTAATACGCTTCAACAAGGCGTTGCATACTGATGCTCTGTTTGCCATTTGCTCATTGCTAAGGGATTTGGGGACCCAACAGGCTGTTAGATTCTGCATATCTAAGCAATCATGCAAGATTGTTGAAACACTACCATGTGAAATGCCTAATGCTTGCGCTATTTCTTCCACATGAATTCACCTATCAGAGCATACCTGTCTTGAACTTTGTTAAACATTTCTTCGTCGGTGGCAACCAATGGGCGTCCAGACCTGGCTTCATCTTCTAAAAATGTTCTACCGTGTTTGAATTCCCCACACAGATTTTAACCTGAGCATAAGATGGTGCAGAAGACCCATCAACATTGCCAAACTTGCTGTTTATTTTCTTGCCTGTGTTACCTTTTAAATACAAGTACTGAATTACAGCACGGTACTCGACAGATGAAAAACTTGCCTTTGCATTACTAGCCATGTTTGACATTCAATATCTTATTAAAGAATGACTTGATATGTGTTCAATTTTGTACCCAGGTATAAAACACGTATTGAAACAAGGCATGAAAATCGTGACTGTCTCCTTCAACAGGAAATATGTTAGGCTGGTTACTTATTGACTTGCCCTAATACTATGTGCCATTGATTGTTTATCCCTTTTGGAGATAATCTACCATCAGCATCCAAGAAAACCTTTCCAGCAGATGGAACAGTCTTTGTCTTCTTTGGTGTGGGTGATCCAGGGTGCTTTCATTGTTTAGACTGTTGTTTGGCCTCTGGGGTGAAAAGATGACCCACGTTTCATCCAGCAGAATCAACTTCTTAAAGGCTTAGATTAGCAAGTGACAAAGTTTGCATGGTATGTTTCTGGTCAACTGTCAGAAGTCTTGGTTCCCAATGGAATGAAAGCTTTCACACTGCAAGATCCTCTGTCAAAATGGAATGTATTCTTTCCTGTGAAATGTAACTGTACTGGCTATATATCTTCTGTAACTTACCTGTCAGTCATAACAATATCACTGACCATTTCTGGGGTTACAACAGTGACAAACCTTCCATGTTTATATTCCGCCACCCACCTTTTACTGTAGCATATGAAGGGGCATTTTTCCCTAGTGTTGCTACCATATTCAGTATGGATATCCCTAGGTGCTAAACCTTTCTTATGCAAATATTAGATCACTGGTCTTTCAGCAATTTTGTCCAATCTGCAAAAGTCTCTTGCCTTTTTATTTTAAAGTGCTACCTCATCGATATAAACTGATCATATGACACCAGTCTTCCAGTACACAGCCTGGGAATGGAGGGCTGAAAAAGGACATCGATGCTAACCTCCTTCAATACATGGCTCACAACATATCAATCAGCCCTTGTATGAATTACTTATTTTGGGTTGAATAAAGAAATGCCCCATAACTAAACCAGTTACAAATTCTTTCCACAGCCTTCATACTTTATACTCATAAATTACTCTTTAACTGGACAGATGCAATTTTGGATCTTATCAAAATGATCTTTGCATGTTTAGCTGAACTCTTTGAAACACTATGGCTTAGATCATTACTTATACAGGACAAATGGAATCTTGATTGGACAGACATAATTTGGCTCTTATCAAAATATCTTTGTATATTCAACTGATTTTGAAACACCATGCATGAGACAATTTTGTCTATCTGTTGTGTGATGTGCTTATTAAGTCTTTATAAATTTTGTAGTACAATACTGCAAATATTTATAATATTAATGCTGGATACAAAATAATTATTCGTACTAATTCTTATATATCTACATTTTATGAAAAAATAAGTGAATGTGTATTTCTTGATGCAATAATTATTTAATAAGGTCACTGCATTACTCTCTTATATAATCATCTGAAGGGATGACCTCTTTTAATACATATTTAGACTTGATTTTAAGCTGCAATTTACTTTTCTATACAGATGCACAAACTGACAAAGTTTGTTGATTCTAATACTCACATCTACAAGAGCCCAAAAAGGGTTATGCCATATCATCTTAATTATAGGTCACAGTGGCCTTGATTAAGGGTGTGACACACCCACCTAAGATGCATAAGCTGACCAAGTTCGATGATTCTCAATTAAATAATTGTCCCTTTATGAATTGGACAGGATTTTATCCTATTTGACCATATCATCTTCATCAAAGGTCACAGTACCCTAACTTTAAGATGTATCAGCTGACAAAGTTTGATGACTCTAGGTCTCATAGTATTGAAGTTATACGTCGACATGAAATGGGACAGACGGACAGATGGATAAATGAATGGCTGTCTTAGACGGGCATATAAAAAGTTCATTTAAAATGATCTACTATTGCATTATGAAAGTACATGCTAAAATAGCATTTTAAATTGACTGAAGTATAAAGAGGAAGTAGATAACTCAGATAGAACAAGGAAAGAAAACATTTAAGCCTACTATGATTGAGGAAAATTCAACTTCAGTGTGTAGCTTCCTAAATGTTAATTTCTATACAAGAGTCCAATAATATGCAGTGTATTGACACAAAAGCTGTTTTCAATTTTCTATTTGTACTTTCAACCACTACCTACTTGAAACTCCTGTGCTACAATGTGATTACATCAATATGTGAATCTGTATCTGCACTGCCTATGATACAACGTGTTTAAAATGCACTTGTAGCAGGAGGACAGTTAACAAGTGAATTACTTAGATTGGAAAGCACTGATGAGAGAGGCTCCTTCACATATACTGCCATTGAGACTGAGCCCCCCAATAGCCCTTGTGCTGGCGGTGTCACCCTCGTCACGGATTATCCCAATTCTCTCCATGTGGCTCCCACTTGCACTGAGACTGCTGGTCATCCCTAATGAGGCATCTCCGATACTTGGGCCGATGCTAGGATTGGCCACATTATGACCTGTCCCTACACTTTGATTATCTACAACAGAAACTTACAGATTATTTCAAAATACTTGATCTAAAAATGTTTTCGGATTGTAACAGTTCACCAACCCCCCCCCCCCCCCCCCCCCCCCCAAAATGGAATAGTACTTATTTGATATTTGATGTTCAATCTGAAAGAACTATTTTTGAAAATAGAAATTTAAAACATGGATCTCTTTCCTTTTATAATTATCTCTGTCCTCTTAAATTTCAGCATGTTTGAGAAACCAAAAAATGATAGATCACATCTTTCAACACCGACCTAAATGTTGTCCAATGGTCCCAGCTGTGTCATTATCTTCATCAAATTCAAACCGGACTCCGCCCTTCCCTGAGGTTGTGACCCCACATCCCCCACTCCTACAGAGGGAGATTGGTACCACCCCATAAACATAAGCCAGAAGGATGGGAACACCTATTGCTGCAAAACAAAACACATTCATGTATTGACATACAACTACCAATACATCATCAATGACAATCAAGCAAGTCTACACATAACAATGGCAATCATTTCTGAGTCTGGGAGCTCAATTATCTTAGTTTTGATTTAAGAATGAAACTAAGTTACAAAATAATGTGTGGTTTAAGGATCTTTTTGCTTTATACATTGTGAAGCTATTTATAACCAGAGTTGTCAGAAGACTTTGTCTTCGTTCTCATCGGGAAGCATGACTTTACTTAACCTTTTCCTCTTAGTTCAAAAGTTAAAGCTTTGAAAAATAGGTCAATGTCCAAGGTCACATATTATGTAAATTGGCTGTAGAATTACTAATTAATAAGAGATATTTTTCTGGAGTTCTGCATATGACCTGCAATAAGAGTTACAGTAAAACATGTTTATAACAAGCATGCTTATAACGAATTCACACCTATTGTGAAGTGACATTTATTGCCTTATGATAGGAAAATAATGAAAATATCATTGGACATAATGAAGTTTGGTTACAGCTGTTTTCACTGGCCCTGGCAGTTCTCTATAATCAGGTTTCACTGTATTTCCTTTCACTGAAACTCTATTTAACTGGAAAACACTGAAAATCCAATAGAACTCCTAAGAAAATCATGGCATTGGTCAAATCAAGGATTTTGGTAAAATTGTTTACTGAGCAATGGACAGAGGTTGTGATATAACAGCTCAGGTAATGATTTGGAAACTCAAGTAATGAGTTCACAACCGCTTTAGCACTCCAGAATGTAGTAAATACTGTAACTGTATCATATGTAGCATGTACCATATTTGGCAAAAAATCGATTTTTCTTTCAACAAGTTTGCATAAACTTGATTTAGTGCTTTCTATATGCTCTAATAAAATGTACATGTATAAGCATGACATTTAGTTATGTACTTCATTCAAATAATAGCCGCTTTCTGGGAAAGGTGTTAAATAAAACCAAATTCAATACATTTACAGTACATAGTCACTAAATTATCCACTTGAGATTAAGGTTGCTAACTAAACAATGACATCTTCAACCATTTTCTTTACATGATTTCTTCCCAACAGACTGTTATCTAAAATCTAAGAGTGCTTCACCACTTTTGGGTGAACACATCTCTTTTTGTACTGAATTTCGATAAGTACAGCCCTCCACCCATTACTTACCTACAGTAAGTCCTGCCACCACCGGAGCCACAATGATTGAGGCTGCCACGCCTCCCGTGATAGCCAAGTTACGTTTATGTTTTGATGTGTACACCAGTTCATACTTGGAGTATATCTACAAGATCACTGATAGTCATGAAGGAGCCACAAAATCATAGTACTTCAACCACATGTTCAAACTAGAGAATCACTGAGATTTTCATAATTGAGTACTGGGCCAGTAATCAACTGATTTCCAATTATAATCGATGACTGGAACATCACTTGCTAAACCTGCTCTCATTATTTGCATTGGTAATTAGTTAATCAATTTTCCTAAGATTTCTGTCCAGATTTTTGTAATGTCATTTACATTGTCTGTGAGCCTGATGTTTAGCTATGATAACATATCTTTGCCACAATTTCTCACCTTCCTCCCAACCCAGACTGGAATGCCAATGATCATTGCTGGTACAGCAATTCCTGCAATCAAAGTGATCCCAACGGGAGCCCCAACCAGGGTTCCCAACTGCCACAAAATCTTCTTCTTCCTGCTCCAGGGCTTCTTACCCCAAAATGTACAGCCAGAGGGACTGGAAAGGTAAATCAAAAACATAAATACATAGCCAGAGGAAGTAGGGGGGGGGGGGGGGGGCAAAAACCATAAATGTACAATAATTCTAAAATAAAATCAGTACAGCCAAACACAAATAAAGTTTGTTACTGAATAATTCTAAAATCAGCAGATGTATAATTTGTTACTGAATAATTCTAAAATCAGCAGATGTACAATTTGTTACTGAATGAGTCTAAAATCACCAGATGTACAGTTTGTTACTGAATGAGTCTAAAATCAGCAGATATACAGTTTGTTACTGAATGAGTCTAAAATCAGCAGATATACAGTTTGTTACTGAATGAGTCTAAAATCACCAGATGTACAGTTTGTTACTGAATGAGTCTAAAATCACCAGATGTACAGTTTGTTACTAAATGAGTCTAAAATCACCAGATGTACAGTTTGTTACTGAATGATTGTATTAACAAATGTACAGTTTTTTTATTGCTGTTTCTATTAACAAATCATAATTTGTTACTGAATAATTCCATCAACAAATTATAGTTTGTTATTGAATGATTTTGAAAGGGCTTTATTGTATTGTCAGAGCCTAGTAGTTTATGAACTGCAAAGGATGACCAGACCACCAACCTTAACAATGTACACTACATATCAAAGAGAAAACACAGCCATTGTTATGAACATTTCCAGTCATAATATAACAGTGATATGGGCTGCAATTGTCTTCCAAATCAATACAGCAGTCACATAAACATGTGAAATGGACACTGTATCTGACATCCTAGGTATCTAAATACCAACCCATGATCTGTTTCAACATTCATATTCAATTAACTCCACAAGATCACAACACAAAGACTGTTTCTGGCACACAATACTCTGTTCAATGCACTGTTTTACAGAAGGTCAGACTAAGTGTCTCTACCATTTCTATCAATAGAAAAGTCCAGGCCACAGGACTGTGAACAGACTGAAGTCAAAATACTTATTGTATTTAAGATTTATCTAGCACAGATGTTTAAACAAAACTGCTGGTTTATATATAAAAAAAAAAAAAATCAAATACAAACATATACTGAAAATATTAGTTTATGAAAATTATTTCAAATGTTAGTTAGATATGAATTTAGACTTCAGTCTTTTCTCAGTTTAAGGTCTTGAGACTTGCCTCTTAGGTAATCAAATCCAAGATACACTCATATAATATGTGAATAAACACACTCATATAATATGTGATGATTTTTTCATCTGCAAATCTGTACAATGGCTTTAGTAAAGCATGTTTTTGAGTAAAAATTCTGTACATAGATTTACAAAAAGTGATACAAAATCTGTACAAAATATCAATCATAAATTGATTTTATACATCCATCAAAATTAGTATAAAGCTGCGAGACATTTTCACAAATTTCATAAGTAGTAACAGAACAAAATTAACTCATGAATACAGTATCTATCTAAAGTTACCTATTTGATTGTTGTCAAGACCTTTAATATTTCTCATCATTTCTAATTTTATAATCATAAATATATTGCATTTGCAATTAGTAAAGAACAAAGAAAATTCGGGTGATCACATTTGGTGACATAATTAACTTGCAATTAAAATGATAATTGACTTTTCATAGGGATAAGATTTGAAAATATGTACAATTTTCATTTCACATGAATTTTCTTGTACAGGCATGACAGCATGAATAGTGTTGAAAATTGTGAATTTTTGTGTATATTCTGTACACATCACATGTATGTAGACTCATTTTTAAAGAAGATGTGTTTGAAAAAACACTGATACCCTCAGATTACAACAAATTGGAACTGTAAAATTTGTAAAGGTCACCAGGTTAATTAATTTGGTGTTAGTGGAAAGGTTTTGCCACAAGGATTATGCATACCAAATATGAAAGGCCTATCTCTTATGGTGTAAAGGATATGACTGACATTAAAGTTTTATATGAAAATTTCCAAAATTAGGTAAAAGGTCAATGTCAAGGTCACATGGTCAACAAATTTGGTATCGTTGGAAAGCTTTTCACGAGAAGTACACATGCTGAATACAAAAGCATTACCTATTACCATTTGAAAGATATGTCTTATACTGGATTTTTTAAAGGTAGGTCAAAGGTCAATGTTAAGTTCACCAGGTCAAAAATGTTAGTGTTGATTGAAAGGTCTTGCCACAAGGATATACATACCAAATATAAATGCTCTACCTTTTGTGTAATAAAGGATAAGAGCAAGGTTAAAGTTTTTTGTCACAGTCAGACAGATGGACAAGTCAAAATCTATATGATTTTGATCCTGTGGGCATAAAAACATCTTAGTCTCACCTTTTTTCACTACATGTCCCTTTAATACAAAAAGAACCAAGGGCCACAATACTCTCCCAATCAAATGAACTCCACAGATAAATAAATTCCTAAAATTTGATCCCAAATGGGAACACAACCTCTACTTTAATATAAATATATCAATAAAGATAGGTTTATAATGCAGCAAAAGAAGAAAAAATACTTGAATACCGATTTGAAAACTGCAGCTTTAGTGTACCTGAGATTTTTTTTAATGAGAAAAATTAGGCAAATTTTTTTTTTATTAATTAGATTACGGATTTATAAAATAAAAATTGGGTCGATCAATTGAAGTAATAATGAATAAAAAAAACCCACATAAACATTTGAAGCACCTCTGAAAATTGAAAACTAAAATAACTCTTTTATATTTGGTTTGATTTTTAAAAAAATTTCATTAGACACACACAAGTGGTAAATTAATGGTTTCCATGTCTTTGGCCAACTGTGTTTTCTTGTTCATAATTTCACACTTTATACTTTCATGTCATGGAATTTCCATCACATTAAATAAGGATGGTACAGCCATCGACCATCATTCTTGGGTCAACTCTCACTAGATCATGTTAGATCTACATTTATCTACCGCCCTTGAAACTAGGACAATATTGTTTCAGAAACTTGAACAACATTTCACTATCATTGAGACAACTCACAGAAATGTGAAAGTATCACACACTGTTAGTTATTTGGGAAACTTCAAACCAGTGGCGAGTGTGACAGGCAAAAATGCATCCCTAAGGTTAAAAAAAGTTAATTTTTAGTTTCTCAGGCACTTTTTAAAAAAAAAATTATGACGCAGGCAGGTTATTTTTCCCCCCTATCCAAAATCTTTTTTTTTTTTTAAATTATACTAAATTTATGACATACACATACTATCGAGTACCAAAATATTCAAATATTATAAAATAAATGTTTTAAACAACACAACAAACATACTTTTCAAGATTTTATGCCTTTATATGAATTCAAAACAAGTGTGAAAATGGTGTCCGTGAATAAAGGAAGCATTCATTTCAATACGAAAAGTCATTTTTTTCTCCACGATGCTTTAAATAGATCGTGCTTGTGCATGACTCACTGAATCTCCCAACAATACTCCACGGAAGGATAACATGAGGTCCAGATAAAATTTGAATGGACAACAATGTCATATTCGTAGTATATGGTACACAATCGTCTGCCATGTTATTGAAAAACACTTTGAAGTAATACGTCTTAGTCATTTGGATGTTTCGTTTTGGATAAGTATTTCAAAAATCGGAACAAAAAAGTACAAAAATTCCGGAATAATTCTAAAAAAAAAACACCAAAAAACAACGCAATAAAAAATATCTAATGCAGGATATAATTTAGTAATGCGGCGGTGCCTGAGAAACTAAAAATTAATTTTGTTTGGCCTAACCCGATGTATATTTAAAGCGAAGTACAGGCAATCCATGAATTAAATTAATTTATTTATGTTATTCATATTTTTCATGTAGGTTGCAGTCGTTTTACTGCATTTATATTTATTACTATCTGCTAAAACATTCACCTTACTGACAATAACACTGCTGTCAACTGACAAATTTTGATCAGAAAAGCTCATTTGAGCCTTCGGGTTCAGGATGAGCTAATTAAACGAGAAGTTGTTTCAGTTGTATGCCTCTTTGTTCAGTACTTACCTTAGATAGTGTAAGTCTGAGATTTCCTTCATACACAGCCAGCAGAACTCAGCACCACACACTGGGCAGGCCATGTGATTACAAGACCCATCATTCATCTTCATGATGAATGCCCCACACCTTGGACAAGGCTTGATGTCATCCTCTGTGGAGACAAACATGTACACAATAAAACTAACAAGGAAGTTGCCAAATGGATGTTCCATATAGCAGGTATGTATTGTATTATAAAATTTCTGTGAATTTCAGAGATAAAGGTATGTCAATAACTTCGATGGGCATGATTTTTTTAATATGCATGAAATTTGATAAAATAAATACAAAAGAGATCAAATTTAGTGATTATTGTTTTTCCACTTTGGAGCCTATTGCCAAAATTAGCACCTTATCAGATTACCCCATTATACAGGATCAAAAATAGGAAGATTGGGTCTTTCTGTTTTGATTTAAGGAACCTTTTCTTCAAATTAAAAAACTCTCATATAAGGGTATAATTAACTTTGGATATAAGGGCTTTAATGTATAGGTCTTCAGCAATTCCTTATATATTGTAAATCATACAATGTATTTCCCAGAGTAAAATCAGACTTTTAAAGATGACACCATTATAAGGTGTTGGTCCCATCGTTCACCCCTAGCTACCAGGACAGGGCATTTGCTCATTATTGAATGACACATGTGACCTAACACAATGAAAAAAAAAAAAACCAGGAAAAAAACCAAAAAACCCAATATGCCCCTGCTCCTCCTTCAGAGTGGGAATAAAATAAATGTCATGAAAAGGTTATGCAACTGAATCAATCAATAATCAAAAAAAAAATTAAATTAATTACATGCTTTTCAGAATAGGGTAGGCAAGTCAGATTTTTTTCCTTGGTGGATCAAGTATTATTTGATGATAAATCAAAAACATGCATGATACTAAAATATTGTGCAAATGTCAATCAAAATTATGATACCATCTCCTATTTGATATCTAAATTTTCCTACCATCATCAACATTTTGGAGTAACCAAGGGCAATATCTAATTATGACAATTGGATCCTGATCCCCTGTGGGATTAAAAAATTAAGGTTGGGGATCAAAAATAGGGTAGGATGGGAAACTAGAACCATACATTTTTTTTATGCCTGAACTAATTCAACAAGGCTCACACAATAAGCATTACAGTCTTCCCCTTCAGCGAAACAATTGTCAAGATAAAAAACACCTCAGGGACTTACTGTTTTGTAACTCTGAATCAGGGCCATAACCAACAGAGGCTGAGCGCATGTTGGGTGATCTTTCTGCTCTTGCTGCATCACATGTCTTGTTCGGATGCCAGTGTTGTTTACAATGGTAACAGAAATATGTGTCACATCCTGCACGCTCACACTTAATTTTGGGACACCCTGCACACCCTGTGGCAATCACAGCATACCTGTCAATAGAAAAACATCTTATTCAAAAACAGTGAAACTTCTCAATACTGCCCAAGAAAATGACCAGTTAAAGTGTATATGGCTGGTTTACTGAAAATTGACAACTGAGATAATGAGTTATGTCCCTTTTTTCAAAGATTGTACCATTCACTATCATTTATTTTCTATCTAGGAGATTACAGACTTAAAAAAATAACTTACTACAGATTCCAATTTCAAAAAACAAAATAACTATATATTCAAAGTTACAGCTTATATATTCAGTGATACATGTAAAACAAATAATTTAAAATATTTATATATATTTACATGAACAGTATAAATTACATTTTCTTTGATTTCTTAATAAATTATATTTTAAACCAACCTTCATTCACATGTGAAATTTTCAAGAACCCCATGGTCATGAATATTTCTCAGCAAGAATAAGTCATTAAATTTTCTTGTATATTGGCCCCGTGGAGATCCGGGTTGTTAGAATAGATCCTCAGTACCATTTGCATGTCAAAAGAGGCAACTAAATGGGGTGGTCCTTCGGATGAGACTGCAAAAACTGAGGCCCCATGTCACAGCAGGTGTGGCACGATAAAGATCCCTCCCTGCTCAAAGGCCGTAAGGGCTAAACAGGCTTAAATTTTGCAGCCCTTCACCGGCAAGGGTGACATCTCCATATGAGTGAAAGATTCTCGAGTGCGATGTTAAACAATATATAATTAATCAATCTTGTATATTATCTTGGTTCCAAAAATTAGTCACTGTGAACCAGTTTATCACTGGTAAATCATGAAATGAAGTTGACATGAATAAAGCTTGGTATCCTGTCAGCCTACTTTCTATTACTTGGAAGTGCACAAAAGTGCAAAACAAAATCTGATACTGCAGGGTAGGTAGTTTTTACTTTGATGTCTAGTTGACATGCTGATACAGAAAATGATAATGACAAGACTGATTAAAAGCAACACTTGTACTTTTCAATACTTCTGATTGCATAAAGCAGTAAAATATCATTTAAAATTCCATGTTAACTAAACATGTAGTCACTAAAAATGTAACTTATATCAAGCAAACAGTGAATCATTCAGTAGACACTTCACTCCTCTTCTCAGTCATTGTATATTCTGCCTCTAACACACAGAAGAACTTTATCTACCCTGATACCTAAAATTTGTTGCTGAATGATGTTTACAGCATTTACACCTGGTTTTACAGTGTACTGCATTATTTGTTTTTAAAACTCTGGGTATCTATATTGATTCATAAATTACAAAGTTTTCAAGAATACTGTTGTAAGAAAACGGTTTTAACATGTATCAAATAAGCATTCTGATTGTATTGCAGGCAATACAAAGTTCCCTACCACTGGGATAATTCAGTCAAAAGTAAGTCAAGTGTGACAAAACTCAAACTTGATCTGTAACTATCCAAGACAAATCCATATATCAAACTTCTGTTGAATATCTTTATCCAATGTGGAGAAAAGTCCCGAAAACTTATTCTTGCAATTCTTCAAGGGGCATAATTCAGTTAAAAGTAGTCAAGTGTAACAAAACTTAAACTTGATCTGTAACTATCCAAGACAAAGCTATGAATAAAATTTCAGTTGAGTATCTTCATCCAATGTCTGGAAAACCTCAAGTGAAATGACAGATAGACGGGCTGAGGGCAAACTAATAGTCCCCTTCAGCAAAGCATGTAGGGGACTAATAACTTTATCAATAATTATGTTTTTCATTATAGACACACAAACAATAGCAAGACTGGAAGTAATTAACATCTCTAGGGTGATATAAATGAATGGCTTCATACATAATCACCACCTGTGGTCTGTTTTGTGAGGAATTATTTCCTATACTTATTAACAGCAAATTAAAAAACTGGAAATGCTTTTAGAAAAATGTAGCTTCCTGTGTGTGTCAATATTCTAAAAGGATCAACTTTAAATTCGAATGTCCGTATAGGGGTTATCTACTAGCAACCACAATACTAAGTTTGATCTCTCAAGAGTCTAGATACTCTAAATAACCAGCTATTTGGGTCATGACCTTTGACGATGTGAGTTGAAAACTAACATCTACTCATTAGGGGATACCAGTGTACCAAGTTTGATGTCCATCATCAAAGGATTTGTGAGATATTGAGTGGACAATATTATTGTTATTTTCAGAGTAGTTTGACCTCAAAGTCAAACTCCTTAGGATGTACCAATGAACCAAGTTTAATGCCTGTCAACAAAGGGTTCTAAAGATATTGAGCGGACAATATCTTACCATGTCCAGAGTAATACGACTCTTAACCTTGTGACCTCAAAATCATTAGTTTTTGAGGGAGCCAGTTTATCATGTTTGATGTCTGTCAAGTAAACAGTTCTCAAGATATTGAGTGCACAACACTTAGTCTACCAAATGACATACGGACCGACTGACAGATGTGAACCAATACCCATCAAAAAACTTGGACTTTGACATTCCTTTTCACAGAATTTATTTTTCACCTACAAGTCTGTATATCACTCCTTTGTAGGATAATTAATCAAGATGATCTGCATCATAATAGTCAGCCAGTAACAACCTGTCACACAACAATGCATGGGCAATGTCAGCTGACTCCTTCCTGCAGCAGGCTTCGATGCTGATCAGATTGCACGTCAAGAAAACATCACACAAATAAAAATCAACTGCCCTGGGCCCAAAGTTGAAGCAAAATTACCCCAATCTATTGATTTTACAAAATGTTGTGCAAGAGAAGGCATAATTGGCAACAATAAGATGCTTGTCCCTGGTGAAGTGGAGATAGTTTCAAATTCCCATTATCATGCATGCAGTGGGTTTGCGCACAAACTTTAAATCCTTGTCGATAAATTTCCAATATTTTTTTCTCATGTGATATGAAGACGTTCTCTTGCTCTGTAGCAATTAACATATCTGCCTATAAAACATCTTTTTTTTAAGAAATTGACCTTTAATCAGAACAATATAACATCCAGTGGGACAAAAGTGACTCACATTAAACCAAGAAAATCTCTGCCATGTCTGAGCCCAGAATTCACAATGGGATCAAAGCAGAGTAGATAACAGCCAACTGTTCTAGACTATTGTTCTGGATATTTGATGTGTGGACATCAATCATAAAACAATTTTTCTGTCATAATTCGATCAATGTGATCATAGTGATAAAAATGTCATTTCTAACCCCCTGTATTTATGTAGCTTTAACTCTTTCAACATCCTCTTCACAACATGACATTTTAGGTACATATCCAACATTTCAATGTTTGCCTAACTGAATCAATTGAATGAAAACTGACTGGTCTGATTTAACATACACTTGTATACTGGATTTTACAGTCACCTTTAATTAGAAATGACCTGGTGTAACATGCACCTTTACACACCTTTAATTAGAAATGGCCTGGTGTAACATGCACCTTTAATTAGAAATGACCTGGTGTAACATGCACCTTTACACACCTTTAATTAGAAATGGCCTGGTGTAACATGCACCTTTACATACCTTTAATTAGAAATGACCTGGTGTAACATGCACCTTTAATTAGAAATGACCTGGTGTAACATGCACCTTTAATTAGAAGTGACCTGGTGAAACATGTGCCTTTGCACACCTTTAATTAGATGTGACCTGATTTTACATACATCTGTACACTGCATTTTACAGTCACCTACTTGATTTAATATACACCCACACATAAGACTTTGCAGTCACCTTAAATTAGAAGTTCATCATGTTTCGAGTACAACAAATGCATCTTTTAAACTTGATTTTTGAAAGGGAGATCAAACCTGACAATCATAGTCTTTATTTCTCCGTTACATAATGAACCAACCATTGCTTAAGTTATTTATTAATCAGTAATTATCAATATGTTTTTAGACTTACTATGGGGGAGATCTCATCATTTTTAGCAGATGTTTATTGGTGTGTGTGTGTGTGTGTGTGTGTGTGTGTGTGTGTGTGTGTGTGTGTGTAATTCATGATCGTATTTTGATTTGATATAAAAATGGATGTTACCATAAAACATTCGAGGTTGTTTTTCCACTTCTTGGAAAGGCCCAAGAATGTGTTATTGATGAGACACTATCTGTTCATAAACAGGCTTTGTGTCAAGTATGAGCTTCTAACATTTCTCGTTAACAAGAAAAGACCTAGATTCTTCTTAATAGTGACCTAAACAAGATGTTGGTTTTGAATCATGACACAATGTCTAGTCACAAGCAAGCTTCAGCAAATATAAACTTATAAACTTCTAATATCTACCTATCACAAAGATGAAAGTACAGCCAATACAGACAACAGATAGATACACTTACAGATGGGCCTATTGATTTGCTCTACATTACATACAACAATTATTTAATACTAGATTTGTCCAAAGATTACTGTGGCATCAGTATGTTAAAAACAACATATTCTTTGTAATTCCACTGTGTTACAATAAATGCACCAATACTTATTTACACTTGAAAGGAATCACAACTACAAAGGTAATTGATACAGTGTATTTGTAGTTTATGGGACGAAGGGAATACCAGCAAATATACTTAGTAATATAAGCCTACCTGGAAACACTCATAGATACATCAGTATCAGCTGATATCATTGAATTTATCAGCTGAATATAATACCATTTAATATAAATCCCTCTCCATCATTTTTCCCCCTATCATAATATTAACAGATCAATGGTTGAATTTATAACTTGATGAAAAATTTACACATAACTCTTTTAAAGTCACAAAAACAGTTTAAGGTAGATAATTTTACAATGAAATGACTTTTTTTCAATCCATCAGAGCAAAACTAAAACTTCCTTTTATACAATGCACCTACATAGAATTTTTGTTAATATACAACAAAACTATGGCTATGTCAGACAAACATTCATTCATTGGGGGTTCACATACATAATACTGTAGACGTATTTAATTTTGTGTCGGATTAAATTTCATTATTTTCATCTAGGAGAAAATGACATTAATCACAAACTTTTAAATTTCAGAAAACAGTGTTACTGAGTTGCAAGGGTCATAGTGACACTCTCTGGCAGAATTCTGGGAGTCAAAATTTTTTTGAGTGTCGCACTATTTTAAAAGAAATATTAATTTAAAGCATTTCATTTTGATCTACACTGTATAGGTACACTACATTGTTTTGTTCATAAAATGAAAAAAAAAAAAAAATTGGCTTAATGCATATTAAATGAATACCTTCATAATTTATTAATATACTTTTAAGTTTCTAAACGATATTTGTCATCATATCTCTCTATGTCACACTTATACATCATTACGTATATCTGATCAATATTGAAGGTATAGTCATTAAGAAACTTTTTGCGCATTCCTTGCCACTGTTATGATTTACATTGAGTCACAGGTGTTGACAGTTATACCTGTGAAGGTCTACAATGTAAATAACAACCAATGGGCTTTACAAGTACTTGCGAAGCTAAGTGGTTGCTTATGTTGTAGACCTTTACAGATAAAATTGTGGACTCCAGTGGTCAAGACCATGTGCATCCTGATCACCTATGTGACTATTTTCTTGATTCAAATGTCAGAGTTTTATTTAGTTCAGTGTAAAGCTAAAACTGAACTAAGTCACCATGTTGAAACTTTATTCTTACATACTTATGGTAGGGAACGTTGAGCCAGATCACGAAATGTAAACTTCAATTTTTTTCTCTCCATCATGGTGACCCTTTGGGTGATGTTTTTTATGTGCAAAGTACACAGAAATTTGTGGTAAAAGAAAAACTGAGAAAATATTTATTTTAATGTCACATGATTGATGTTCTTCCATACAGCTGGGGGGGGGGGATAATTTGAATATGGTTATTTTTTTTAGCAGGTCAGAGAATTTCTTGTCCTGATATGTCATGACCCCGTGGGGATCTGGGTTGTTAGAATAGATCATCAGGGGTGTTCCTTCGGATGAGACAGCATAAACCGAGGTCCCGTGTCACAGCAGGTGTGGCACGTAAAAGATCCCTCCCTGCTCAAAGGCCATAAGTGCCGAGCATAGGCCTAAATTTGCAGCCCTTCACTGGCAATGGTGACGTCTCCATATGAGTGAAAGATTCTCGAGCGGGACGTTAAACAATATTTAATCAATCAATTAATGATATGTCATGAGGACATGAACTTTGTTGCTATCGGTACATCTCAATTTCTTCATGAATTTTATCAATGAACAGAATAATACAATATAAATGCTTTAAACATTGTAATGGCTTAAGTATCACAATTTCATGACCTATGCTTACACAGATTACTAAGCAATGATTTGATTGTGAGTATGTGTTAACAACAGCATGCTCATTGTCTATATTTCATATGAAAAATATGTAATTTTTTAATGATCATAAACAAATGAAAATTAACCCACATGAAATCGTGTTCACTACAAAAACAACAAAAATTTTCCTCAATGAAATTAAATATGTCTACAGCAACTGATAATTTTAATTGAAGGGTTTTACACTAAATTAAAAAATGGTTGGCGGTACCTCAAATTACAATATAAAACTAGTTCTTACCCACAGTCTGGGGCTGGACACCAGCGTGCATCAGGATCAGAAACAAGAACTCGCCGGACCATGAAGTCTTCATACTTATCCATTAGACTCGGGTTCTGAAGAATATTCCGGATGTCATTTGGGTGAAATTTCTCTGCACATTCCGGACAGGAGATATTAATTCTGCTCTCTGTGATTTCTATTTTTAGGTACGTCTGCAAGCAAGTACTACAAGACCGATGATGACACGTCATGATATCTGGGAAATCCTCAATAGGTCGCTCAATTAAACAAAGAGGACACTCCCTCATTCCCGAAGCTGATTTCTTTAATGACAGATGCTCCACCTCTGGAACAGTCTGGTTCACAAGGTGAACTGGACGTACTGGTTCTCGTTCTGATGAAGCCGGACTTAAGCTCATCTCTGATTTACCAGAATCCGAGTCCAAACTGATCCTGGATTTGGATTTTCCTGTTCTAACTCCAGGATAAAATAGTCGTCTAAGTGAAAACCGGCTTAGTCTACGGCGTTCTGAACCGCGGGAGTTACTAGACGAAACTGACATTGCAGACACTGCATGTCCTCCCTCAGAATCTCTTTTCTTCATTTTGATGAATATTCTCTCCTGTAATAACAACAATAGATATAAGGTTCCACTTACATAAAACACAGCAGGTCAACATCTGGCAGTAACATGCACTTATAAATCTCTCAATAAAAATGATGTGCATGTTAATTAAAAATGCATAACACTTGAAAATGCATGACCTTGTTTAAATCTAAAATGTAGGTGATCAGCTGACGGTACTGCTGCTATATAAAACAATCCTTGACATTTCAGAGTACACCATACTTTAACATTTGTCTCAGCTCACAATACACTTCATATATCTATCTTTATTTGACATTCCAGGAAGAGAACTTATAAACACACAGTGCTTGAAACAATCCCACAGTGTACACTCTTTCAAAACCAGATTTTCCAATGGAAAAAAAAAAAACCAAAAAAGATAATGGATATTGGATCAACTACTCAGAATGATCACACATTCATGATATTTTCATGGAAAAAAATACAATTATCTTTTCCCTGTTCTACTGACATAACAACTGAAAGCATCAAATGCTGAAATAAGAATTGTGGAATATTATGATCTAATCTTCCTGCATAGAGACCACTGCATACACATGCATTCCACAACCCTGTGTTTTCTGAGAAGTGTAATCTCTTGATTTATCAGAAGAGTGGATGACAGCCTCATAGAGGACACAAGGTGCACAGCCTTCACACAGCCTGTGTAGTTCATTTCTTAGTTTATAAATGTTTTACCTAAATTATCATCAAGATTGACTTAACTATTTCACACTTGTATATAAAACATCTCAGAAAACATGACTGGCTGGTTAAAGTGACTTTTTTTTTTTAAAATATTAAAAATGTAAGTAGAAATAATTCTTCAAGTTCATTACATATCCTGTTCATATATACATGCCTGTCTGCATGAAATTCCTACATAAATCACTGTCACATCATGTAAATATCTCAAAATAGAAACACACGTCCCAAAGTTCTGGAAAACCAAATATTACTATCAGTCATTCAGACTGATGACTTTGTGTGTTCTACCAGTCTGAAGTAAATCAGGACAGTCCAAATAATTTCCAATTAGTTCTAACTATTGTTGTACACATACTGTTAAGCATTTTGAAAATAAATAAATGCAAAATTTAACTGCAATCAAGAATTGACTTTAAATTTCAGTTTCCATTCTTGCTTTCACTCTGTTTGATGATTGATTTACTTTTACTCTTTGATTCACATATATTAATGGTATTCAGTTCAATGTCATCTTTGCAAGCCAAGGGTTTTCTGTCCACTTCGCTCCCCACAAGCAGAGTGGACCAAAAATCCTTGGTTTGCAAAGATGATTCAATGTTCAACTTTAAATGAACAATGTCTCATGATTTCACACAAATGGTGCATGTGATGCCATTTTCTTCATTATAACTTATGTGTGCCATTCTATATTGAATTCATGGACACAAGTTTTCCCATACAAGTTTATCAAAGTTCTCATTCACACTTTCCTTTTCTGATGGGGCTTTTCATTTAATACCAGGCTTTGAACCTGTTACAAATTTTGTAGGCCAAGACATGCCAATAGATTAGAGTACAACAAGTGCTTAGCAGAAAATTAAAAACTACACTCACTAAAACGTTTTTTAGATTTTTGAATCTGATGGGACTGGTCAATTTTCTAAAACTTCATTTTGGAAAACCCATTAGTCTCATCTTAAATATACATTTGGCGTTCCTCTGTAGATATCAGGGAAACCCGATTAGTTAATATAGATCTCACAAACCTGTTACAACATTCTCTAAGGCATATCAAGTTAAAACCCCATTATTTTATTTGAATAACACAAATATGCTAAATCATTTCTGGAAAACTCTGGACTGGTGACATAAAAAGTCTGTATCAAGTCCTGATCAGAAGTAGTCTGAGATACACTAAAATGGAATATATTACGATGTGAAGATTTTCTGGAACAAATCAAAGAACAATGAAAAAATTTGGGCAGACCCAAAGACCAACAATAAGTTTTTTGTTGGTCCCTACGAAAAAAAGGTCTGACAGGACCAGTAACTCCCAACAGTTTTCAAGAACTCTGGTGTGCATAATTTATTTTAATATTAACCACTTATCATCTATTAATATAGCCTGAATGATGGGACATAATCAGCTTTTTGTCACTTATCCTTTATGTCTTAAATGCAAACAATACCTTTTAAATGTTATGTGAATTATACCCCCCCCCCCCTTTTCTGCAGTAAGAATATTTATGATATACTTGTGTAAATTATAGTTGCTTAAACTGATCATCAATTTTCTGTATATGCATGACCACATCCTTTTTCTAGAAATTATTTGTTATTACTTTGTAATGGGGGTTTATTAGGGTAAAACCCCTGTTTATAAGATATCGATACTTACCTGCATCGAATATTTAGCAATACGTCACGACTCCTACTATTATGATTGAATAATTTTTAGAATGAGTTATCTTCCCTTAACCCACTCTTCAGCACCCAACATTGGGGTACATCAGTTTATGCGAAGAAAAAATAAAAATATATCCCTTAAATCTCTAAAAGTGGGTAGCTGGGTAGGGAATATGCAGGTAAGTACAGATATCTTACAAACAGGGGTTTTACCTTTAAAAAACTCTCAGCTTATTTCAGTATCTATACTTACCTGCATCGAACATTTAGCAACAAACAGAATTTGCAGTCAGAGGAGGATAGATTAAAGTAAGTTAAAATCTTCTCACTCATACTGGTTTCTTCTTTTTTTTTCCCCACTTCATCTTCAAAATAGAAGATCTGGCAAAGTTCTCCTCTCCCCATAATGCATCATTCAAATAGAATGAGGTGAAGATATTTTCAGATGCCCTATGAGCTGCTTGAAGAATTCACCAATGCTCCATTAAACAGGGTCCAGGGTGATGCTAAGCATCTGGTATCATGAATTCAAACTTTCATTAAGTTCAGTCCAGGTGAACTTTCATAGACTATGTTTCATTGGAGAAACAATCCATCTAGAAATAGAGCCTTTAATAGCTGCAGGCCTATGTAAATTATTTTGATATGTAATAAGAAAGAACATCATTTTGACTTCTAAATTGTTTTGTTACACCTTTAGACATCTGCATGGACATAGTGACAGATCATCTGCCTCTGTTGCAAATCTGTCAAATCTAGGAATAAAAATTGGATTCCAAGCTTTACCAACCTGCTGAGTTTTGGCTAAACACTGTAAAATTGGAAGAAGTTGAATTCCTAAAGGTTTTTCTTTAACATTTGATTCTCTGACAATGTAATTCACTCACTCCAGCCGCAGATGCCAAAGCCATCAGAAATAGTTTTCCATGTCAAATATTTGATATCTACTGACTCATTGGGCTCAAAAGAGCGTTTAGTTAGAGCCCATAATACTAATGACAAAACCCCAATTAAGTAACAAAGGCTTAACAGAAGGATTCGAATTGAAAATTCCCTTTATCAAGTCTGCCAAATTCTTTTCAGGGTTTACTGTACTCTTACCCCAGCTCTAGTGAACTATGGCAATAGCTGCCTTATAACCAGAGATGGTGGATGCTCTGCATCCCTTTGCCTTTGCAAATGTAACAGAAAATTTACCAACTCCCCTATAAGGGCAAAATATGGACTGATACATTCTTCACTACACCAACTATGCATATCCACAGTCTCGCCTCACAAACTCTACTGGTTAATGTTCTTCTGCTCTTTTCCATGTAACTTTGAGCTTTTGAAGAAAATGCTCTCTTAGATAGCTTATGTTGAATATTTTCCAAGTTATTAGTCTTAAACTTTCTGGGTCTGATAAACAACCTGACCTCTTTTTTGTGTTAACATACTTGACACTACTGGTATATTTCTTGGATGGTCTACGATAAGTTCCAGGAACAGTGAATACCATGATTAGCATGGTGCAAATGGACCTATCAATATCATTGTGCTGGGCTCCCGAGTTACTTTCTTCAGAACTAAGAGAAGAACAGGGAGGAGGAGGAGGAGGAGGATGGGAATGCATATGCATATATCCCTGTCCAACTTACACTCAGTGCATCTGTTGCAAAGGCTCCGTCTACTTTCGTTTTACTTAATAGAAAATCATGATCAGGATTACCGAAAATGAAACTAGAAATACTCTCTCTCTCTTAGGGTTTTTCTTAGAATGTCAACTGACTTGTGATGTCGTGTAGAATTTATTTCACCACTTTAGTATTTATCTGTTCTGCTAATCCGAAATAAAGATTCTTGATGATTATATGAGACTTTAGATACGAAAGAAATTTTAGCAGGTTATTTTGCAAATTTTTAACGAAATTTATACAAATTTCATGGGAAAATTTCTCATTTAATATTCTGGTACCCCTTCCCACAATATCCCGTTTGTGCACTCTCTACATTAACAAATGGAATTGTGGGAAGGGGGACAAGACTACTCAATGATCTGTTTTGTAGTAAATTCATCCGCGAATAATGAACTTCTATTACCAAACAATTGTTATTTAACTATTGGACAATGATGTAAACAATGACATCATTGACAGAATTGGTATTTTGCCTTTAAAATATCAATTGAATCTAATGTTTCAAAGTCTTGAATCATAAGAAACTTTCAAAACCAGTAGGCACTATTTTGATTTTGCCCATTGAGATTGGCTGAAGGGTGGTGTAGAGGCAAAATCCTGAATGATTGCTAGAAGACTCTTGAGCAAGCTCGATGCCTTAAAAAGGATTGGTTCTAAAGGCTGCTGCATTTAAGTTTATTCCATCGTAAAAAAAACAAAACAAAAAAAACCCAATGAATAAGAGTATTCTAAAAATTGTTGCTTTATCTTGACTGGTTTTAAATTCAGAAGGCCCACATCACTTTCATTAAAGTGTTTTGAATACATGCTGAACACAGATGAGTAGAAAACGTGTTTGGTGTCATGTTTTGGATTTTCAGTCATGGCACTGTTATAGTGCCAGATAATGTGTTGCCCAGTTCTCATGTCATGAAGCATAAAATATTTTGGCAACTATAGTGTCAACATATCTGTGGGTAAATTATTTGATTCAAGATGATCACACTGGGCCTAGGTGTTAGACATTCCCCTCCAAATACACCAGTTATACAGTTGAAGAATCGATTGACAAATAACAATTAAAAAAGATTCATTGACAGAGTGATGCTGTCAGTGGATATGAATGATACTGTGAAGGTTTTTGAGAAGGTATGTTAGATTCAATCTTGTTGAAAATTCAGATGTGGTTCTCAGTTATATAGACAGTGTTATAGGCACACAAAATTCAGGATCAAGTCAAAAATGTACACAAAATGCTTTTGATGGCCAACAGAAAAATAGTATGTTCCTCTAGTGCCCAAACTACTAAACCTGGGCAAAAAATTGTTTTCTGTTTTGTGTATGTCTGTTTGACAAGCCACATGTTATGCAGATAGTAAAGTTTCTGTGCAGAAATTTATGCTGCTGATCAGATTCATTGAATTATATTAACCATTTCACCGACAGTTCCTCGTAGACCAGGATCATGTTTTGCAACTCCGTCATGACAGTTCCCGGTATACCGGGAATTTAGCACTGTTTGAAATTTCCTGTTGATTAAATGGTAAAATCTCACTTCAAGAGAGATTTATGTGATTTGGGAACTTGTTTCAGTAATGGCCGACCTCTGAGATGAGGATTTTAACAGTACTTCCAAGCAAAGGTGAATATAGTCGAAATAATTGTGATGATAAGAGTTATTGAATGATACTGTGCCAGGCATGATGAGGAACTTGATATCTTTTTACACATCCTAAATGTGAAGAGAATAATAAAGAATTCATTGGCTTTTTGTCTGCATATGATTGCAATATTAACTTTCACAATACAGATTAGTTTCAATTCAAAAACACCATAATGTGTAACTTAAAATTTTATGGAAAAATCTGGACTGCAAAGAATTTTTTATGGGAGCTCTTCCCCTTTGACTTTTTCGATGTTTGTCATGGTCACTTTGAAAAGAAGTGACTGGACTGATAAAAATGCATAGATATTGCTGTTTGTTGAATAAATCTTTTGCATTACTGAAATTTTGAAAAGATTCGTTTTTAAAATTAAGATTTTTACTTGATTGCTTTTTCATACCTGATTTACATAAAAATTAATCCATGATGACCTTACAAACATTATAAACATGCTGAATTAATACACCTGGCAATGTTTTCTATCAACGCACCAATTTTCAATAATATATCTTATTTCATTACAAAATTATGACATTTTAAACATAACGTAAATTTTTATGAAATATCTTCAGGAAATTCATTGTCCTAGTGTTGTTCATATGAGAGAAAGTAATCAGTGAAAGGGTTAATACTCATGAGGATGTAAACACCAGGATCTCAAAGCTTTAGATTTTACCAAGGCCCCCTGCATAAATTGTCAGTTGGACAAAGTTCTGTTGGACAAAGTTTTTGTGAGGAAGACCTTGTCCCACTCAAGTCCAAGTGAGATTTTTTATCTTAGTAGTTCTTGTTTTCCTGCTATTTATTTTAGCTGTGGAAACAATGACAATGTGAAGAAAGTTGATACTGCCTACCCAGTTTGAACTTATCACACCGATAAAGCTCCTTCTATATAAAAACATAACATATATGGAAACAAAAGAATGCCTAAAAGTGAAATGACAAATGATTATGTTTTATTTTTTACTAAAATACACCATGTATTGTAGTAACATATATAAATGATCTCGAAAACAAAGAAGACCTGCCTGCCTCATTTGAATTTCTGAAAGATGGCCTGAGAACCAATTTCTTTCTTTTTTTTTTCTTTGCTTGGCCCTACTTGAACTATTTCTTTAAATGTCATCTTTTCAACTGACGAACCCCAATTCACTATCAGCACAGGATAATTTACAACTCTGGGGATTTCCTCATTTACATATGATACTCAGCTTTGACGGAAAAACACAGTTTTCAATATGTCACTGGTTTTAAAAATAGAATCAATGCAAGTTTCCTTGATTTCTTTGTGTAAACAAATATATGTGAAATCATACACATGTCTAACTTTGCCATAAAAACATTATTTCACAAACAAGTATAATCTCAATTGCTCTACAAACGGATTTAATTTGAAAACTAAATGAACTTAAAATTCTCATGCTCATTTTTTTTTTTTTTTTTTTAAAATTCAGAAATCTGACTCATAAATATTGTTCACTGAAACTGTCCTTTGGCCTTGAGGGGAATTCAATGTTTGCTGATTAAACCGAGTTGATGGACATAACACCCAACAACAGAGAAAATTCTGGGTACGCACAGCATATTCTATTGATCACTGAATAATTTCATTATGAAAGGAAAATTTAGTAGATTACAAAATTTAAAAGGCATCATCTACTTCGATTTATCTTCATAATCCTAATATTAAATGTAACAGAAAAGCATATACATGATATATGTAAAATTACTTTCAGATCCAAACGATAGTCAGCATTACACAAATTATTCTACATTTTGACCTTGTGAAGATAAGATAGGATAAGATTTACTAAAGTCAGTATGTAAACACAACAATACAACACAAGCTCCAGGGAGCTTTTGACCGACATCAGTATAGTATCCATTTAACACATTCCTATGTTGGATTTAATATTTTCTCTAACACACTGTGTGGAACACTTCAATATTATTTTGACTTTCTTTTTAAAATTTGAAAACTTTTATGACATTTTTTACATATATGCTATCAATAACTCCTGACAAAAGTGTCCTTTAATGACTATTTCGTAGTTTTCTAAAATATTATAAATATAAACTCACTTTATTCTTTTATACATATATATATATATATATATATATATATATATATATACATATATATATATATATATATCATGTATCACTTTGTTTATCTGATGAAATTAAACATTTACCAAAATTTTACAGAATTATATTGAACAATTCTTCTTCAGTCAAGGAACGTATGTCTTTTCCTTTCCTAACAAATGTGTGTGGTATAGCAGAAATACTTCACTGCTTTCCCAATAAAGTATCTTATATGAGGAACATCATTTGATCATGAAGTTCAAGATGTCTAAAAATAAACACCACACATCTTTTATACATTCATTATATTCCTGAAAATTTACTTACCTATATTTCAATATAAAAATCTAAGATATATGTTCCCTATATAAATATGACGCTCCTATTTCTTGTTTCTAGCTGAGATATTCTCTTGAATATCTCCATCTTCCCTTTTCATTTGGCAACCGTTGATGACAGATGAAACAAAATGGCTACACCCTGCCGGAAGTGAGGAAATGATCAACGACATTTTCATAAATTCGAAAATAAAGGACTAGAGAATTTTTTTTTTATATGGTTAACTTCAGTTATATTATAAATTCATGAAATGTGTAACACTTACATATAGATATATATGTTATATATAAAAAAAAAAATTCTAAGACTGAAACTTGGGGGCAAAGAACTAAACTGACATGGCTGGTACCTAGGGATTGGTGGATCAAAGGGTAATAGGACGTTTCGACCCTAAAGACGTTTCGACCCAAAATAGGGCCGAAAAGTCTCACTTATATTTTTTCATATAACTGGGACGTTTCGACCCAATGAATATTTTTCTTGATAATTGAGACGTTTCGACCCTATAAAGTCTATCTTTGTTATCATTTCATTACTGGGACGTTTAGACGCTATATATATATATATATATATATATATATATATATATATATATATATATATATATAATATGGTTATTTTGATTACTGGGACAAAAGGTGTTTCAAAGTACCTGGAGTGTTTCAAACCAGAAGCATTATTCGTACCATCAAGCCAAAAAGTTTTTACACATTTGTGATACCATTTTAACGATGAGAAAACATACAAATGTATCATGGTAAATTGGATTACTTTAAAGAATGTAAATGCTCTTGTAATCTTTTTATCATACAAAACATGACAGTTACGACTATGTTATGACTTCCATCATCGCGATTCTCAAATTATATATAACGAGCGCTAATATTAACAATGACTTCAATCCCCAATTAAGTTGTATTACATTAATTTTGGAAAAATATTATGAAAATACTCCCGCAGAAACGCACGTACATTTTGAAAACCATTTATCAAAACAGACAGCGCTCTTGCTTGGCCTGTAATAATAATAATAATAATAATAATGATAGTAAGCCTCTATGTAACTAAATCATTTTATTACTATTGCAGCATTTGAAATTTATGTTCATGAGTTGCTATAAATTTTACTGTCACCACCACTCACTTACAAATGAATATTCACACTTGGTAATCATCATCACTTCATAAATGAACAACATAAATAAATGAACGTGAATGAGTCACATTTGAAATTTAATCTAGACGTTGTCAAATGACTCCCGTAGATGGATCCGCAGACTCTCAAGAAGTCAAACACTGCCTCTTAATTAATTTTCTAAGGGTTCGCTTTCGGGTTCATAATTAGCGACAATTTTGTCAAGTTTGATCAGTAATAGGACGCATCCTTTTGTAGTTACGGCGACGATTACTTAATATAATAATGAATTACAACGAAGAAATAAGCATGGAATTGTATTTTGTTTTTAAAGTTTACCAAAATCATTATATAAATCAAAACATTCATAAATAACAATGTAAGTGGCAAACATATTTATTAACATCATAAATACATAACACTGACATTCCAAAACACACACACACACACACACACACACACACACACACACATATATATATATATTCGAAACGTATGAGATTGAAACGTCTTGGGTCGAAACGTCCCACATTCTTTTTTTGTTTTTTGTTTTGTTCTGTTGTTGTTGTTTCTTTATTTATTTTTTACTTTTATCCTAATACATAACTGCAGAACTGTACATATATAGCTCTCTGACACACACACACACACACACACACACAGATACACATTAATCCTATTCGGGGTTGAACTCGCAATCAGTTTAGCAACGTGTACGTGTGTGACCAGCTAGACCGCAATGTTTTTCTGGACTGCATTCAAGATCGTAGCGGCTACATAGTGCTAAATAATGGTGCTATGAAATTTAACAAACATCTAGGCCAGCCTTGCAAAAAGAGAACAAGAGTTAATTCATTCAGTGCGTTCAGCCTAGCAGTCAGACTAGCCACCAGTGGCGTAGCTAGAACCTCGAGGAAGAATATGCACCAGTTAAGGCGAGGGGCCTGGGGGCCACCCAAGGCCCCAGTGGGTCCAGGGCAGCGCGACGGAAAACAGATCTCGTGTTTTTTAGATCACTTGAGAACAAATTGTAGGCACATTTGACTATTAATAAGCGAAAATCAGGTAAAAATTATGTGTAGGCACGTGCCATAGGTGCCTGATGGCAGGTTCTGGCTAACGATGTTGTACCCGTTTTCCCGATGTAGCATGGTTCTGTCGCAGCAGGTTATAACATAGACAATTTATAGAATAGACAGTCTAGAAAAAATTACAAAAGTAGTACAATAGTTCGGTCTTTTAACACAGCAATTCAATTACATGTCATCTAACATCGTTTTGGCCTTGACTTTTCTTTTAATTATTTTATTACTGTATTGTTCCGGATTCTTTCACGTAGCTTTTATATTCCAAAACTGCAATTCATTCCAATCTGATTTGTTTAGTGGTAACAATACGTACCACTTATATGTACGACTTATCTGGTTCATGATGAGTGTGGTCAACAGGAGTGCTCCCGCCTCCTGAACACCTGATATGGCATCCTCACAACGTGACTCGGGACCCCTGACGTTGTGAGGATGCTGATATGGTATCACACCGGTAATTATTGTCACTATATATTACTATAGAGGGAAAAAAATCAGTTTACAAAATTGATACAAAAATAACGCACTCGGCAATGTTCTATGTTACCTCTCTCGTCTGCTGACACCAGAAAAAAGACACACTACACGGCATTTTCTAAAACTTTTTACTCGCAAACAAGATTACCCTCAAATCCACGCGTTTTTCACATGTGTGTAAACAGCCCGAGTGCTCCTCAGGAAGTAGCCTCAGCTACCAACATCCACTGTAAACAACTGATTATTTCTACAAATTACACACACTTTCCTAATCAGGGGTACCAAAAATAAGAAAAACGAAGAAGGGGAAATGAGAAATCACACATTAAAAAATATTCTTTTAAATATATGGAACTACAATTGATTAAGTTCATTTTGATTGGATAATTACCGGTGTGATACCCATGATCCCACCTCTGGTGCGTCCGGGAGTTCGTGTTTGCCCTTCATTTGTATTTTTATTAGTAAAACTTCGTTTATCTTGAGGAATAGACGGGTCGTCCTTAGGATTTCTCTAATTATTATAAATTGGTGCCTTGTGTATTTTGTTTTATTTGACCTTGTATCCACTATTTGGATCCAGCACTTCTAGCTATTGGGTGTTGTTTGAATTTATTTTGTGTCATTATGCATCCACTGCATCATCTTGATTCGCCTGTATACCTTTTCCCTCTTAGTTTCGTGTTTTTCCTCAAATAGTTTCCCCTCCCCATCATTTGTTTGGCATCTATGTTTTCGTGTGTGAATCTTCGTCGTTTGACCCGTATTTGTTGCTGTACTCAATTTAATTTATTTGATGTCTAATTTTAAATAATTTAACGTACAACTCATCCTCCTTCGTGTCGGTCTTGAGTGTTGAATTTGGGTTTCCAAATCGTACCATTAGTGTATTCTCTCACGTAATTTTGTCTTCTAACACAGTGTTCCAGCGTATAACTGATTTATAATGATGTAAACGCCTCAAGTGGCTAGGCCACGTACGCCTCATAGACGACGGGCGTATCCCAGAGGACATGCAGTATGGGGAGTTGCGCGAGGGTTCCCGCCCCACAGGAAGACCGCAGGACGTCTGCAAGCGGGACATGAAGGCAATCGACATTGACTTCAAAACCTGGGATTCCTCCGCCGAAAACCGCCAGCTCTGGAGAGCCACTGTCAGTGAGAGGGTAAAGAGGACAGGAACCATCAGAAACAACCAGCACGCTGACGAGGGCAAGGAGAAAAGCAAGGGCAGTCTCTGTGAAAGTGTCAACCCTCCTGTGTCTGCAAACAACTGTTCGCGAGACTGCCATTCTAGGGTGGGGATCCACAGCCACTCTAGAAAATGCCATTCTCAATCTTAGCGCTACACCATCGTCTCTCTTGACGAACAGATGCCGCCGACGACGAAACTAGTCATTTGATACTATGTCTGTGCTATCCTGTCTAAATAACAGAATTATTTTTATTATTGTATCTCCCCGAATTTTCATCAGTTCATATTCAGCAAAATTACATGTAGGAGCCGGAGAAAATGAAACTATGACGTTATTGTCATAGCTCCTTTTTGTCTGACACAAAATCTACTTCTTCAGAATGGCTGGCTTCCAGTTTACAGCCATCACTTGTCCTGTATCGCAGAGACTATGTTCTGTTATTCCAAAATGTTGCTTCAAATGGCTTCTGATTGACTGAGACATATTAATACCCCAAAATGGTTGCAATTCACGTTCAAGGTGCACAGATCTCGAGAAGAAACTGATATGGGAACTTGCAATTCTACAACAATGCATGCCCACTCACATTAGCACTATATGTCTGTAGTTATATAACTATGGACCAGACGATGATCATCAAAATAAAAACTACATTTATTTGCGGATACCTGATTCAATTTACTTTATAAAGCAGCGTTTTAAGACTAACCATCTTTAAAAACAATAACAGAACCGTAAAAGGTTTAATTCAATCCAAAGTTCAAAATTCCAAATGGAAGAGGGGTAGGATGACCCTTCGGTGCACTAGTTCATCAATTCAATCTTACATTTTCATTAATTGCCCTAAAGAGTTTGGGGAGGGTAAGCAGGCGATGTATCAAACCTGTTCATATAAAAGCGTAAATATAGTGCCAGGAGATTTCATTGAAATAGTCTTCATCTTACTGCCTGATAAATAATTTCTGTCAATGATAAACCAAGCAATGACAGTTCAAACTCTGCCAAAGTCAATGACTCTGTGACAGTGCAGTGTCGGACAATAACGCTTGTCAAAGGTTCACATCATGTGCTTAGAATCGAACGCCCCTTTCCGAGTTGAAGCAAAAGGACGCAAATTTTAAATTCTCCCCTCTTAGCTTGTGTACCATTGAAGTAATTTAGAAAATTGTGGTCAGTCCCCCTGGCCCCTATTTTGGATAACGATGCTACGTGCCGATACATTGCCCAGAAGTTTGTTGTTGGGAAAACGGTGAAAGATGTAACATTAATAAGTCAAATAAAAATATTAATAAAATGTTACACCAATCACTGATAATTCAATTCACTTCGCTCAAACCCTGTTAGCTATGGTATACGAGATACAAACACAATAGGTCACCTTGGGTCATATGCATATAGATGAAAAACATATTACATGGTAATATACAGAGGTAATGGTACATTTTGTATGCATGAGAGGAGAATGAAAAGAAAAAGAAATGTTATGCGATGTATAACTGAAAGAAGGATATGAAAATCATTTCAGTATACATTCCTTCCAGAATACTTTGTCCATATTATTCCATGATAATTTCTGACCACTTGGCGCATTATAAGTGTAATAACTTTTTCTTCTTGTCTCTTACTGGCTTACCCTCGGTCTGTCATATTTCGCTTGAGGTTTTCCAGATCTCTCGACTTTTCTCCATATTGGATGAGTATATTCAAATGAAATTTTATACATGGCTTTGTCTTGGATAGTTACAGATCAAGTTTGAGTTTCGTTACGCTTGACCTTCTTTTGACTGAATTATCTTACCGGTAAGGCACTTTGAAATGCCAGCAATGCATTCAGAATGCTTGTTTCATGTAAATATTGATGGTATAGGCCTACACTTTGCAAATTCAAATGATTGTTTTTATATTTCATAACTCTACAACATGTTACTTTAACACTGTCTACAGTTTATATTAATTTGATCTGTATCAACACGTATTGCATATACATGTGTGTTATTTTGTTTCAATTCTCAATTCCAGTCTCTCTCTCTCTCTCTCTCTCTCTCTCTCTCTCTCTCTCTCTCTCTCTCTCTCTCTCCGTTCCCTCTCCGAATAAAACATGGTTTCAAATAAATTCTAAGGGAGGAGAGGGTTTGGGGGATCCGCACTCTCATTACCCCGTTGGATCCGCGCACCCACTGTGAACCAGCAGAGGTATTAGGTATTAGAAATTGTAATTCAAAGAATGAACACGTACACTGAGAGAAAATAAAACGAAGCTTTTGACCCTCGATGTATACGTTCAAGCGGACGGAATCATTCTCTTAAAAAAAACAAAACAAAAACAAACCCCCCCCCCAAACCCCCCCCCCCCCAACCCCCCCCCCCCCCCCAAAAAAAACAAACAAATAAACAAAAAAAAAAAATTAAAAAAATCTAAGGCCAGTTGGCGAGTTGCTGCCGATAAAAGGATGCAAAATTCTTTGAGCAGTTTGCAGAATGCACGAATAGTCGGGATCGAGATTCTGATAATAGGTGGCGCTAAGCAAGCTGCCATATTACGCATGATTTTGCCGAAAAAGACAACTTTGCACCGGGATAATAATCAACAAATAGCACATTAATTAGGACAGTCGTCCTTTAGGCATATTTGGTGCAGCAGAATCAAAGATAGCAAAATGGCTAGCGTCTCGTATCACATTGCAAACTTATTGGAGAAGGTACATTTGAATATATCCGCTCTGTGGATGAAGTCATTTTGTTTCCGAATGCAATGAAATGTTAACTCTATGAATTGAATGATATAACTGTAGTAAGACACATCTCCACACAAATGATTTCCGTTATAAGTATACAAACGATATATGGTGGCCATTGGCTGATTAATGTCTATAGGATTAGAAAGGGTTTTTTGAATTCTGTTTGCATAGACATAAATCACAGATTCGATTCATGATTCGGTAATACATGGCGTGTACATTGTAGATGACTTCCAATGACAAAGATTTTCGCTTCATGGCAACTAATGACTTGATGACAGAGCTGCAGAAGGACTCCATTAAGTTAGATGATGATAGTGAAAGGAAGGTAGGTCCAATCCGAGTAAATTGTATTATGAAATGGATGACTTGAAAATTCAAGAGAAAAGGGATGGATATGCACATATCAACACTTAGCTGTGAGTTACATTCTTTTGTGGGTCAGCTAAAGGTCATTGATGTAATCTTGGTTGCATATTTGGACTGGCGCCTCTTCTGAATCTCAGACCAGTGTCACTCAAAGTGATTTGGGAAATCTTGCCTGCACTTTGGATGCTTGCTACTTTAAAATGGGTTAAAGTGAATTCTTGTCAGACACCGGTCTAAGATATGGAAGAGGCATCAGTCCAAATATGCGGCCTCATTACAATAGGTGACAAGCCAAGTTTTTCTTCTTTACCCTACCAAATGTAAGATGTTAAAACTGTGAATTATAGCTAATTAATTTGTTTTATGGTGTGACCGTTGAGACGAGTGAAGACCCATAACATCTTGCAACACGACTTTAGGCATTTAATCCACCTATTCATTTAATGCGGAAAATATAAGGCCAGTTGACATAAACAGTGCATTGTGACCTCGCATGAATTCTGAAGTTTTTCTTTCAAAGCAGGCAATTATCAACAACAACAAAATGTATGAAGGTATGAGAAAGCTTGCATGAAATTTTAAAACACTTGTGGTACTTTCCAAACATTTTATTTATTTCATCTACGTGGTTGTCAAGGAAGTATACCACAGTGACGGCAACATTTTGCCAGAAGCATTATAGGTAATATACTCGTCTTTTTTGAGCTGATGAAGAGCAAATCACATGACTCGCATGTGTAATCATTGGAGCGAGCTCGTTGCTTTCCGAGATGAGCTTTGCTCGCTATCAAGTTTTCATACATGTTAATGAGTTGCCCCACCATGTGGCATTATTATAACTGACTACAGTTTATAAAAAGATTACAGTGTCAAAGCTACAGAAAACTGCAAAGGCCAATGTTGGGAATACAATTTTTCATTGGGAGATGGTGGACAAGGGACATAACGTTTGCAAAGTGTTGATGCATGTATTGTTTCAGGTGTTCTGATTTATACAAGGTGAAAATGGATGGCTACTGTGCAGTGTAGTTTTTGGAATTATGTATGTAATAATGTGTCATTGTGGTTAGTTCCTTTACCATTAACGGTTGAGCTGTTTATGTTTCAGCTCAATCAAGGTATCCCAATTCACTTACACAGGGGTCCAAATTCACATGAAATATAGGAAAAATACGATTAATTTCGAAAAATTTCAAGTAAAAAAAGTGGACACTCCAAATTATTGGCGAACAAACCATGCTCGTCTCATATCTGAAAAAGAACATGAAACCAAAGAAACTTTATTTATTAAAAAAGAGTCCTACTTAAATGCTACATAATTTAGTTTAACAAAATATAAAGATTCTCCCTGGATTAATGTAACATTACGATTTTCTTGTATTATTTTACCATTATATTATGATGTCATAAATAACTTCACTAAATCGTAAAATATATTGACACTTTTGATATTACTTTAAAAAATTACTGTGTACATGTGTAACTAAATAATATTCATTATTTTCCTGAAGAAGTAAAGAAACTAGTCAAACATATTCATTCGACTTTTTGATATTTTTATTATACTACTACTCATGTAGATTTTCCTATACTTATTTTTGGATTATATACCTTCTGTGTGTAAAGTTTGACGTGGCATGAGCAGGGCTCAAACTTATGACCACCAGTTACAAAGCAAACACTCTATTACTGCAAGGATACTACACCTGTGGTGCAGAGTCTGATTTCTTAACTTTTAGGTATGACAGTGTGACTTTATGCATGATCAACTCTAGTTATTTATTTCTTAGGTTTAGGTCCATTTCTTTAAGTTATGTACCCCCCTCAAAAATATCTGACTTTTTTGACTTGGTAACAGGAAACAATTTTTTTTTTTTTCGCCTAATTATACAATTCATTTTAAACAAATTGAGTGTTTACATTATAAATTGCACATCAGAGTTTTGTATTTTTATGCCCCCGAGATCAAAGATCTGGGGGCAGATTGTTTTTGTCCTGTCTGTCATTCTGTCTGAAACTTTAACCTTTCTAATGACATTTGAACTGTAAATGCTAGTGCTTTGATATTTTTACGTGAGTATTCCTTGTGAAAAGACCTTTCTATTTGTACCAAAGTTTTTATTTTGTGAGCTTGGTGTTTGAGCTACTTTTTAAAAACTTTAGTCTTGGCCATAACTTTTAAATGGTAAGTATTGGGGCTTTCATATTTCACATGAGTATTCCTTGTGACAATATCATTCTGTTTGTACCAAAATGTTTTACCTTGTGACCTCTATCTTTGGGTATGACCTACTTTTTAAAAAAAAAAAATCTTTAACATTGGTATGCCTCATGCCATCATTGGAATTTACCATTATCGAGTAGCATTTGTGTTTCACAAACACATTTTGTTGGCAATAAAATTTAGAAGTCAAATAGTTGTTAATACAGCTAATGAATCAGTCACTTGGAGCTACTTGTGTGGCATCATATGAATTAAAATGGAGACAGTTGATACCAATAATTGAACAATATGATGTTTCCCATTTGACTAAAAAATTCTTCAGTGATTTTGTCGATTTTGTTTTTTTCCTTTCAATACATGATACCTTTAGAGCCTTGCTTTGCAGATAGAACTTTGGCCTGTCTGAGCTTTGCTCGATATTAAATGTTAAATAAAAGCTCTAGTTGATTAATCTTGGTGTGCAAACTTATTCATTTTAATAACAAAACAGTACATTTCAATTCACTAACTAAATAGTGCATGTCAGTTCAATAACAAAATAATATTATATCTTCAGGTTGTAAGAATGTTGTTGAAGCTCTTGGAGGACAAGAATGGAGAAGTTCAGAACCTTGCTGTCAAATGGTAGGTACATGCAATATTTAGAACTTCTTAGCCCAGGAAAAATGTCCAAGAAGACCACATTTTATTGTGTGTGTTTTAATAAGAGTTATCTTACTAGTGGTTGTGAAAGATTTTACTTCATAGAGAACTTCAGAGCATCAAAAGAAGAGAAAAACCAATAAGTCCCCAATAAAAGTATTTCATATCCAACTACAGAATTTCTGTTAATTACATATATGAAACAGTTGTCTGTATTTTCAGTAACTCATTACAGAACACATGCAAAAAAAGTAGCTCTTAAACCAGTGTTATCGTTCACTGACGATACATTGCCTAACTTGTTTTTAGAGAGTGAAAGCATTTTATTATGAAAGTATTTTCACATTTGAAAAATAGTGAAAGTTTTGTTTGTTGTTTTACTTTCAATTTGAGAATTTTTCATGCTTGTATATATAGAAATCACCAGTTTTAGTTAAGGTGCCTCAAACTTTGTCCTATGCATGGCACTTAGGGTTATAGCAGTAAGGAATCTTTATTATGCCTTTACCTACAGTTACACTGGACTTCTGTAACTTTTACTTCTAATGCTGGGCTTGGCTACAGAATACACTTAGTATCTATGTCTTAGGTTTGACGGAGCACTGGTTTCAACAAATGAACCTGGGCATTCCAGGTGCAGAACATGTCATTTTTCTTCAATGAATAAATAACAATATTTCATTGTAATACTAATTTTAATGTTGTATGGTCCGAATTTCAACAAATTTTGTCACATTGTAAAAACACTGTTAAATTATTGCGCATAAGTATTATGAGGCTGTATGATATGGCATACATTATTTCACCTGTTTTAACCAAAATTATTTGGTTTTAAATTGATGTTTACAAACAAACATCACTCAGCCATTTTCAATGCATATCTAGTGACAGTCTTGTGTTCATTTCAGACTTGCAGGCCAGGGATAGTCTTATTTATGTAGAGCTGTGTATTTTGTTACTACAGAAATGTGCCATAAGTTTAAGAGAAATAAAAATATCAAATACCTCTTTGTAATTTGTTGTTTTACGCTCTAGACAGTGGCAGCCAAATTATATTTATGTCATTTTGGGATTCCCTCATGTGCATAGGGCTGTTCATAGATGCCAAACAGTTAAAAATGCCTTCGCCATATATTTACTTTTTAAATACTCTTCTCATTGTTTTCTTTTACATGCAAAAAAGAATAAAAAAATATAGGATTGCATTGCAATATTGAGCAATTCTCAGAAAGTGCTCACATTTTTATGTATCTAATTTGTCTTGGAATATGGGGTGGGATTCAAGACTGGGTGAATTTATATTTATTTATTTCTCTCTGTAATTAAAAAAACCCATAACTGTGTGAATTCAAAATGGGGCAAAATAGTATTTCAAGGAAACCTAAATAGCAATGTTTTTGTATGAAAATGAGATAGAATGAACATTTTACTGTTGTAGTATATGTTTGTCAGTTATTGGGATGTTGATATTTTTTATTTTCAGTCTGGGTCCATTGGTGAACAAGGTAAAGGAATTCCAGGTAGAAACGATTGTGGACACACTGTGTAGTAACATGATATCGGACAAAGAACAGCTGAGAGACATTTCTAGCATTGGTCAGTAGTTCTTTTTGTTGACACATTGGTCACTGTTTTTTTTAGTTCCCTTACAGCTATGCTGAAGGGGGCTATTACTTTCTCTCGGTCTGTCTGTCCGTCTGTCATTTCGCTTGCTGTTTTCCGGACTTTTTTCTGCACTGGATGAAAATATTCAACTGAATTTTTATATGTGGCTTTGTCATGGATAGTTACAGATTAAGTTTTAGTTTTGTTAGGCTTGACCTACTTTTGACTGAATTATTCTACCAGTAGGGGACTTTATATTGCCTGTAATATATTTGATTGATTGATTGTTTGTTTGTTGTACGTCCCGTCGAGAATTTTTCACTCATATTGAGACGTCACCAGCTGTAGGTGAAGTACCACAAATTTAGACCTATGCGTAGCGCTCAGGGCCGTAGCAGTGAGGGTTCTTTAACGTGCCAACGCCTACCGTGACACGGGACCTCCGTTTTTAAGGTCATATCCGAAAGACCCGTGATTCTCACTTCTAAATGCCGAGCGTTTGGCAAAGGAGCAATCACTACCTATTTTTCGACTTAGGTTTGACGCGGCCATGGCACGAGCGGGGCTCGAACTCACGACCTCCCGGTTACGAAGCAAACGCTCTAACCACTGAGCTACCGCGACCGGTGTAATACATTTGAATTGACCTATTACAATGGGCTGTTAGAATTTGGATTGACCTATTATAATGGGCTGTTAAAATTTGGATTGACCTATTATAATGTTCTGTTCCTTTGTAAATTTGGATTGACATATTACAATATTCTGTTACTTTGTGAATTTGGATTGACCTATCATAATGGGATGATGTGGAACTAATGTAGAAAAAAATTAAAAGAATTGAGTAGATTGTTGAAGTGGTCTTTGTGTGTTTTGCATCACACCAATCTACATTTTTGTGTTTAAGTAGTGGATAGTCATCCATTGCTTCTGAGAAGTACACTCTTCTTTACATTCCTGTTTCTTTATTTTCTCTGTTGTAGTTTTCTACAGTGTCACTGCTACTTAGGCAATTTTTTTCTGTCCATTACTGTCCTGTTTTAAAAATTGCAATATGCTTATAGAAAATATGAATCTGCTGTTGGGGGTTTAAGGTAGACATAGATATCTTTAGCAATAGCATAATCTTGGTAAATACTTACAAATAATATGTATGATACTGATATGTACAATTTCAAAAAAATTGCAAACCAGAAAAAAAGGCAAACCAGAAAAAAAATAGCTTGGTAGTAATTGTGAGAGAAATGGGATGAACAAGTTAATTGATTTCAGTTCAGATAGGAGACAACCAATTCGGGATTATCTGCAGGTTTTTGCTTGGTCAGGAGTTATTTTCACACTGTGAACATTTTAAAAATGTTTGTGAAGTATTTGAATTTTAAGTTTAGTCACTGATGACAAGCACAGAAACACCTCAAAGTGTACTACTATAAAGTTTTGAAGTACTTAAGATGGTGAAAATAAACATTACTAATCATGAAGTGGTCATTGATTTTGTAAAAAGCAGTTATATAGTACACATGTACAGTAATGTTGATTTGATTTAATATAGTATATGTTGTGTAGACTTTCTTCCTTTTACAGGCCTTAAGACTGTGATCAGTGAATTACCTCCCTCCTCTACTGCTCTAGCTGCCAGTATCTGTAAAAAAATCACAGGACGATTAACAAGCGCTATATCAAAGGTAAGACTGACAGGTGCTGTAGGGAAGATATGTGAAAGGTATGTAGCTATTAAAGGTAAGACTGACAGGTGCTGTATACCATGTCACAAAATTCAGGAAGTATTACATGAAAAGGTTGCAAAAAAGTAATAATAGTTAAAAAATCGATAGCTTTTCTGATTACCCATAGTTTGTCATATGAAAAATAAGGTGGGGGTCATTTAAAAATCTTCTCAAGAACCACTGGGCCAGGAAAGTTAATTGACATGGAAGCTTCCTGACTTAGTGCAGATTCTAGTTTGTTAAAATCATTACCTCTGTGGGTAATGTCAGACTACAATAGGGAATAAAATTTTTTTACATGCATATTTATAGGGAAAATCTTTAAATATCTTCTTAAGAACCACTGGGCCAGAAAAGTTTAAATTTACTTGGCAGTTTTAAATACATAGTGCAGATTCAAGTTTGTTAGAATCATGGCCCAGGGTTAGGATGGGGCCACAATAGGTATCAAGTTTTACATGCATATATACAGAGAAAATCTTTGAATAGGGGCCAATGTGACTCAGATGAACAATCTGGCACATGGGTCTCTTGTTTATTCATGAAGAATTCAGTGGTGAAAATTTTCTAATATCCAACAAATTTGAGGACTTTTCCCAAATCAGTTGGGCATAGAGTAGCTTTTAAAATTGGTGTGAAGAACATTGTAAATGAGAAAAATGCTGAATTTATCAATGTAAAATGTTTTAGCAATGGTAAAATTGTATAGGGAATCTTGAGATTTTCTATAGGTTTTCACTTAGGATCCTCTTATAGGCCTGCTGTTGGTGTGGTCATTTTTAGATGTCATTGACACTTGATAACAGTAAGAACAAACTATTGGTCTGTGAAAATGGAGAATAATTTTTTTTATGAAGTTTGTACCTTGGACTCTTCTTAATATGCCATGTTTATTACTTTTTGCAGCAAGAGGATGTGTCTGTCCAGCTGGAGGCCTTAGATATTCTGGGGGACCTTCTTAGCAGATTTGGAGGTAAATAAAATCAGTGTTATTCATTTATTTTGAAAAATCTTTAATCTTATAATGTGACATACATGTACCGCAAAGTCTCCTGCCACGGTGTACATCATGTAATATAAATGTAGAATTCTACAGCATTAGAACCACATCTTGTCTTGCGTTCACAATAGGAGGGAAATATTTGTGGAATTGGCAAAGAAACCATGATGTAACCCATTTTTATGTTATACAGGACTGTTGATTAGTTTCCACCCTAGCATCATGCAATCCCTGCTGCCTCAGCTCTCCAGTCCAAGGTTGGCTGTAAGGAAGCGGGCCATCATTGCTATCGGTAAGTCTACAGGGCTATTGATAAGTCTGCAGGGCTATCAGTAAACTAAAAATGGCTGTCATTAAATCTACAGGGTTATCAGTAGATCTACAGAGTTATCAGTGAATCTACAGGGTTATCTGTAAATCTACTGGGCTGTCAGCAAGTCTGCAGGGCTATCGGTAAATATACAGGGTTATCTGTAAATCTACTGGGCTGTCAGCAAGTCTGCAGGGCTATTGGTAAATATACAGGGTTGTCTGTAAATCTACTAGGCTGTCAGTAAGTCTACAGGGCTATTGGTAAATATACAGGGCTATTGATAAGTTTACAGGGCTATCAGTAAACTAAAAATGGCTGTCAGTAAATCTACAGGGCTGTCAGTAAGCCTACAGACCAAACATCAATTATGGTACCAGTTAATAATTAAACTTGCTGTATGGATATATTCGTTTTATTACAAGGCAGTGAACACGGTGCACAGTGAAACATAAAGGGTGTTAAGAAAGTTCGTTCCGTTTGTAAATTTGAAAAATTAAATAGAAAAACGAGATGTTTTTGTTTCAAATTTTTAGTGGTAACTCTATAGAATTTTTTTTCATTATATCAGCAGTTATCCTTCCCTATGTGCACTCTCTTGTGTTACTATAGTGTGATGTAAACAAAGTGTCTATCACGTCATGAAATAAATATGCCGAGTTCAGTGAAAAAGCAGACGTCCTGTACAAGTGTCGATACAATTAATGAACGAGGTCAAGCTTTGGCTTTATTAGATTCAGGATTAAGTGTGAAGGATGTGGCTAAGCAGCTATGTAAAAGTGAGCGATGGGTAACAAAGTGGAGGCAAAGGCGAGAGCAAAATAAACAACTATCTGATCAACCGAGATCCGGCCGGCCTTTGAAGATAGTGGGGGTAGTGAAGAGAAAAGTGGAAAACATAAAATACAAACGAGGAAAATCAACAAGGAAATGCAGCAAGGAACTTAAGAACTCAGGCTTTAATGTGAGTCATGTAACTGTTTTTAATTATTTGCGAAAAGTTAAAAAATGGAAGGCATTTAAAAGACTGAGAAATCAACTATTGACGAAAACACAGAGGCAAAAGAGATTGAAATTTGCTTGTGATCACAAGCATTTGATGGCTGAAGACTGGGAAAACTACATCTTTAGTGATGAATCTACGAAATATTTGTTTCATGTTCCGAACCGACAGGACGATGTTGTATGGGGGTCCCAGTCAGATGAGGTTCCAGATGTAAGCTGCATCAAGTCGAGCGCTAAAGTCATGGTATGGGGTGCGATGGGAGTACAGGGATTATCCAAACTTCACATTGTTCCAGCCGGCAAAACTATTAATGCTGATTATTATATGAACAATATCCTTCAAAAAGAACTAAAACCTGCTCTAAATCGACAGAAAAATAGTGGTAGGATTGACGAACGAAAGTTACTTCAATATCCAGGACACGCCACATTTGTTCAAGATGGAGCGACCCCTCACACTGCCCTGCTAACACAGAATTGGTGTGAAAATAATCTACCAAACTTTATTACCAAAGTAGAATGGCCAGGCAATTCCCCAGACCTAAATTGCATCGAAAATCTATGGAGTATTCTGGACAGCGAGGCCTACAAGGATCCGCGCCCAACGACAATGTGCCAATTACGACGCCGACTTCACCGTGCATGGAGGGAGATACCTCAGAAACATTTGATTTCTTTGATTCATTCAATGCCAAATAGAATTAAAAATGTATTGAAAAACAAAGGTGGACTGTCTTGTTATTAAAAACATATAAACTTGTATATGAGTTGTTTATAAATAATTTTAGGCATGCTGTAAATCATGGAACGAACTTGCTTAACACCCTTTAGTTTCAGTGAGCCTCCAGGGTCAGCAAGAATAGTTCATTATAAACAAACTTTCTTATATTCAATAAAATTTTTCTTATTTTCTATCTTAGTGGAATAAAACTCATTTTGCAATAAGCATGAATTCATTATAAGTGTATTCATTATAAGCGAGTTTGACTGTATATTGCAGGTTTCCTGGTGATGAGCTGTGACTACTCTTTATTTGTTGTATTACAGGTTACCTGGTGATGAGCTGTAATTACACCTTATTTAATGAGTTGATTGAGTTTCTCTTGACTGAACTGATCAAAAATACCTCCACATCAACAACAAGGACATACATACAGTGTGTAGGAGCCATCAGGTGGGTGTCTGTGGGTTGAGGTGTAGATTTCATCAGGTGGGTGTCTGAGAGGTGTAGATTTCATCAGGTGGGTGTCTGAGAGGTGTAGTGACCATCAGGTGGGTGTCTGAGAAGTGTAGTGACCATTACATGGGTGTCTGTTTAGTTTAGTGACCATTACTTGGATATCTGAGGTGTCTGAGAGGTGTACTGAATCAGGTAGGTGTCTGAGAGGTGTAGTGACCACCAGGTGGGTGTCTGAGAGGTGTAGTGACCACCAGGTGGGTGTCTGAGAGGTGTAGTAACCACCAGGTGGGTGTCTGAGAGGTGTAGTAACCACCAGGTGGGTGTCTGAGAAGTGTAGTGTGAGGTGTAGTGTCTGAAATAGTGATGTGTTGGACTTCATTAGACAAAAATTGTGATATCCCTTAGGTTTTTAGCTATCTCTCAGTTTCCAACTTTAAACTTGGCAAGAACTTTTGAAATCTAAGAGACAGAGACAGAATTTCATATTTGCATGTAGATGATCATTTTGGAAGTCTTGGGTTGGTATATTGAAAATCTTGTCTGAAATTGACTTTTGGGTGAGGTAAATTTCTAAAAATAGATATTTAGTTTCCTAGCAGTAACCGGAGGAATTGAATGAAGATGCTGATAAGAAAGGTTGTCTTGATTTCCTCTGGGGTCTCAGAGTTTAAATACATGTTCTCTGCCTTTAAATATAAATATTGATAATTACAAATTTTTAATATAACACCTTTTATGTTAGGGTGAACCAAAGTTAAAAAATCTACATTAGAACTTGTAGAACTTTGTAGAACTTAGTCATGACTAGGGCTTTTATGATTGTGTTTTACTTCTCTTTTATTACTGTTTATCATTAGGGAATTTTATCACACCACAAAGATTTTCTAGACTTTTGATTTAGAAATCATTTGTGTACAAGTCAGGGCAATGTAATAGTGATAGTTTGTTGTCTTGTACAGCCGACAGGCAGGGCACCGATTTGGTGAGCACCTGGAGAAAATAGTCCCTCCCATTGTGAAGTTTTGTAAAGAGGAGGATGACGAATTGAGGGAGTACTGTTTGCAAGCGTTTGAGTCATTCATTCGGAGATGTCCCAAGGAAATCTTGCCATTCGTTCAAGAGGTGATGTGACAAGATGAATGAATCTCAGTATTAAAAAATGCAGCAAAAAGAAGGAATTATTTCAGTGGTAAATACATACTTTTATCTATATACAGATAATCAAGATCTGTTTGATGTACATCTGCCATGACCCAAACTATAATTATGATGACGATGATGATGATGCCATGGAAACAGAAGATGATGAGGATGAAGAGTAAGTGTTGAGAGTTTGATGATAGTGATGATGAAATTTAAGATGATGCCTATCTCAATTAATGGATGGAAATCAGAGTTGTCATACATGTATCTTGTCATTTTTATGATGAAGTTTGATTTTAGAAGAGTAAGGACTTTTTAAATCTCATGTTGATGATGATAATGTTGATTTTAGGGAGGAAGATGAGGAATACAGTGATGATGATGACATGAGTTGGAAGGTTAGACGAGCTGCTGCGAAATGTTTGGATGCAGTGATTGGGACTCGTCACGAAATGTTAATGGAATTCTACAGAACTGTATCCCCAGCACTCATTGCCAGGTTTAAAGGTCTGGGGAATATTATTTTGTTGCTGAGATCAAGAGAGTTAAACTGTAGAACATTGTAGGCATTCTAAAGTGTATGAGGGTAGATGTACATGAAGATCAAGATATAGTAAAACACAGTTATAATGAAACTACAGGGCCAGTGAAAAACAGTTCATTATAACCAAACTTTGTTATATCCAATACAATTTTTCAGTATTTTCCTCTCATAGGGGAATAGATATCACTTTGCAATAAATGTAAATTCTTTAGAAGTGTGTTTGTAATAAGTATGTTTTACTATATATATATGTGTGTGTGTGTGTGTATATACATATATATATATTTGACTTTCAGAACTTCACCTGTATTTTAATGTGAATACCTTGAAAACATGTAGATCTATGTACAGTTGTAATTTAAACAAGACATAATGCATGAGGGTAAGATGTAAGTTCTTTGTAGATGATATGTAGGGGTCTATTTTTTCAGAGAGAGAAGAAAATGTGAAGGCAGACATATTTCATGCTTTTGTGACCCTGCTGAGACAGACACGTCCCACAATTACATCTGACACAGATGCCATGGAACAGGATGGCGGGTAGAGTTTACAAGTCATACCACTTCTTTATTATTGTTCAGAACTAAGGCATAAGAGACTGTGCATTTTGAGATTATCTTAATTCCTGAAATCAGTACTCTGTCTTCACATAATTATACAACCCCCCCCCCCTCCCCCCTCTGCAACAAAGTTGTGGGGGTGGGGGTATACCGGAAGCAGGTTGTCTGTCCGTCCATCTGCAGATGCAATGGTTTCCATGTGTTGGACATTGAAATAGCAAAATGGTTTCCAGACTCTTACATGTTATCCATTTCACTTAGACTCACCATATCACACATGGACTACCCTGGAACAAAAATGATCCCTATTGATTTTGAGAAAGGTCAAAGGTCAAGTGTACTAGACATTCAAATAGCAAAATGGTTTCTGGGCTCTCATGTGTAGTCCTTTTCACTTAGAATCACCATATCACACTTATGGACTACCACTGGGAAGATTATCCCTACCAATTTTGGGGTCAAAAGGACAAAGGAACACACTTTGGTTTTGACAGATTGTAGTGAGTGGGGGGTATTCTTAGTGAGCTGTGCTCACATTACCTCTTTTCCACTGGAAACTTGATATGATGTTTTTACAGTAAAATATGCAGAAAGTGAAGTGCTAGGGACAAACAATTTCAATTTGTTGTAAGCATAATTCATTATGTCCAGTAATGAAGTGTATGCTGCAGTGTAACTTGTTATATTCATTAAATTCATAATATGTTTTAACTACAGGGAATGAAAATTACTTCACTGTTAGCATGAATTCATTATGAGCATGTTCGCTGTAACTATATCATGTGAGGTACATGTGAAATACTGTTTCCTAGTTGTTTCGTAGTAACCTGTTTTGTTGTATATAAATTCAAAGAATGAGAAAGAAAACCATTGTATCGGAGAAGAAATATCCAATGGCATGCAGTCCTATTTCAATTTGTTTTACATCAATTTAAAATTTCAGGAACACGTAAAGGTGAATTAAGAGTTATAGTTAAGGAGTACATTGATAGGAAGTAGAGAGACGGCTAACATAGGTTAATCTGCTGTACAATCCCATTCAGTTTTGAAAGATATTACTTAAAAAATTGTTACTCAATACTCGGAACTACACTTTTGAACTTTGACATCATTAAATTTTGGCAGACCAGTGTCCATGTTACAGACCCAAATACCCGACATTGTGAAAGCAATTCACAAACAGCTGAGAGAGAAGAGTGTAAAGACACGACAGGGCTGCTTCAGTCTCCTGACAGAACTTGTACTGGTTCTCCCAGGGGCACTAGCCAGACACTTCGACCAGCTTGTGCCTGGTATTATATATTCACTGGGGTAAGGAGGATTTTTATGAAATGAAAAATCTGTCATTCATTTATTTTTTACCACATTTTGACATGTTTAAACACAATGTATGTTGAATAATTTTAGAGTTAGGAATATTTTGTGAATTTTTCTCAAAGAAGTTTGTAATGGTGGTGCTGTCTTTGGTGATAAAGGCAAGATGAAAGAGACCTGATATGCATATAAAGCTTTGAATGATCAGTATTGTTAGAATTACTGTTACTGTTTATTGAAAAATTAAGATTGTTACTTTGATATTGTAAAAAAGTGAAGATAACAAGCAGTGATTAATCTCATAACTCCTTTAAGAAATACAAAATTAAGAGTTGAGCAAACACAGACCCCTGGATATACTAGAGGCAAAATCATCCAAACTGGTCACACCCACCGTGGGCCCTATATGTTGATCAGGTAAATGGAGCAATCTTTGGTCAAAATCAGTGTGTAAAGGACAGCCTAACAATTGGTATGAAACACTTCAGACAGCATTTGATTCAAATGATGGGTTGTATAGGAAATAGATCATTATAACGAATTTAGAATTTGCATTTGTGTTTACAAAACTGCAAACTGATCATTTCGTTAGCATTTTTTACAAATCAGCAAATCGATCATTTTGATAGTATTTTTACAAATCAGCAAACTGATCATTTGATAGGTAATTTTACAAATCAGCAAACCGATCATTTTGATAGCAATTTTTACAAATCAGCAAACTGATCATTTTGATAGGTATTTTTACAAATCAGCAAACCGATCATTTTGATAGCAAGTTTTACAAATCAGCAAACCGATCATTTTGATAGCAATTTTTACAAATCAGCAAACCGATCATTTTGATGGCAATTTTTACTAATCTGCATGAATATGAAGAGACTAGGAAACATGGGTCTCACATCTAACCAAAGGTTAAATAAACAAAGATAAAGGATAAAAAATGTTTTTATTGAGGTTTGGAGAGGACATTGGAGGGAAATTTATGTCTTCAGAAAGACAGAAACTGGAATCTTGTACTGATTGTAAGAGGGCTCACATGCATGGATAATCTGGGTTTACACAGGATGTTACAGTGGATATTGTTTTAAGAATAAACTTTTAATGCAGATTTATTGTTTATAATGCAAAATACGGATGATGATCCATGATTTATGATAAGATCTGTTTCATAGACAAGTTCCAACATGATGAGAGACATGCTCAGCCTGTGGTTATCTGTTTCAGAGACAAGAATTCTAGCTCTAACATGAAGATAGACACGCTGTCATTCCTCAACTGTATTCTGATCCATCACCAGCCTGCAGTATTTCTTCCTCACCTTAAAGTCCTTGTTCCGGTAAGATAGACCATGTCATGATTCACCATAACATCAATACACTGTAAAAGTGATTAGAAGCACATGAGGAAATTTACGCTTAAGTTTGTAGTGAGGTAGTAGACACATAAATCTTTCCCGCATATTTATATATACAATAGTTCGAAAAATGTGTATACAGAAAGAATGTAATTTAATGTGTCAGTCTTGTTTTCTGGTATAATAAAATTACAAAATTTTTGTTTTCATTCATGTATAAAATATCACAGCATGTCATGATTATAAAAAAAAAAGGATTGAAATTTGTCACATAATCTCAATATATATATATATATATATATATATGTATATTGATACATACATCATATATATATATATATATATATATATATATATATATATATAGATATATATACATCAGTTCTTCATATTACATACTTATACTTTAGACACTTTTTCTGCATGGGATTAATTTACTCTATGCACATGGTAATAAATTTAAAGCTGTTCAAGCATACTTAAAAGTGCATATACTTGTAAGACATATAATGGCAATCTAAAAAATCTACCTACAGAACGAACAGAAATTGTGATTTCACAGAATTGTGATTTCACAGAATTGTGACCCGTGAAAAAAAAAAAGATGTTTACAGTATACATGTACGTCTCATGTACTTTGTTAAAAATAAGAAGAAAACTGGTCAAAATCAGAAGTGTCAATTGTCTGAAATAGATCTTTTTCCTTGATATGATAATTACAGCTCTCTGTCCTCCCTTTGAATGATTATGTTAATCTGTACATTTGTTTCTCCAGCCCATAGTTCATTCTGTTTCGGATCCCTTCTACAAAATCACGTCAGAAGCTCTTCTAGTGACACAACAACTAGTCAAAGTCATCAGACCACTGGGTAAGTCAGGAATGAAACTGATGATATTGTTATGTGAAAATAAACAATAATTCACTATGTGAAACAATATGTATGTGTGTGTGTATAGATAGACAGAAAAGATAGATAGATAGATACACACACATGTACATTTAAGAATATCGATAAGTTGCCATAACAATCACAGTCTGATAATATGTGCTGGTTTCTGATGCTTGCACAGAGGTGTTGAATTTTAGTTTGGTCCATCCCCTCTCCCTCTAAAAAAGCCTCTCCTTGAAAATATACTGTAACAAGACTGATTATTGTAGAAGTGAGTTGGTAGAAGGCAGTTTTTTTTTTATTGGACTCGATTCAAAATCACATATTATTATAAGTCATTTCACAATATGTCCCTAAAGAATACCTTATTATAAAATTAAACAAATTAATGGACACTGACAAGATAACTGATTCCACTGTAACTTTTACTACAACCTTTCAAATCATCTGATATTTGGTTTCAGAAAGTAACCCCCTCTCACCCCTCTCCCCAGAAATGTAAGAAAAACTATAAGAAGCATATTTCCTCCCCCACTCCAAAAAAATGAAAGAAAACAAGAAACAAAAAATTAAGAGCAGATGCAAAAACACTCACACCCACCCACCCAAAATATTGAGTTTGATAGTTTTGTCAAAGGTAAGTTGGATTTGTTAAAGCAATCAACTAAATTTTGAAGATTGCCTAACAAATAATATCGTGAAAAATTTATATTGTAATATTGAAATATTATGGGGAAAGTGAAAATCTCACAAATGCAATGGGACTTGCAGTTGTTTAAGTTACCAATTAGCAGAATTTGTGTTTCTATCTACAGAGGAACCAGTCCAGTTTAATCACAAGCCGTTTGTACCTGAACTGTACCAGTGTACATTAAAACGTTTGAAGGCAGCAGACATTGACCAGGAGGTCAAAGAAAGGGCAATCTCATGCATGTAGGTAGACTGTGTGTAGTTGTTTGGAGTAGGTTACCAATAAGCATTTGATATTCTCCTTATGTAAACAGTACCATTTCCAATGCCATGTTCTATTGATTTTTCCAAATATTAAGGCCAAAAAAAAAACTACCCAGAAATAAACTCCTAAGTCTTAGTAATTCGAAGCTCATAATTTGCTTTGTATGAAAGGTTGTACAAGTTGACTAATTTCTTCACTTCCTCTTAAATATAAAGTAGAGATCGATAGAATGACACAGAAATACTGTATTTGTAAAATTGTAAACAACCCCATGGGGATCTGGGTTGTTAGAATAGATCCTCAATACCCCATGCTTGTTGTAAGAGGCGACTAAATAGGGTGGTCCTTCAGATGAGACCGCAAAAAGCGAGGTCCCATGTCACAGCAGGTGTGGCACAATAAAGATCCCTCCCTGCTGAAAGGCCATAAGCGCTGAGCATAGGCCTAAATTTTGCAGCCCTTCATCAGCAATGGTGATGTCGCCATATGAATGAATACTTGGTTATTCTTTGAAATATGTTTTTTCAGTGTTAATTTCAAAACAGATGCCATTTGTTTACATGAAAGAAAATTCCCAATTTGTTCGATTTTGATGCTGTTTTTCCTTACTGAATGGGTATCAGTACCATTCTCATATGTAGGGAAAAAAAACATTGCAGAAGTTTATTACTTATCCATGTACATGTTTTACACTTGCAGATTTCTGTATTCAGATTTGAAGTAGCGTACTCTAGATGATACCCACATGTATTTGTAGGGTTTTCAATTAACATAATTCGTACAATGAGTTTGCATACATATTGAAGATGTGCATTAACTTAACAGTGGGGTGGTGAAACATAAGCAGACTAGAATCAACCTTGTTTAAAGAGAGAATAATTGTGTAACTTTGTTAACAGGGGACAGATTATTCGTAACATGGGTGACAGTCTATCTGCAGAACTCAGGGAATGTCTGCCAATTTTCTTAGAGCGGTTAAAGAATGAAATAACAAGACTGACAGCTGTCAAAGCTCTCACAATGATAGCAGGGTAAGTAGTAAAGAAAATGGACTGTTCAAAACATGTATGTTAGTGAGTTAAGTAGTGAGAAAATGGAACATTCAAAACATGTATGTTAGTGAGTTAAGTAGTGAGAAAATGGAACATTCAAAACATGTGTGTTAGTGAGTTAAGTTGTTGAGGAATCTGAAGACTAAAGAAGTGTGAAGGAGTGTGAAGACTAAAGGAGTGTGAGGACTGAATTTTTTAACAACATGCATTGGTCTTCATTTATAACGAATACAAAATGTCCTGAGAAAATTTTAGGAGACAATGCAAAATTTACAGGTATTGTATAAAATTGTACAAATTGAAAGCTTTAAGCTCTTATTAATAATCATGAAATCTGCCCCTGGCTGTTATGTGTTTAATGAAAACAGCAGAAATTTTGTATATCTGATGTTCATGACATCTTTCAAAAAAAACCCAAAAAACCAAATAAATAAAAAATAAATTCTGACCTACCAACCTACCTTGAAAAATGTGGGTCCGAGTACATAAAAAAAAATTTAATGATGATCTAAAGGAGTGTAAAGTCAGTGATACTTAAATTGAAATATTTTTATGTGACTGCAGTTCAGTAGTGTGTGATTGTAGTTCCAGTAGAGTATATTGTTGTAATATTTCTTTCTGTTTGTCTCTTTGGCTGTATTTGTTTGGTCAGGTAGAGAAATGGCAAGTAGAGACTGCAGTTCATAGATCTCCAGTAGATCTCTAATGTCTACTTCTTAAAGAAGTAGAGACTAGAGGCACACTGGCTGGACCAGTTCTGTAGATGAGAAACAAATAGACCCCTAATTTATCCACAAATCTGAATTACAAGGATCAAGGTTAAATTTGACACAGTGAAATAATGTCCATGCTCAAGGGCATAGTGTTTCACAAACACATTGTGGTTAAGTTTCCTTATTTCATTATAAAAGAAATATACTGCATCATGCAGTGGATAACTTATTAACTCTATGAACTACATGAAAATCCATTTTATTGCAGCTCACCACTAAGGATAGATTTAAAACCAATTTTGGTAAGTGTGTGATTTGATTTTTCTGATCATTTAGCACATCTGCATGTATTTAGCCTTTGTGTAGAGCTATTTTTATGAGGAGAATAATTCCACATTTTTTGTACAATCTGTGTACTGATTTGTAATGTTTAGGGATTTTGCACTGTTGCAACGTTGTAGAAATTTGTCTAATTTTAGCTGGCTGGGATGACTGTTCAAAGAGCTACTGTTGTGACCCCAATGTTGTAGGAGCATCAGTGTCATACTTAAACAGAAAATTTTTAACCTTGGCCACCTCTTTTGAACTAAGTGGGATACGGCTTTGGTATTTTAATATAGATGCCTCATGACCAGGTCTTTCATTTGGTACCATGACTTTTAACCTAGTAACCAAAGACTTTACCCTACTTTTCAAAATCTTTAACCTTGGCTACTGTATTCATCTGTCATCATGGGCCTCTTGTAAATATTTTAATTGGGGATGAAAATGGCTGGCTCTGTTATTTGACCTTTGGAGTTGAATGCCCTATTATTTGACCTTTCAAATTGAATACCCTCTGTCATGTGACCTTGAAGTTGAATGGTCTCTATCATGTGACCTTTAGAGTTCAATGTCCTCTGTAATTTGACCTTTAGAGTTGATGCTGTTATTTGACCTTTCAAGTCAATTGCCCTCTATCTCGTGACCTTTACAGTTGAGTGTCATCTATCATAAGACCTTTAGAGTTGAATACCCTGTATTTGTGATCTTTAGAGGGTTGAATGCCTTCTATTATGTAACCTTTAGTAAAGTTAAATGTCCTCTTATTATATTATGACCTTTTAGAGTTGAATGCCCTGTATTATGTAACCTTTAGTAGAGTTGAATGCACTCTATTATATGACCTTGGAGTTGAATGCTTCCTATCATATGACCTTTAGAGTTGAATGCTCTCCATTATGTGATCTTCAAAGTTGAATGCTTTCTACTTCAGGATGAGGGAATACCTGTGCTGGCATCATTTCTGAGGAAGAACCAGAGGGCGCTGAAACTCAGCACATTGACGTGTCTAGATGTACTGGTCAAGTGTTATGGTAATATCAGTTCTATTTATAACAAGAATGTACTGACCAAGGTTATCTTACATTCAGGTGCTGAAGCTCAATTTGCCTATTGGTCAAATGTCCAGAGATTTTTAGGGTCTGTAGAGGGCTGAAATTTGGACCCATTCTCAATGCTGATTAATAGGTGATCATCCCAAAATGATGCTTACAAATTCCCAAGGGATGATAAAAAATATCGCAAATCAAAAGTTTTTTGTTTGATTTTTGTTAAGAACTCATCACTTGGGAACCTTCGGGTATTGGCCTGGGTTTGTAGCTTTATTGCAATTAAGCTTGGGATCAGTGTTATGTAAATCTTTCAGTGTGACCAAAAAAAGTCACAAAAATAGTGTTGTCCTAAAGTTAGATAAGAGGATATGAAAAACAAGAAGCCTCTATTTTTATTAGGTCACTCAGCTTTCTGTTATTATCTATCATTGTAAACTTTTGAACATGTTCAGCTGCTTCTTATGCTGAACCAATTCTAACTAATTTTGTTATATAGCATCTATGGGTAAAGAGGAACAAAAATTGTGAAGTTCATGGTTTTGTCTCCCTGGGTCCCGAGGGGTGGGGCCCAAACCATCAAAGCTAATGCAGTCTTATAAAATCTTTTTTACTCCTAGATATCAGGAAGTCAACATGATTGCATGATTATAATGAGCAGTCAAGCCTCAACCAAAATTGTGAAATTCATGACCTCAGAATTTAGGGTTCAGGGCACAGGGTGGGACTAAGTTGGTTATATAATGAAGTTGTATCAGTCTTAGAAAAGCTTCTTCCTTACTTATGGACATCAAGGAGACAAAGTGTTTACATGATTATAATGAGTCTACTATAATTGTGAAATTTATAACTCCATGGTTCTGGTTCTGTTATTACTAAAGCAAGCAAACATGAAATTTTCTGCAGAATATTCCTAGAGTAGGATATTTGGGCCCAATGACAACTTAATTACCTAATGATTTGTTAGAAATGTTGGTATATTAATGGTTTTTTGAATTTCATAATTATGAGTCATAAGCTTTGGAAAAATGGTGCATTGTACACCCTTGTTCTTTGATAATTGATTATAATTCAACACTAACATTTCATGAATAAACACCAGTATATTCCATCAACTTAGAACTGAGGAGCACCAACCTCTAGTTACTTAGATCATGGTTTTTTTTTCAGGTTCTTCATTATCTCCTACCATGATTTATGAAGTCATGAATGAAATGCCTCCTCTGATTAATGAGAATGATCTTCATGTCTCTCAGGTAAGGGTCAAGGACCAAAAAACAAAAAAAAAATGTATGCAGACTTTTCCTGTCTGATGATGAAATCAGGAATAGGAAAGAGAAGAGAACTGTGTAATTGTTGTTTTATAGAGGCTGCTTACCATACATGGGAAGGTTTTTGTTTGACTTGTTTCTCCGTTATAGAATAATTTTGATATTATGTTGAAGTTAGACAGTGTCATTATATGACATATACAGTAATACACAGTTACAGTGAACTTCCAGGTCAGGTAAAATCACTATGTAAGCAAAATTCATTCTATCCAACCAAGATTTCATTATTTATTTTTCGTTGGAGAATGAATGCCACTTCACATTAAGTGTGAATTCACTATATATATGTTCATTGTAAGGGTTTTTACTGTGTGCTTAAATTTCATCTGAAACTGCATGAAGAGTTGGTTGGTAAGATCAAAATGCAGTATATTTGTACTGTTTTATTTTCTAGAAATTATGATAAAGGGAATATAATAATTCCTATAAAAGAAAAATCTTTGAATTTAAATAAGGATTTTCTTAAAAGTTTAGTTGCCAATTCCTGAAAATGAGCAGTTATGACCTTCATATTTTCAGTTGACTTTGAACTTGTTGACCTCAATATCCAAGACCCACAAGTCATGTATGGCCAGTCTGCCTAATGAGATTCTCCCTCAGATTCTTCAACTGATCCAATCTCCCCTACTACAAGGAGGGGCCCTGACAGCACTGCTGGATTTGTTCCAGGCTCTCGTTGTTACAGGACTACCCAAACATGGCTTCAGAGATTTCTTACAGGTAAATATCCTGATTTTTACTTTGTCTGTTGATGGTATAGGCTTTACGGTATGGAATAACAGAAATCTCCTGTAGTGTGAGAGATTGCTTTAGGTCCTAATATCCTGGTGAATGTCAGCACTCCTTTACAGACAGATTTCATTGTACAAGTATTCTTGATTTGGATTTGAATGTTGTATTTTATATTTAAGAAGACATTGAAGTCTGCAAAAATAAAAACAATTTATTTACTTGAAATTTTCAAGAATTATTTAATAAAGTAATTTGAAGCAAGTTGAGCATTTTTGGGTGCATGTAATGAGTATTTCTCCTTAATTCTGAATGCTGTATGTAGGTAAATTCTTATTTCTTTTCAGCTGCTAATTACACCTGTATACAGTCCAACCACTACCACAAACATGGGGTTTGCTGTCCACAAACAGGTAAACAAACAAACCACTGCTCAAATATTGTGTTCACTGTCCACAAACATGTAAACAAACAAACCACTGCTCAAACATTGTGTTCACTGTCCACAAACAGGTAAACAAACAAACCACTGCTCAAACATTGTGTTCACTGTCCACAAACAGGTAAACAAACAAACCACTGCTCAAACATTGTGTTCACTGTCCACAAACAGGTAAACTAACAAACCACTGCTCAAACATTGTGTTCACTGTCCATAAACAGGTAAACAAACAAACCACTGCTCAAACATTGTGTTCACTGTCCACAAACAGGTAAACAAACAAACCACTGCTCAAACATTGTGTTCACTGTCCACAAACAGGTAAACTAACAAACCACTGCTCAAACATTGTGTTCACTGTCCATAAACAGGTAAACAAACAAACCACTGCTCAAACATTGTGTTCACTGTCCACAAACAGGTAAACAAACAAACCACTGCTCAAACATTGTGTTCACTGTCCATAAACAGGCAAACAAACTATTACCACAAATTTAGTGTTCATTGTCCACAAACAGGTAAACAAACAAACCACCACCACAAACATGGGATTTACTGTCCACAAACAGGTAAACAAACAAACCACCACCACAAACATGGGATTTACTGTCCACAAACAGGTAAACAAACCACCACCACAAACATGGGGTTAGGTAAATAAACTACCACAACAAACATGAAGTTCCTGTCCACAAACAGGTAAACAAACCACCACCACAAACATGGGGTTCACTGTCCACATACAGGTAAACAAATAAACAACCACCAAAAACATGGGATTTAATGTCCACAAACAGGTAAACAAACCACCATCACAAACATGGGGTTCACTGTCCACAAACAGAAACAAATATAATATCCTTCCCACTAAAAAATTCACAGTTATTGATAAACATTCACATCTCAACTTTCACTGAAACACAAATTTAGAAACAAAGTATGCATGCTAGCAGAAAATTTCTTGGTAGGAAATATTAAACCCTGAAGAAATGAGGCAAGGAATATATGTATTGCTTCGTTATGACCTTATTTCACTATTCATTTTGCCTCTCCCCCTCTTATTTCACTATTCTATTTGCTTGTCTTTGACTTGATTTCACTATTGCTTTTCCCTGTCTCAGACCTGATTTTATTGTTTTATCTGCCTATCTGTGACCTGATTTCACTATTCTATTTACTTGTCTGTGACCTGATTTCACCATTCTACTTACTTGACTGTGACCAGATTTCACTATTCTATTTACTTTTCTGTGACCTGATTTCCCTATTCTATTCAACTGTCTGTGACCTGATTTCACTACTCTAACTGCCTGTCTTTGACATTATTTCTCTATTTTATCTGCCTATTTGTGGCCTCATTTCACTACTCTGTCTGCTTGTGTGTGACCTGATTTCACTATTCTATTTGCCAGTCTGTCCTGATTTTATTATTCTATCTGTCTCTTGATGGCCACTTTGCACTATTCTATCATCTTTACAGGCTTTTCACTCAATTGCTAAATGCGTTGCTGCCCTGACCATGAAATGCCCGGGGGAAGTCAATAACGTAGTGATACAGTTCGTCAAGGACGTCAAAAATCCCAAATCCTCCGACTCAATCCGATTCTTTGCACTGCTGGCACTTGGTGAAATTGGAAAGCACATGTAAGATTTTAAATTTTTTTACTTTTTTTTTTTTTTAAGAAAAGCTTGTGAAACAACTTTAGTGCTAACATTGAAATTTATGGAGATTTTATTGTTGATATTGTTCTCAAAGTGAATTAATAACAGAAATTTTGTTTAATGATCCAAACTGACATAGAATTTATAAAAATGTCAACATCTGCTGCAGTTGTCTGATGTCGTCACATCAGCTGACATCTTGACAAGCTGTTTTTATTTTCGTTAGAGACCTGAGTGGACATAGTGAAATCCAGGCAGTGATACTAGATTCTTTTTCTTCACACAATGAGGAGGTGAAAGCTGCCGCTTCTTATGCTCTAGGTAAGTTACTGACCGTCACTACAGATAACTACCGACTGACTAGAAGTGACTGACCATAACTATATACAACTATAGACAGCGTCTGACCATGACTATAGACAACTATAGACAGTGTCTTACTATGACTATATACAACTATAGACAGTGTCTTACCATGACTATATACAACTATAGACAGTGTCTGACCATGACTATATACAACTATAGACAGTGTCTTACCATGACTATATACAACTATAGACAGTGTCTTACCATGACTATATACAACTATAGACAGTGTCTTACCATGACTATATACAACTATAGACAGTGTCTTACCATGACTATAGACAACTATAGACAGTGTCTTACCATGACTATATACAACTATAGACAGCGTCTGACCATGACTATATACAACTATAGACAGTGTCTTACCATGACTATATACAACTATAGACAGTGTCTGACCATGAGTATATACAACTATAGACAGTGTCTTACCATGACTATATACAACTATAGACAGTGTCTTACCATGACTATATACAACTATAGACAGTGTCTGACCATGATTATAGACAACTACTGAATGTGCTTTAGTAAACTCATTGTCATGAGATGCTTGTACATATGCACTGTAGTGAGACCTCATTGCATAACTTTCATTTTACAGGAAATGTCAGTGTTGGAAACCTACCAAAGTTTTTACCTTTTGTTTTGAAAGAAATTGAAAATCAACCAAAACGACAATATCTTCTTCTACATTCTTTGAAAGAGGTAAATGCATGTAATAATTGTAGAAGATAAAGTGTTGTTGATGAATTTTTGTCCCAGATTCTGGCAGAAAGTTACGATTTACCTGTAGGTATTTAAGATATGTGGACATTTTCAAAAGTTTGATATTGGTTTTTTACTGTGTGTGTGTGCTGGCTTGTGAACTGGTGGTTATTACATGTTAATGTCTTGGGTACAGTAAAGCAGTACAAATGTCCTCCTTGCTGATCAAAGTCAATATGTAACTGATGCCTTTAAAGCATTGTATGATATTATTATGGAATTTGAGATTTAAGTGCAAATTTGTGAGCAGACAGGCATTAATTTAGTGCAGAGTTAATAGTGATTTTAAAATGTAATCAATAACTCCTACATATATAATAACTTGAAAAGTGACTGTACAAAATCTTTTCACACTCATGAGTCAGATTGATGGAACAGCCATGGCAACTGTATTTGAACATGATTGGTGGTTAGGTGTTATAATGCCGCACAGCATTCACAGTCCTTATAGTCTAAATCAGCAACATATGATATGGAAGAAGTAAATATTTGTGGATAATGGGATTCGCTGTTTTATGTGGTGGATCAAAAAGGAGAATGTGGTGATGGGGTGTTTTTCAATGCATGACCCAATGTTGATTTGAGGTGTTTTTAAATGATTTCAGATAATTAGTTGTGAGTCCACTTCTACAGCTGGCGTGGATAATCTCAAGCCATATGTTTCCTCTGTATGGTAAGTCACTGTAATTTACATTTAGAAAACAAGGGGAGGTGTTGTGTTTATTGGGACAGAAATAAGAAAATACCCAACACCAAAAACTGACTATTTTTGGAAATAATGACATTTGCATTTGAGATTTTATAATCCCAAAGTGTACCTCAAATCCCGGTATAGTGTGGTGCTAATTGTTATGTTATTAATCAAATATTCCAGGTCAATGTTGTTTAATCACTGTGAATGTCCTGAGGAGGGAACACGGAATGTAGTGTCGGAGTGTTTAGGAAAACTGACTCTAATAGATCCTGGTAATCTTCTCAGTAACCTAAAAAATCATCTCAGTTCTCCATCAGCTCTCACCAGGAGTACGGTCGTCACAGCAATCAAATTCACCATATCAGATCAGGTCAGTTACTGACATCAAACTCACTGTATCAGATCAGGTCAGTCGCAGACATCAAATTCATCATATCAGATCAAGTCAGTAAGGAGTTGTCTTCCTTTCATCATTGATCTCATACATGAAATTATCTTGAATTTGAACTACAACTAATACATGTATGAGGGCTGATTGATATTGACGTGCCATTGATTGTTTGTTCTTTTTGGAGATAATCTACCATCAGAATACCATCAGCATTTCAGAAAACTGAGGCCATAACCTTTCCAGCTGAAGGAACAGTCTTTACCTTCTTTGGCAAGGTGAACCAGGGTGCTTCCATTGTTTAAACTGTTGTTTGGCCTTTGGGTGAAATGATGGACCCACATTTCATCCATGGTAACAAATCTCTGAAGAAAGTTAGCAGGATCTACCTCTAAAAGGTTTAGATTAGCACGCAACAAAGTGCACCAGGTGTGCTTCTGATCAACTGTCAGAAGCCTTGGTACCCATTGGGCTAAAAGCTTTCTCATTGCAAGATCCTCTATCAGAATGGATTGTACTCTTTCCTGTGAAATGCCAACTGCACTGGCAATATATCTTTCTGCAACTCGCCTGTCAGTCATAACAATATCATGGACTTTATTGATCATTTTTTGGGTTGCAACAGTGACAGGCCTTCCAGGATGGGGGTTATCCTCAAGACTGCTTGCTGCGTTCAAATTCCACCACCCACTTTTTTACTGTAGCATATGAAGGTCCATCTTTCCCTCGTGTTGCTACCATATCAGTATAGATATCCTTAGGTTATGCAAATATTGGATCACTGATCTTTCACCGATTTTGTCCATTTTTGCAAAAGTCACTTGACTTGTTTACTGTAGAGTGCTACCTCGTTGATACAAACTGACCAAATGACACCAATCATGACACAGCCTTAAATAGTCAGGGAATAGTAGCGCTGAAAAAAGTACATCGATGCGAACCTCCTTCAATACAAGGCTCACAACCTATCAATCAGCCCTCCTATATGATCATCTATAGCATGAAGCTACCTAATAGAATTGTTGTAGGTAGCATGTACATGTAACTTAAGAAATTAAATAAGCATTACTTGCTTGTCATGGTATTTACATGTTCCTTGTTTACCTGTATTTTGTTGGTTTACCTGCAGTTTCTTTGTTTACATGTATTTTTTTTATCTGTATTTTGTATCTTTACCTGTGTTTTGTTTTGATTCCTGTATTTAGTTTGTTGACCTGTATTTTGTTTACTGACATGCATTTTGTTTTGTTACCTGTATTTTGTATCTTTACTTTTATTTTATATATTTACCTACATTTTGTTATGTTATCTGTATTTTGTTTGTTTACATGTATTTTGTATGTTTACATGTATTTAGTTTGTTTTACCTGTATTTTGTGTATTTACCAGTATATTGTTTTGATTCCTGTGATTTATTTGTTTACCTGTATTTTGTTTGTTTGTAGCCACAAGGGATTGACAATTTACTACGTAACTGTATAGGAGATTTTCTGAAGACTTTACAAGACCCAGACTTAAATGTAAGACGCGTAGCTCTAGTGACGTTTAATTCTGCAGCCCACAACAAGCCTTCACTAATCCGAGATCTGTTGGACAAAGTGCTCCCTCATCTCTACAATGAAACCAAAGTGCGGGTAAGATTGCATGTTGCTCACATTGTAAGAGGTTTTATTTTCTTAACTTAGCAAACAGTCAATTTCGCTTACTCTATGATGAGTACGTTCATGTAGATAGGAAATATATTTTTGGACAAAAGTGTATAATGGTGATATTTAATTTCGAATGGAATGTACACTGAATTCTGTTTCAAGAAAAATAATTACAAGAAGAGAAAATAAGTTTCGTTCTCAAATATGAAAAATTCGAGTTGAATTTTCTGGATAGAAATGCTCGGTAGCATTTATATTTGAGTTCTAGCATTTTTTCCAAATCAGTTGAAAAGAGGTTACCAAACAGATTGCTGATTTAGGCATTGTGTTGATTGGTACTAATCATTTTGGGTATATACACTGTATATGCAGAGGATACACAGGATTTTGAAAACACAGTTTTTCCATCAGGTTTTCAGTAACTAGCCTCCATCAAGTTGAGATGGATTTTTATATATATAGTTTTAATTCATCCACACAAAAATAATTTCATCAAAATTATCTCATCATCTTTACTTTAATATGCCCTGAAACTGATGTTTTATACTTATTTAGCATATGTATTGTATCTTATGTTTATATCATTATATTTCAATGTTTTATTTAATTGTTTTATGTACTGTAAAGCACCTTTGACCATACAAATGTATGAAAAGGGTGCTATATAAATATGGTATTATTATTGTTATTATTGTAATGTTGCTTAAAATTCAAGGATTTTACAGAGATGATCATCATTGCTAAATTGTGCTTTGCTTCTCACAATTTCAGAAAGAGTTGATCCGTGAAGTAGAGATGGGTCCATTTAAACACACATTAGATGATGGTTTAGATATTAGAAAGGTGAGAAATTAGATGATAATGTGGTTACTAGACAGACAGAAATCTTTTGATTGTGCCTTTTCATGAAATTTCTCAATATGTTCTACTATTTATATTTCAAGAGAGTAATCTGGCACAAAGTATTTCTTTATCATAGCTTGTTTCAACCATTTTTAAGAATGTGTCAGGCTGTTATAACATATATTATGTAAAATAACAGACTGATTGGCTTCTGGTCAAAGTCAGGTTGGACTAGTAGATTTTTTGTAAAAATTATGAAGGCCTAGTAAAATATTACATCACAAATACTTGTGAATTGTGAAGTTTAAAGCTGTGATCTTCTTCAGTTGACTGATTTAACACTCAGTCATCAATGGAAATTAATTTTCTTACTTTAAAATGTGTGCTAGTGTCACGTTGAAAAAAATAATTGAATAAGTGCATTTATTGTGTGCACCTCTCTGGTCAGACATCTGAAAGAATTGCACAATATGATGTTGTAGTAGTTTCTTACCCTGGCTCTAAGTTCACTAAATTTAAGAGATATATGCAGCACAGTAATTTGAAAAATATATTGAAGGGTTTCTGAAAAAAACTCTACACCATTAAATTTTAGGTGCTTGTTTGTAGTAGGGATGTAGGCTTTTGGAACTGTGAGTCTCTTGGCAAGACTGGGAGAGTTAACATGTCTGAAAGGCAAATGACAAAGACTTGATGTGAGAAATGTGTTTCTCACAAGTTCTTATGTTATACTTTTGTATATTGAAACTAGCAAACGTGCAGTTTGATTTTCTGATTAACATAATATGACAGTGTACATGGCATACATCATAGATATTGATTAATTTTATGACTATTTTAGGTTGCCTTAGTATTAATTTTATGACTATTTCAGACTGCCTTAATATTGATTTTGTGACTATTTTAGACTGCCTTAATATTAATTTTATGACTATTTCAGACTGCCTTAATATTGATTTTGTGACTATTTTAGACTGCCTTAATATTGATTTTATGACTATTTCAGACTGCCTTAATATTGATTTTGTGACTATTTTAGACTGCCTTAATATTGATTTTGTGACTATTTTAGACTGTCTTAATATTGATTTTGTGACTATTTTAGACTGCCTTAATATTGATTTTGTGACTATTTTAGACTGCCTTAATATTGATTTTGTGACTATTTTAGACTGCCTTAATATTGATTTTGTGACTATTTTAGGCTGCCTTAATATTGATTTTATGACTATTTCAGACTGCCTTAATATTGATTTTGTGACTATTTTAGACTGCCTTAATATTGATTTTGTGACTATTTTAGGCTGCTTTTGAGTGTATGTACACCTTGCTGGATTCCTGTTTAGACCGACTTGACATTTTTGAATTTCTGAATCATGTTGAGGATGGTTTGAAGGATCACTATGACATTAAGATGTTGACCTACTTAATGCTGGTCCGACTTGCTCATCTCTGTCCTAGTGCTGTATTACAAAGTAAGTCAGAATTTTGTATTCATCCTATTGAACATCCAGGTACCATGAAAATTGGAAAATGGGGAAGGGGTTTTGGTGTTATTTAGTACTCCGTGTTGAAATATTTTCCAGTTAAATTTTGACTTTGAGAAATGTTTAAATAAATATTAAATTCTATAGGAGTTATTGTTATACTTTCCTTTATGATAATATAATCCACTCAGGTCTTATTTATTATTTCAAGTCATCAAAACAATGTTATAAATAAACAAAGGTATAGTAATTATTATGGTATAAAGTAAGTCACACCGTATTTTGGGGAGGGGGGGGGGTGTCTTAATTTTTGATAGTTATGAAAACAGGGGTGTGATTTTTCCTCTTTTCAGAGGAATCCTCAGATAGGCTAAATTTTTGAAAAAAGAAACACTCCAGATTTGATTTAAAGTGACAGAAAATGATATTTTTCCAGGTAGGGTGAGGTGTTTTCCTCCTTTTTTGACCAGTTTTCCTGCAATTTCTGAGGAATTCAGTCACATCCCTGTAAAAAGTACTAGGTTCTTTTATATGGATAGGGGTGCTGGATAGGATGAGTATGGTATGTCATATAGGGAGGGTATTGGGTGAGAATGGTGTGTTATATGGGGAGGGTATTTGGTGAGTGTGTTATGTTATATAGGGAGGGTATTGAGTGAGTGTGTTATGTTATATAGGGAGGGTATTGAGTGAGTGTGTTATGTTATATAGGGAGGGTATTTGGTGAGTGTGTTATGTTATATAGGGAGGGTATTTGGTGAGTGTGTTATGTTATATAGGGAGGTATTGGGTGAGTATGGTATGTTACATAGAGAGGGTATTGGGTGAGAAATGTTGCTATAGACACTTTCATTTGAAACATGTACACAGCTCTTAAGTTTGCTTCTTATTATTTGAAATCAACTTTTACACAAATTTCACAATTTTAGGACCATTTTTTATGAATGACTTGTTTGTACTTACAGTAGGTTCAATTTCATGCTTTGGCCCCACAGTAAAACTTTATATACTAGTAATTATGATAAAGTACTTTACTAACAGTATGAAAAACTGGGTTTTATATTGTTCAGAAACAAACAAATATTGGGGCTCCCAATCAGATCATTGTGTGATAAAAAATTTAAATTGTAGTATTGTACAAAATGTAGATTACATTTATTTCACAAGATTATGAGGATGCAGTAATATAATTATTCACGAGTTGTAACTTAAGCAATTTCCTTTAAGTCTTCTGTATTTAAAAGTGTACATGTATTTGCAAGAACTAAACTTTTGCAAATGATTAGTCTCACAAAATAATGTGCAAATAACGTTCTTGTGAATAACATGTGATTTATAGTAACTGGTGGAGGGATTAAAAACTCCCATCACTTTCTGTCACCTAGCATCAGTTATACAATTGTTTTTGATGAATTAACTTTACAGATATAGTGAAAGTCATATTAAATATTATATGTATGCTCTTCATTGATGAAGAACCAGCAATGTGAAAAGTGTGCTACTGAATTGAGAATTTATCCTTGATCTTGAAATCAGTAGGTTAAAGATTATGTTGAAGTTTGGATTTTGTTGATCTAATTTTGAAAGACTTAGGGACCTTGAATTCGTAAATTTCAAACATATTAAGATATATGCCAGTATCACTAACTAAATCTATGTTTTCTCAATCTAAAATGGTTACAAAATCTATGTTTACAAATCTATAATGTTTACTAAACCTGTAATGATTACTAAATCTATAATGTTTACAAAATCCTAAATGTTTACTAATTCTATAATATTTATTATATCTGAAATGTTTCCTAGATCTATAATGTTTGCAAAATTTACTTCAATCCATTACGCTTCATTCAACAGTGAGGACATAATTTTTGTTCAGTTGTGTTTCATTGTGTGCTTTGAAGTACTTAGGTTTTCATGGGGAGGACCTCCAGCATCCTGTCTGGTTCCCAGAGTAAACGTGTTCTTTCGGTACACTGGAGATTCGCAAATTTATATCTCTGATGGAGGAACCCATTTATGTTTTTTGTTAGTGTACCTTGTCTACTTGGATCTAGAAGCTATAGGTAACCCCAGCAAAAGACAATGAATATTCTGTTCAAGACAACAGAGGCTAACCATGTGTATTATTTGTTACAGTTTAGAGTGACTTCCCTTTTTTTATCATTTGTGGTTGGCAAAGTGGGTGGATCTAGAGATAGAAGGAATTGAAAATGTTGAAATATTGGAGATGCCACATAAGTATCATGTATATCATACATTCTCTTTCAAAATAGTAACGCTATATCTTTGATTAGATCCAAAACTTAATATACAATATTTAGGTGATCATCAAGACCCATGACTTCTCTTTATTAGTAATGATATCTTTGATCTGCTTTAAAAGTTGTTAAAATTTAATGTTGATGCATATTCTCTTTTATTTGGAGTAGGACTGAAAGCCTTTAACTCTCCTTCTTGATACTTGAACTGTGACATATGTAGATGTGAATAATCTACTTGCAGCTTACTCCAGATATATTGACATTCAGGGGACTAACCCTTTTTTTTTTTCAATATAACCGAAGTTCAAAATAAGTGAAATCCGAAACATGGGCCATATTGGAAGCTTTTTTTTTTTTTGTCTTTAATGTAATATCAATCCAGATTACAAATGCAGAACAGAAACCTGAATCATGCTGCATTCCAAAATCCTTCGCTATTTCAGATTTCGGTTTCAAATTCTTCTCTACTGCAGTTATTAGTTCAAATTTTGTGTCCAGAGACAAAGTTTTTCTTTTTTAAGGGGAAGTCATTTGTACTAATGATTATCACACCTGCAATGTGGTAAACTAGACAAACTCCACTGTTAATTTATTCTTATAAATACATGCAGTGAAAACTAATCAGTTGAGAAACAAATCAAAAGACATCCTAGCATCTACCTGTGCAATTACGAAATTATTGGCCTGTGATGATTGCTGACTTCTATATAACCCTTATAAAAACAACATCTCCACTTGAGCCATTACAAAGCATGTAGTCTCACTTACACAACATTTGGAAAATAATTAGCCACAGGTAAGAAATTTTATGTTGTGTAAGTGAGACTAACAGATAATTACTGACCAGGGTAGAACAAAGGACTTTCTACTATAGTCTGTTTCTAGAAGTGCATAAGTATCAGAATAATTTGAGTTATATAAACTATATAAAACAATAAATATGATAGAAATATTAAATAAAAAAGATCCATAGATAGCATATTATTTTTAATCCCATCACCTTCGTACAACATATTTATATTTTGACATGTGAAAATTTCACCGACAGTCACAGTCTATTCAAAGTGAAGCAAATATGATGCTGCATCTGCATATTCGATCACGCTAATTTCATTACGATTATATCGTCCTTTGAGTTCAAGTAATCGAGAGTCCAAATTGCGGTATTTTCTCTGTTTTTGTCGCTTTTTTCCTCCGGCTAAAAGTTGAATAAGTTTTGCTTCATTTGCACTTCGAATCCCACGAATTAAGGACAAGAGGGCGAAGATGTTGGGATGATCTCGACGGCAGAGCTTGTTGACTTTGCTGTGCCACCCCTCTACGTTGTTTGTTGTTCGAGGCCCATAATTGTCGAAGTGGTTCCATAGCTGAAGAGGCTGGCCTTCTACCCATGTTGAAGTGGTATAATCTTTGAATCTAGTCACTTCTGGTGTGATGTCCTCATTTTCATCCAAAGCATAGAACCACACGTCAGATACACATTGAAGAGGCACTAAAGGCAGAACGACGAACTAATTTTTTCAGTTCATCATCATCTCTAAACCGCACAGCTAAGCCATACAATTATCATCTCAATTGAAGAAACATCAAAGACACAATCATCCCAATCTAAGGAACATCAAAGAGAATTATCTTAGTTCACAGATAATCAGTTTGGACACTTTTTAAAAGAAAATACTTACACACTTTTTAAAAGAACTAGCTAAACTTGATATATGTTTTGATATTGAATACTTTCATTTTATATTATATCATAGCTTTCGTGAAACAGACTATAACCAAAACATTTACCTGGATGATAATTAGAAATGTTGTGTAAGTGAGACTGGCTTTTTTTTATTATGTTGTGCAAGTGAGACTAAATCATTACAAAGTTACTTACTGTGATGATTGTGGACTTGGGGTACTTCTGTATAACCATTATAAAAACAACACATTATCACCTCAGGGGACTGAGCATTGGTTTCAAAGTAAGGGACATTTCAATATAATTGTTTTCAACTTAACTGATATTTTACTGCAAAGAAAATGAGAGACTGAGGTTGGGGATTTTGTTTTATTTCAAAATAAGAGATATTCCAAATTAAGCGATTTCAATATAAGTGGAGTAAGCTGTATATTTCCATAAAAAGTCATGGACACTGTTTAGTCTGTAGCATGAGGATAATCAGATGTAATATTTTGTGAAGTCATTTAACTCGTGAGTTCTGGGAAATGTCTTGATGTTTATTTCACATACTGGATCACTTTCACTTGACCTGAATTGTACAGCCCCACCCACAACCTCCCCTCACTGTCTACACTCAGTCCAGAAGGATTGTACAATGCACAATCATTCACACATCTCAGAAATAATCCATTTGAATTGATAATGTGTAGACAGTGATTGTCAATATCTACCACAATAATGTGTCCCAAGGAATTTGCCATTATCTTTCCAGGCAAGAATGCTTTCTGTCCCCCTGGTGGTTTGTCGTTGTATCGGAATCGGACTTTCCCTGTCCTGTCCACCACTACCACTGTGTCAGCATTACAGTCAGAGGCTACAATGTCGCCATTGATGTTCTCTGTCACATTCACTCCATATAGACCTCTTTGATAGATCGGACAGCCATGTTCATCTTGATCTATTTCTTGTGTCACTCTCTGTCCCTGATAACGGACAATTTTGCAGTGGGTTTTATCTGTGGTATCCATGCTAATCAAGATGTCCCCTGATCTAGTACAGCTCAGTCCCCATGGATGCCAGCCCTTTGGTGTGGTGATTAGTGTTTCTGTCTTCCCGTGCCTGACAATGTTCACAATTCTGCTGGCGCCATCACTGTAAATCAGTTCTCCCTGTTTGTTCACTGTGATGTCATCAGGAAAGTTTTTACATGTACTGGTGACAGATTCTTGTATAGTTCCATATATGTCAACAAATTTTATCATTTTGTCTCTTCCACTAATCCATGCTTTATCCGATCCAACACAGACTACTCTGTGTAATACATTGACATTTGTTGAAATGTTTGCAATGACTTTGGGTTCCTCTAATAATTCTCGAGCAGATGAAGATGAGACTTGATTTGTCAGACTTGATAGTGTTGTTAATGTAGCCTGATAGTGTCCTAGTCCCAGGCAGAGTTCTCTCCCTTGGACTGTGTTTATTTTGAGTGAGGGTAGTATAGTATTTGGTACTTGTTGAATATTTCTGAGTTCAGATTTGTAGTTGTTAACATCAGATGTAATGGCGGAATTCAGGATCTCCTTGTTTTCTTTGACAGTTTGGATCATACTGAAATTCTGACTTCTGAGTAAGGACTGGCATAATTGCAGCCTTATAATTTCTTGATCACGGAGTGATTTGATTAAGGATTCAAGTTTGTCAAAGATACTGTCTACTTCTAGGTGCCATTGTTTTCTGTGCTCTTTGGCTTGTTTCTCTAAATCAGTGAAGTGTGTCATGGATTTGGAGATTTTCTCTTCAGCTTCTGCATCATGTGTCTTGTTCATGGAAATAATGCCTTCCATTTCTTCTGTTTCTGTTTTGATTTTTTCTCTCTTTTTGACAATGATATCTGCAATGTCCACCACATCATGACCTTTATGTAAACCCAAGAGACATTTAATGCAGACTGGGATGTCACACTGTTGACAGTGGGCCTCACATCTTTGGTGGAAATGAGATGTACACTGAGGGAACACTAGTTGTAGCATGCGCTTTGTGAAAGGAACAATGTCATGCTTCACTGACTTGAGGCTGTTGACGTGTTTGTTAATGCAGTCTCCACAAAGACTGACTTGGCAACTGTTACAGAATTGCTGGACGGGCTTTTCACAGTCGAGGTCACAAGTGATGAGCTCCTGAGCTGGAGAGGTGGCAGAGGCCATTCCTGTATTGTAGCCAAACCTGTTAAAGATTGTTGTTTCTTTACTGGTTTTTGAATTGATTCTATTTAAATATGTAATAATGGTGTTCTATTCAGTCAGTTAGATTTAGATAAACTTTGTGATTTTCTCTTATATGAAAGGTGAAAAATAGGTAGATTTTATGATATTGAAAAGACAAATACCAAATAATTATATTTTACTGTTCTTTAGCTGAGAGAGGGTGTATAGTGAAATAATTTTTGAAATTTAAAGCTGAAGATGTAAGTAATCAACAGATTTGTGTATATATAAGAAAATTTCATTTTTGAAAATCCATGTGGGTATGAACTGTGATGTTTCATGCCAATATACTTTATGAAGTGTAGAATTCCCAGGTGTTAAAATAGATGAACTATATCTATTGAGATTCAAATGTGTATTATTACACAACTGCACAGTATTCATGAGGAAATGACTGTCATTACAATTGGTAAAGATATTAAAGACAAAAACATTGGAAATGTAGAGCTAAGCTTCTTGCCTCTGTTATGCTTTATGTTCAATCTTTGAAACTTTGTTGATATGATCATTTGTTCATTTCAAACTTTGTTGATATGGTGTTTTCACATCAGATGGATTGAACACTGAAGTGGAGGATTGAAGTGAGTGGGCAGTGAATTGACCAGCAGAAGTGGACAGTGACATTGACCACTAGAAATGTCTGTGCTGTCACATTACATTTACAAGCAGTATGCTGTGACATTACAATTACCCTATCATATTTACAGGCAGTGTGTTGTCACATTACAATTGTCCTGTCATATTTACAGGCAGTGTGTTGTCACATTACAATTGTCCTGTCATATTTACAGGCAGTGTGTTGTCACATTACAATTGTCCTGTCATATTTACAGGCAGTCTATTGTCACATTACAATTGTCCTGTCACATTTACAGACAGTGTCATCACATTACAATAATATTTACAGGCAGTCTATTGTCACATTACATATATCCTGTCATAATTCTCATTGAAACACAGAAAATCTCTCTTGAAGCAATATTTTTCAGTTATATTTTTGTGTGTGAAATAGTTAAGGTGATCAATATACTCCATTGATAATGCTGGCGAACAATGAGAACAGTAGAGAAAACAACTATAACAAGATTGAATGTAATGAATCTTACCACATTGACTAATTGTTGTGCGACAGTAATTCTGCATGCTCTACATTATGGATGTCCCACCATTTTATCCAATACATTTTGGAAGAGTTCCACTACAATTTTTGGTTGTTTTAGCTGCTTTGGTACATTGACTTTGTTTCTTACTGTGTACTAGTTCATGTATACTATCAAGCTATATCTCCTAACCCTGAAGCTGTATGAGTTGTGTACCTTTTAATGGCAGACATTAAAGTGATATGTAGGTAATTGATTAATTGCTGATATTCTAATTTGAGATAAATAAAATATCAGGTATTACTATGTCACAATAAGAAGAACACATTTTGGAGACACAGGAAGTTAACAATACTTGATTACCCCCCCCCCCCCCCCCCCCCAAAAAAAAAACCAAAAACCCACCCCAAAAAACCCCCATAATCACATAAGAATAAATATATGGTAAATATGATATGCAGAAGTATAAAGACATTGAATACGGAATTACCCATGAAATCTTTAAGGCTTATTTCCAATGGTATTTGCAGTGTAATATATGTATGATATATAAATCATTAATAAGTGATTAATAGAGCAAGATTTTGGCAATTTGCCACAGGTATTTTAAACGCAGAAAATATGGATCTTTATAAAATTTTAAAATTTATTATGTAGGCTGCTGAGATTCATGACTTTGTGCTATCTATACTTGTCCAATATCTGTAGTCTTTAAAAAAAAATACCTACTAGGCAAATTTTTACCCAAATTCCTGTGTAGGAGGTTTTGGGGTAGGACAGGACAAAACTTGTGTAATCTGTGTCATGGACCTTTTGAAGCCTTGGAGTTTGGATAAAGACTTGTAAGATTAGTGTAGTACAATCTTTACTACCAGACATCAAATAAATAAAAAAAAAACTGGTTGCATAATTATAATGAATATGAAGGCCTTTAACAGTATTGTGAAATTCAGGACCCTTGGGTTAGTGGTTTGGACCCAAGGATAGGCACAGTATATATTGAGAAAATTCATTTTGCAGGTAAACAAGGGGCATAGTTATTTTCATGTGCAAATCTCTTAGAATTGTGAAGTTCATGACCCCAGTGGTTTAAGAATTCAGACACAAAGCCAGGACTATATAAATATATAAGAATCTTCTTTACTGTAGAACAGTAAGTTGGTTGGTTGTATAATATTCTACATCCCATACACAAATTTTTATGGAGATGTCACTATTGCCAGTAAAGGGCTGCTAAATTTAGGCCTATGCTTGGCACTTAAGGCCTTTGAGCAGGGAGGGATCTTTATCATGCCACACCTGCTGCAACACGAGTCCTCAGTTTTTGCAGTCTTATCCAAAGGACTGCCCCATTTAATCATCTCTTGCAATAAGCAAGGGGTACTGAGGACCTATTCTAACCCAGATACCCATGGGAGTAGCACATGTAAGAAACAAATGAGTTCTTATAAATAACAAAATTATAAAACTTTTGGCCCCTAGGTCAGGCTCTAGGTAGGGCAATATGGGTCACATAGTGAAAAATGCATTAAATCTTTTTAAATATTCCTTACTTCTGAACTTCTAGCACATAAACTGGTTGCATAGTTGAAATAATCTTTGAGGCCTCTTCCAGAATTGTGAAATTCATAACCCTGCCCCTGGGTAGATCTGTGTGGCTTATAAACAGAAAGTTATGTCATCTTTTAAAATTCTCTTTACTCCTGAATGCCTTGGTTACTGATGACAATGTGTCATGACCCTAACAAAGGTAGCTAGGTAAGTTGAAATAAACCAGAGAGCTACAGACCTACACCCTTTATCAAAATCTTTGATTTACAATGCAGTTTTTTTTCTACACACAAGTAAGGTCTTGCATCATTAAGATAGAATGGGGAAAAAAATTCTGAAAACTTCTAAACTTTTACATTGCAGGATTGGACAGACTAGTGGAGCCACTGAGAGCCACCTGCACCACCAAGGTCAAAGCCCACTCTGTCAAACAAGAATTTGAGAAACAGGACGAGTTGAAAAGGTCAGCCATGAGAGCTGTTGCCTCGTTACTGGGCATACCAGACGCAGGTAAGGCAGTAAAACTGTTTCTGTTCTTCACATGAAACAAACCGGTTTACTGTTTAGGACTGCAATAAAGATGTGTAAGCCCTACAGTAGTTACTGTGTATCTTTATTTTTTCCATCTGTCTAATCAACATTTTATGAAGGAAATATTCCAGCATTTCTTTATGTATAGAGTACAGAACTGATATCCAGATTGCAGTCAGTGAAGAACATTCAGCTGTTTATCTGAATTAATGGAGATGTTTCGGTTTACTCAATTTGAAAAATTGAAAGAAGGCCAAACAATAGAAATAGTCCTAATGGACATTTATAAGAAACTATGCAAAATTAGGATCAAATATATAGAAGAAAATAACAGAAAGCATGATAATTCATGTTCACTTCACCTCGTGTAGTTTATGAGAAAAACAAAAAATGAAATGATTACCAATTCCTGTTGGAATCAATAAACTTAAAGTAAAGGTAAACAATGGTAAAAGATATTGTTGCCAAGTTTATCCAAAAAAATGTGTATTGAACATTTGTATGAATAGAATAGCAGTGAATGATGGAGATTAGTATGCTACTTTAGAATAAAAAAACTCACTGATACAAAAGAGGAAAACTAAATGATTAATATCATATTTTTTTAAATTGTATTTTGTACTGAAGATTAAAAATTCTTTCTTGCAGACAAAAGTCCACAAATGAATGAATTCTTATCTCAGATCAAGCAGAATACTGAACTGGCTGCCATGTTTGAGAGTATTCAGAAGGATGCACAGTCATCCACCACTGACATCATGATGATGGACACCAGCTGAGTCACACAAACTCTTTATAGGCAGTCTGTGTCATTGTGATGTTTGTGCAAAAGAAAGTGCCATGTGAAAGTGCTGTTTGTCTTTTTCTTATTTAAAGATTGATATTTTGTGAATAGCAGACCATGGTACAAAAACTTATTTCTTTATAAAGTGCAAAATATTGTTAATTTTTGTAAGTTAGTGCTTAATTGATGACAGCTCCTGAATTTGTTTGGAGAGAGATTTTAGGTATGGTACACATATGTTTTCATAGGAATATGACTGTTGGTGTATGTTTGAAAGGGTTTTTTCCTAGCTTTACAAAATATTTTATTTCTATCAAATTTCTTTTTCGCATAATAAAAATATGATTACTTTATCATTTTAAATGTTTGTGTAGGAAAAATAAATGTGTGCATAAAGAACAAAATGAAGTATTAAGATTGCCAGGATGTCGGAAAATATATTTATTACAGAAATATCATTTTTGTATGCTATTTGTATACATTTTGAGAATGCAATTACATGTTAAGCAAATTCTGCTAAAATATATTTCCTACACAAGGAAATACGTAGTTTATTGATTTAAATTTAATGTAGTGATTTATTACCCTACAATAGGAAACAACATGGCTCTTGTACCTTCTTCATGAAGCAAATTAATAAACTTTATGAATAATTGATTTGATTTTTGATCTTATCAATGAAGCATGATCGTAATGTCACACCCACAGGATACATGTTTATGGGAATGCTAATGTATACCCCATGTCTAGTTTGTAGTTAAAAGTATACTCAGTAAAAGTTGCAATTACTGAATACTCGCAAGTGTTCAACTCTACTGTGTGTAGATTTGCCACAGAAGTAAATTTGACAAAGATGTAATGCATATATCATATACTTCTGATACCAGAGTTCAGGATCAGAATTCGTAACAAAATGATGATTGTTTCTTGTCTTTCTAGAGAAGTGTTATATATGTATATTACATCATGCCTTAATTTGGAGTCAATGGTTGCTTATATATACATGACGAACTGCCTGATAATAATAATATTATTATTAATGATTTATGAATGCCCTATATAAACAACTCGAAGGCACTTTACTTAGATAACATTGTGCTGTAACATAGAAGATACCAATTCAATAAATATAAACGCTATACGTTTTACACTTACTGTGTGGGTTGGGGGGGGGGGGGACCAATCAAACTTATTCCTAGGTAGGTGAGAAGACCAAGGACAACAGCTTCCCAAGTTGTGTCCCCTACTATGTGACAACAGTTTTAAATTTATGCAAGGGTTAATGCACGAGTATCGCTCCATTCCTTAAAAGTGATGGAGCCGAGGTCCCGAAGGGGCCGAGGCACATTGCTTTTAAGGAATGAGTGATACGAGTACAATGATCCGCTTAAAATCCACCTTTACTAGGGAAATTTAAAAAAAAAAAAAAATTTATTGTAGATACATGTTATTACTAATTACATGTTATTCTTTATTTTTTTTTTTCCATATATAGGCTATGCTAAGATACTGTTGTTTAATCTTTTGCATTTCGACCAACTGTCAAAGTGGCTTTGTGATTAGAGCGTCGGTATTTGAAGGAAAGAATCGCACATCATAGTGTGTGTAGTTATTTTTCGTAATAAAATAGTTTGATATATTTTGCGTTTCATTCTTAGAAGGTAGTTATACATGTTGAAAGTAAAAGAAAGACCTTGTGAAAAGCATAATCCTTACATTGATCCGAGGTGAGTGAGTTACTTGCTGATGCAGTTCCTTATATAACGCTGACAAACCAAAATAAACACTCAATCGGATAAACCAGGATAATGCCGCTTAACCAATGAAATTGCAAAAAACAAATAGCGTTGGAGAGGACTGCCAAAATGGCGGGTATAACGAATTACATAGAACATGAAAGGTATAAACACATGAAACATCGAAATATTGACTTGATACAACCTTAAATGTCGTCCAAAATAAATAGAAAACATTTTAAACATGAAGGTCATGGTGCATATGCAATTCAAGACTTTCTAATATTTTTTTCCATCTAAAACTTTCAGCAAACCGTCCTCATTGATGTCAATGAAACTGTTGTTTGGTATATAACATCTTGAATGCTTGAACAGCATCAAGACACTTAAACCATGGATTACCTTAGTTTGGATCTGTAGGGGTACCACCTGAGGTCTCCAGTAGGTGGCGCTTACTATTCAGATTTCTATAATAAACATGGCAGTCATCAGATGAAGAGAAAATTCATTCACACATTCAGCTTATGTGACTCCTTATAGAAATCATGTTTTTTCAAAGTAGAATTATAAAATTTTCATAGCCTATCATTCTGACAAAATACACGGTCTGCTTTTTAACATTGAACAAAATGCTGTTTAATACGGCACATACACCTAAGTTAATTGAATTATAGATAGGATTAATTGATCTGCTGAAATGAATTGTTGCTCTCTTTAAATGAATTAATCAACAGTTGATTATGGTGAGTGATATGATCAATGACCAAATAGCAATCTTGCACATCTTGTCCATATTGCAAGAAATTTCGCGGACGTTGCAAACACGCCTAGTATCTGAAATCTATCATTCCTGAAAGGGTGTATTCGGAATATCAAAAGAAATTACCTGTAGGAGAGAACGATTTCCCGGAAAAATTAACTTTTGAAAATCAATCTTCATTTGTTATTTTTTATCGTGTATATTTCTAAATTTTTCAAATCTGCATTTTGAACTTAAAATTTCTTATTAGTAATTTGTAAATTAACCTTTAAAGAAAGTTGGCAAAAACAGCATTTTCTCAGTAAAAACGCCTATTTTTGCATGAATTTTGGCCTAGAAGTTCTTCAGTACACGCCTGTCCCTAATAAACACTATGGTATTTTGATAGGCTTTGATCTAAGGAATAATTTAAAATGGAGTTTTTTTTAGGGGGACCCTTGCCCTGGGGTCGAAATTTACAAGAAACCTACAAAAAATGCGAAAACGTATTTCTATCATCATGGTTTATATTTATGCCGTTTATATTCATAGTTACTAGAGATCAGATGGTTAGACCGCAGACAGTCACAATCAACATTTTTAGTGTCCTGGTTTGAATTCACCTGTTGGCACACTTTTACTGTTTTAAAATTTTTGCCTGAGAAACACCATTTTAATTTTCTTTTTGGTATACAGCCTTGTATATTTACTTCTTCCTTAAATGCATGTTTCCTCTTAGTATAAAAGACATTTATGAGAATGCAGATCATACATTGTCTGTAACTAAAAGCAATCAACCGGAACTATACCTCAGTGTAAGCACACTTTGTTTGAGGACAAGAATTATTCACTCTGTGTTACTCGGTACAAGTATCACGAAAAAATCATGCCTAGCAAAAATTGCTGCGTTTGCCCTTTAAAAACATCATTGGAAAATAGTTCTGTTGTAGGAAAGATACTGCAAAGGAAATACAGTTCATTCCTCGGGAAAAATGTGTGCATTGGCGATATTTTATACCCAAAATCCAAACTGCCGCAAATACTCATGAATAAATCTCGTCGAACATGGTATTGTATTCATTCAATTACGGTAAGACCCCAAACTTTTTAAGCGTTCGTCTACATGAAATCCCTTCATACTCAAAACATAAAACAGAACAGGGACCTCACCAGGTTACGACAATGGGGAGCTAAATATATTAAAATTAAATTTAAAAATTGTATACCTTGAAGACAATACTCTACCCTGATCAGGCTTTTAAGCTGTAGGGTTACATTTATCAATGATAGTTATTTCTTGAATTTTATTTTTATAATATGTATTTCTTACACCAATGACTTTTTAAAATATTATTTCCAAAGAAAGGAGTTGTCAGTAAACGCATATGAAGTAATTGCATTGTTAAAGTAAACTGAGAAATCCAAGATAAGGAACTAAAAATGCGTCCACAATTCATGCTGTTCAGATAACGACGGTGAAATGGTTTCTTCTCTCTCTACAAGTTACGCGTAATGACTATAACTAAAGCGATGCATAAGAAACAAATAACTGCAAGCATGTGGCCTAAAGTCATTGACCGGAACGGAAATCATTAAGCTTTTTGTAAAGACTGAAACCAATACCAACCTTTTAGGTCAACGATATATTCACATAGAAGTGTTCCTTTGGTTTCGGAGAAAAAGGATGGGCAAGAAGTTAATTTTTGAAAAAACAAACATATTAACAAAAAACAAAAACAAACCAAAATACACACACACACACACACACACACACACACACACACACACACACACACAGAGAGAGAGAGAAAGAGAGAGAGAGAGAGAGAGAGAGAGAGAGAGAGAGAGGGGAGACAAAAACAAATAAAATACCCGAAAAATTCAAAATTCATCCCCTAACACATCTACCCTGAAAATTTCAAGAAAATCTACCATGGCATCCACGAGAAAGCGCTCGGACAAAAAAAGGGGAAAAATAACAAATTGTAAACCGTACAATCACTGCAAGGTTTTCCATCTGGAACAGAAGTCCTTAGCTAGACACGATCTCGTTGCGAGCAACGAATAGGTCTTCCGTTCAATGTTGAAAGTATCAAACTTTCTTACAATTTTCCATATGAATCACTAATTACATAAACAGTGATCGTTTTCCTGACATCAGCAGAACATCAAAATGTTAACAATGCTTAAGAAATTTATTTCCAGTTTTTGAAATGTGAAAATACTTTTAACACCTCCTGACCCCACATTTAAGGGACGGATCCCTTAAACTTGGTATTGTTGAATAGATTTTCAAATTATCTATACCATTTGTTCTACAAGTTTAACAAAATGTGTTTAGTTTTTGAAACATAAATTACATTTTTAGGAGCCGGTCCCTGAATTCGTATAAAGGGGACGCAAGACAATATTTGATGATGGTGTATTGTTTAGAGCCGTATTCTGACTAAATTATAGTCAATAATGCTTTTTAAAATATTGTTCTGTTTAAGAGATAGAGAATAAAACTATCATACATTATTCCCCAATAAATCCCGTATTACGTGATTGATAATCATGTTGCTCAAGCCAGCTGTTGCAGAACATCGCAACAAACAATTTAATTGTTTCCATAATGCTTTAAGCAATACAAGTTGTAAGTGACGGTATTTTTCGACTATAGAATTATGTACCAATTGACACCTATCCGTATAACTTATAAAATCCCCCAAAAATTGAAGAAAATTTCAACCAAATAAACAAAGGAATGTTGTTTGAGAGCATACCTATAATGAGCGTTTCGTATAAACCGCCATTGCCGAACATAATCGGGTTGCATTGAGACCGAGGTCATACAAAGATGGAGACTGACGTGAGTAACTACATATTTCGTTTGTTTTAAAATATTACAACGTGTCATGAATGACTTTAAGTATTATAAGTGTTAGTATGTAATTAAAATATGCAAATACGCCATCCAAATGAATTTTTTTTCAATAAATTTACTATGATTTGGCTTATTAAATTGTTTACTAAAATTCAATACGCAAGAGCATGTTTTTAAATCGAGAGGCCACTGAAAAATAAGTTGAAGTTACAGGGGTTTCAACAGCCTTGTTTAAAGTCAGCATTTCGCAAATTTTATTGTCGTTATAATAATATAATTTACACAACCTGTCGCTGGATCAAATGCTATCTGACGTGTTTTATACCAATTGTTAGGCCGTTCTTGGCAGAGCGATTCTGACTACAGATTGTAACGTTTACCTGATCGGGATGTAGGGCACAGGCAGGTGTGACCGGCGACAGGGGAGTTTTACTCCTCCTAGGCACCTGATCTCACCTCTGGTATGTCTAGCGGTCCGTGTTTGCCCATCTATCTGATTCATATTTTCTATAGGAATTACGAGATTGAATACTGTTCGTTATCTTAGCCTTTTCTTTTCACCAATTGTTCGGCGGTTCTTTACAAGTATACTGTTTTTTAACCATGGATTACTTGTTTTCCCATGAGTTGTAGAGCTTTGAGTGTAACCTGATAGCAGGAGTGCTTACTCCTAGGCACCCGATCACACGTCTAATGTGTTTGCCCAAATGTCGATTTTGTATTCTTTGTAGGAATTATGCAATTGATTACTGTTCATTATTTTCACCTTTTACCCGATTTTGTATATCGAAGCATGTTGTGCGCCAGATGGCGCTTACTTTACCAGAAGCATTATATAGTTTTAGAACCCATACTATCCACTCACCTTAATGTCCTATTTTTCATACATGAAGATGTATGGACTCAATATGTCAGTAGCACTAAGTTGCATTAAATTTGCAGCTGATGATGTAAAAATATATACTACGTCAGCACTGATTTGAAACTTTTGTCATATACATAGGTAAACTCCATTGAAATAGTAGTTTTCGGTGAGCATTGATTTTAATGATGAAAATGTACCATACTACTACAGTACCGGAGGGAGGAGGGGGTGTTATTTCTTAGTTACTGAATGGAAGGGGATTACCGAGTGCACAGCACTCCAAGTATATACAATATTGTGATGAGTCTTGGTACAGAACAATAAGAGCATTTGTACATATAGCGTCCTGATTCTGATTACTCCGTATACCCGATCAAATTAAAGGGCTCGCGAAGGAATGTGACAGGGGATGCTTACTCCTCCTATGTTCCTGATCCCACCTCTGGTATGTCCAGGGGTCCGTGTTTACCCATTTCTCGGATTTGTATTTTCTATAGGAATTACGAGGTTAAATACTGTTCGTTATCTTAGCTTTTTCCTATTGATAATAAAATTCCTCTAAAGAGCTTCACATAAAAAAAAGATATCAATGAGGCATACCGATAAAATTCCTTGTCAAATGTACATATATACCTTAATATACACAAAATGCTTGTCTTAATAGATGAATCTTGAACTCATTTTCAAAAATGGCTAGATAATTGCCTTGCTCATATAAAATGGTAAATTGATTAAGAATAATGAGACAGGCCTATCAAAGCGCCAATCGCCGGAGATTTTATTGCACGAGAAGAGGCCAATGTAGTGTATATAGCGTCACAAGTCCTTTGTGATAAGATGATTCCATATTGTTGGGTGTTTTGTAAACCTTTAGAAGAATTTTATAGTGACTTTTGTTTTGAACTGGGGTCAGTGCAGGTCAAATAGAACTGGAATGATATACTCGGACTTTTTCACCCACGTGATAAGACGTGCCGCTGAGTTCTGGAACAGTTGCCGTTAGCTGGTCAGTTGCTTGTCCATCTCAAACAGTACGACATTTTGCATTTAGAATGAGTCGGATTCTGAGATCGTCAACTTGATCATATCAATGTAAATATTATTTTATAAACAACACACACACACACACACACACACACACACACACACACACACACACACACACACACACTTCTGAAATGAGACATAATAAATGAATATAAAATATAATAAAATCTATCTTTCTCATGATATGTGTAGCCATGGTTAACATAATCAGGCATACATAATGATAATCATTATTATATCATATAACGCTAAATATGATATTAAAATTACTCTGAAGTGCTTAACATAAAATCAAATATCTATATATACAAACATATCAAAGTTTAGTAAGTGATGCAAAATGTGCATAAATTACTATAAAATATTGAAAATTAATTAAAAGTTAGCAGACACAAACCATTTAAGATAAATGAATTGAAATTTAAAAGATAATATACATATCTCTTTAAATGTCTTGAGAGAATTCCTGATATTTTACTTTCTTAATATCATCATTAAAAAGTTCACGTATCCAAGTTCGTCGATGATTCGACGTCAAAAAACCCCTGTATATCAAATGTTACAACCTTCAGATTGAAATGTTAATTGTGTTCGGTTTTCTGTGATGACTAAAAGACTGTATACCCGTGAATAATATATTGGATTTCCTTACCGCTGCAGATGGCTTATCGCTATCATTAGAATACATCTGTTCATTGCAAGTGTATAATGATGAGTCCATTTTAGTAAATGAACTTAGAGTGCTAGATCTGCTATTTTTCGAACCCATTGCATTTTCTAGGTGGTCGGGTGAAATGATATTCGATATTCTTTGATATAAATTCGGTTTGGAATAGTTCAGCTGTTTCAGCTGTCTAGTACAAACACGTTCATTTGCCGTGCCCAGGCGCATATATACGTCATGTAATAACTGATGTTTACGATTGGCAAAGTCCAGCGAAAGTCTTAGTCGCAGAAATGCCTTGATTGGACAAGGAACGAAGTCACAAGAACGGAATTGTGCATAGTTTATAATGATGATGTTTTTCAGGTGCGGCTGCATTTTAAAATTATTCCAAATATGACGCCATTCCATGTTCTGCCATGTCCCGTCACTGCTATCTCCGAGAGAATTCCAGGATAACATAACGATATAATTCCGACTATTTCCGACACGATCAATTATTTCTTCCTCTCGCACGTGACCAATGCCACTGTCCCGAGGCGGGAAAAACACAGAGTAATTCCGCTCGTTCAAAAATGGAAGTAGAACGTTAACAACCCACAATAATTGTCTTTCATCGTCCTCACTTACCGTTATATAGGCATCAGTCCTGTATTTCAGATGGTTTTTCCGAGGGATTTTTGGATTTTTTCTCAGAAGATAGATTTCATAACGGTAATAGTAACAAATAGCAAGTCCGCCAACCAGCAGAAGAGCGATAATTGCAACAGAAAGCGCGATGTTTCGAAGGATATGGTCCTGATTGCAATTTAGAGATTGGAAGTCAAACTCAAGAGCTGGTATATGTCCTGATTTTGTTGTACATAAAATGTTAGATTTATCTGTGCAAGTATTGAATCTTCGAGCAGACAGCCAGTCTGACACCCACTCATTGTCACAATTGCACGGTATATATACATACCCGAGATGTAAATTGCACGGGTCATTGCTCTTAAAGGAGGAAGGAATACTTTTCAAGTTGTTGCCTTGTAAAACAATGCTAATATTTCTGTTCAGTGCGTTCGCAAACGTTTCAGATATTTTTTCTATCAAATTGCCTGAAAGGTCAAGATGGGAAATTCGGCTTAAATAACTCACAGAATCCAAATCTAAGTCCTTTATTGAATTGTTTGCTAAAAAGAGCTGAAGGTCATTAAAGGGTGGCATATGCTTTGGGAGATGGATTAATCCTGCGGAGTTACAATCTACCACCGTGCGATCTTGACTGGGCTGTCTGTAGCATGTGCAGAAGGTGGGACAGCCATCAGAGCGACTGGAGATGTCACAGGTAAGGCTGTCCAGACCCGACTTGTTTCTTGCCACAACTTCACCAATTGTCAAACCTGCAAGATTAGGTGGAAAATCGCAGGTGACGTTAAAATAATCTTCCCACAATCTGTCCACCCATTGGCGTGCTTTCTGTAGGTAGGGTTCCATGTTGCAATCACAATGTATATGTGAATTACGTATATCGAAAGCAAAATTGAAAAACTTCCCGAGAAGAGTTAGATCAGAAACGCCTAGATCAGTAAAATTGATAAAATGTTTGAGGTTATTATGACTTAAATCAACATATCCACCTCCACCGTACGTTTTATTCTTGTCTATCTGAAATAATGCTTCGTTAACCAGCCGCTCGATTTTGTTGTGGTCATATTTGATTTTGCAGAATGTTTTCTCCTTCACAATGTTTGTACAATCGAGGTCTCTAATCTCATTGTGACTGAAGTCAACGGAGAACAAATCCAGAGACTTTTGAAAGATTGCATAGGGTTCTATACGTCTTATCAAATTATACGATAGATCGATTCTACGCAGTAACGACAATCCAGAGAAGGAAGAATTTGAAATAAAGGTTATCAGATTGTGCGAGAGATCCAAAGTATCCAACCTGTACAGACAGGAGATGTCACCAATGCTTTTGAAAGCATTCTTGGAAAAGTTAATTTCTACGATATCGGAGTAAGAACACATATTTAAAGGCATGAAAGCCAGAAATCCACTCACATGTACCACTTTAATGAATTGGGTGTATCCTAATTGAACTGAAGGTCCAGGCAAAATTAGAGCTTTCCCTCTTCTGTCGATGTATTCTGTTTTCAATGTAAGTAATTTTCTGGTGTCTAACTCCCAGAGAGTTTTTGAATTGCAGCAACAGCATGATTCTGTATGTTTGCCCGTTGGATCTCCACAGTAGGAAGGACAAAAGAGGTCGGTTCGGTTGTTAGACTTCGTCAACTCGAAGTATTGCCAAAATGCATTTTTTGATGACACATTCCATAATACAATGATACTAAGAATTAAATCAAAAGACACTGGTTTCATCTTAGTTTCAAGACCTTCCATACACGATATTATTCTTGAATTGATATAACTGAATGCCTGTAACTAGGATCTACTTTGAAAATAAAGTAAAACATCTCATACGAAATCCCTGTCATTAAATTCCTCGGGACTGCGTTTGTTGAACTAGATTTAGTATATTTACTGCATTGTCAGTGATCGTTGTTATCACCTCTGCATTGATAAATGTAGGCGAAGCACAAGGTGAATGATAGTTTATTTTACAGAAAACCGACCATTTAAAATATTTTGACCACTCGAAGTGTTTTGATCTTCCGCGTTGCATGTAGGTAGTTTTAAACAAGTGTAATTGGTATTAGAGAACACACACAAAAGCAAAAAACCCACACAATTAAATCTCCAGTGAGTGTTTTCAAAACACTTTCGTCAAATTACCTGAATGAGAATGTTTACACTCTCCGAAACTTTTGTAACTGACAATTCCTTGATGAATGTTAAGCTGATGTTGCGGCAGTTTCAGCAATTTCGTTCTAAGTGACACTCAAACTAAAAAAAAAAATAGGTGCAATTACTGTCGCCATGAAAATCCATACATATGATAAACAGCGGAATTGGGACTAATATACAAAGTGGGTTCACGTGCTTTAAAAAAACTTATAAAGATCGAAGAAATTCGTTTACTTCCATGTAGAAATTCATTGGACATAACTCAGAATGACGTGTTCGTTACTGTCACCATTTTGATATTAGCATTTACAACAGGAATATTTACTGGAATAACCAGATGACGCGAACTTTGTATTAATTTTTCAGCTTGGAAACTTGATAATTTCAAAGACAGTGGGTTACTTTACAGGTTCGAACATTTTTTACGTCAAGTTGAATCTTGTCGCCAGTTTCGAAGTAATGTTCACTACACAAGAAATACCTTCCCCAAAATCATTTCTTTAAAATGTACAAAAACTGAATTAAGACATTGTTAGGCTGTTCTGTATCAATGTCAAAATATTAAACATTATTATTTTCACATACAGTAGTCGTATCATTATGCATACCAAATAAAAAAAAATGTCTGTGCGTGGATTTAAGACTGTACTATTTGTTAATGCTAAATGCGAAAGAAAATATATGCATCCACTGTTTAAAATCCTCTACAAATACATGAGCGTACTTGCTAGCTGCCATCAAAACTTGCCGTTGATATGATTCATTGATTGATTGATTGTATATTGTTTTACGTCCCGCTTGAGAATTTTTCACTCATATGGATACGTCACCATTGCCTGTAAAGGGATGCAAACTTTAGGCCTATGCTCGGCGCTTAGGGCCTTTGAGCTGGGAGGGATCTTTATCGTGTCCCATCTGTTATGACACGGGGCTTCGGTTTATGCAGTCTCATCTGAAGGACCGCCCCATTTCGTCGCCTCTTTCATACCCTTTGTTTGACTATCATTTTTCATACTAACTTTGACTACGGATATCCCGTTTACCTAATTTCGACTAAGGGCTCACGGTGGGTGTGACCGGTCAGCAGAGGATGCTTACTCCTCCATGGCACCTGATCCTACCTTCGCTTTGTCGGAGGTCCGTGTTGCTCTACACTCGAACTTGTATATGTCTTGGGATATATGATTACGATTTACACATTGTTTACTTCGCCATTCGATCTCTCAAGACAAGAAAGAGGTACTGGAGATCTATTCTAACCCGGATCCCCACGGAATGCCGTTGATATAATAATATTCCCATTTTATTATAAGCGAACTAGGGAAATGATTGTATGGTTTCAAAATGTTCGTTACCGAAATGTTTGTTACGGCATTTCACAAAATTCTCTGTGAAATGAATCCTATCTCAAGCCACAGGATTCAGGAAAGTTTCGAGATTGTTTGTCATCAATAGTGAGGATTGGCAAAGCTTGATAATATTTAGTTATATCACAGGGGCTCGTCACGAATTGACCCTCTCTATTCTATATTTACGTGAGGGAGGAATCAGGAGTCCCAAAAATTACTACCTCAAATTTTCCTTCGTCTCGTTTTTAATCCCGTGAAGACCCGGTTTAGAATAGATTCCCAGTTCCCCTTGCTTGTCGTAAGAGGCAACTAAATAGGGCGGTCCTTCAGATGAGATCGCAAAAACCGAGGTCTTCTGTCACAGCAGTTGTGGTACGATAAAGATCCCTCCCTGCTCGATGGCCCTGAGCGCCAAATATAGGCCTAAAATTTGCAACCCTTCACTGGCAATGGTGACGTCTCCATATGAGTGAAAAATTCTCGATATTATTTCACGTCCTGTTTATTTATTTATTTTCTTTGTTTTAGTTTGTTATGTTATTAGATAAGGCAGTATATCAATGTAATAAAATAAAAAATGAAATATAAATAGTATATAAACATACAAATATGGAGGTAGTTTGTATGATTACATGATTTTAAAATAAAACATAAATGAATACCTTTGAAATGCTATCGTTTTTAAAACTGTTTTTAAAAGACCCACAGGGTTCATCCTAGTTTTAGCGACATTTCGACCGGCATGGAAAAACTGTTTTAGTCTTCCTTGTTAGATTGATTTGCCCAGTATTGATTAATACTTTTGTTTGATAAAGATGTATGACACCAGACTCGTCTATCAAACAAATGAGAGATATGTCCGTCCATTCTAAAGTGGAAGCATCACTATTAGTAATACTGAATATGTGATGTTATAAACTGGTACTTTATAGCAGTAGGAGTCGTCGAGAATAAGCACTCTTCAGCGCCCTTATCCGGATATAGACCTGGTGAATTCCTGTAACCATTCAGATATTCGCAGTATGTATTGACTTTCTGATTAAACACATATTACAAGAAGACCATGACGATAACCAACAGTGATCAATCTCACAAATCTTACATGAATGCAAAATTAAGATAGGACAAACACGGACCCCTTGAGGAATCAGGTGCCTAAGAGAGGAAAACATACCCTGTCGACCTGTTTTACCCGCCTTGCGACCTTTATCTTGATCAGATAAAGGGAGAAAACAGGTGTTAGCCGTATACAGTCAGTAATCGTGTTTTGATATTTGATGTAGTATACTGTATCTTTAATATTGAGATTTTAAATTGTGATTAAATTGATAAATAGAAAGTAAAAAGCGTGTTGCTACGAAATATTTGGAACAAGCCTTCACAAAAATCGTTACACCGAGCTGCACTTAGATGACCATTTTGATATTGCCCAATAAATTCTTGAAATGATAAACTGAGAACTGATTTAAGTATACCGTCTCTGGTTCAGGATATCTCCGTTTATTGATTGAAGTCATTGCTTACAATAATATGTATTAATTTTTCTTTCATTCTATCATAATTTGCAACTTGAGAATTATCAATGCAAATAGAATATTTATAACACTAATGAAAGGTACAGCGAGTTTCTAAAACAAAATTAGATATATATTTCAATGGTGAAACTCTCTTTTTATTTTGGTGAAGATAGCGAACATTGATCGATCTCATCAAAGTAAATCGACATAGTATAGATAAAAAGAAAACGTACATGAAATATGAAATAGAAATATATTTAACTTGATTTATAAGTGGATTGGTAACTTGATGAAATCCGAAAGGCTTCTTAAAAGATTTAATGAAGTACCAATCCACTTCATTTCCCAGTGAAATTTATAAAACTAGTTAGACGGACAATAATATAAAACATTGCATTGACCTTCCACCGTATATTATGACGAAACATTGACCCAGAAAAACATTACAGAAAAAGCAGTTCTTCAGAATCTATCCATGTTTCTTTAATATTGAGAGGATGAAAAATGATAAGGAACAGTGATGAAAAGGTGAAGGTAATAAACAGTGACCAATCTCATAATTCCTATAAGGAATACAAAATTAAGAGTTGGGCAAACCGGGTCTGAAACATGTAGGTATACATGTACATAACGTCAGGTTACGACAAGCTAATGAAAAATCATATTACCTTTTTATGTCAATATTTGTATTTCATATTAGTGAGGTATATATGACTCTAAATTACACATAATCAATATGTACTCGTGCTTGTGCACAAAACGTGCTCTGAGCAGGTGCCCCTTTCTCGCTTTGATTCTTTCTCATACGGGCTAAATCCGCATCAACCAAACCCCATCAGAGTACCTTGCGACGGTATTTATACACTGTGCACAACCAAGAACTCTACCAGCCATTCTTAAAAATAAATCTTTCATATGGGGCCATCCACCAGCCCTCTTTGCTGGACCATGTAAGTTTTCATGTAAATTTTTCAGCAACTGACCACGTGTCTTAGTTTTGTAATTGCACCCATCCATATGCTAGGAATCATGGTGATATCTACATATTGTATATTAATTTTTTCATAATGCAGTTGGCTACACTTGACATGTATCCTTTGATTATTCTACACATTTTTACATATATAATATCACTTCAAATATGGAGTATTTCCGTTTTGTAGTTGACCGGGTCAATAGTGCGAAATTATCCCCTCCTAACTAGTAGGAGTAAGCATCCCCAGTTGACCGGTCAAACCCACCGAATAATATTTGTACAACCAATAAATATCTTCATCAGCACAAGTGTTTTTTTAAAAAATGAATTCAGTTCTCCATTAGGTCTAAATCACCTCTTCGAGGTAATTCAATTTTAGGCACACATTCTATGTTTTGATGATGGTAATTTTTGCAATTTATGGTACGAATTTCTATTGCCATCATTCTTACTGATTGAAATTGAATTCTTACACGAGAATAGGTTTACAATGGCAGGGTGAACATCCGGCAAAGATTCAATATTTGGAAGCATTTCGAGATATGACCAAATGCTGTCTGACGTGTTTCATACGAATTGTTAGACCGTTCTTAACAAACTGATTTTGACTACGGATTAATCCGTTTATAGAGTTCACGGTGGATGTAAATTGTTGGCAGGGGATGCTTATCTTCGTAGGCACCTGATCCCACTTATGGTAATATCCAGGGGTCCGTGTTTGCCCAATTCTTTATTTCGCATTCCTTATAGGAGCACTAAATCATTATATAGATCGTTATTGGAGACATTTGGAAACGAATGAAATTGCCTTTTAAAGATTCTGGATCAGATATAATCTCACTAAGGAGAGTCAATAACTTTTCCAATCGTCGAAAACCATTCACAACGTCCGATACACCTGTTTCAGAGACCGTACGCTCTTTTGTTTAGAAGACCCGATTTTTCGTTTCCACAGGCCAATTCCTTACATTCGTGTAGAAAAGATTTGCCTTTTCTCTTAGCATTTTCACTGACCAATATTTTGATTTCAACGTCTATACTCGATGTAATAATAAAGACAAGACATAATATCACGCAGCATGATTACTGTTGGTGCTCGGAAGCTATCCTATACATACAAGGAGAGGAAACTCGTGTTTTAGAGCAGGCGTATACAAAACATGTATCTAGTACCGATTGTGTTGCTGCAATTTGACCACCGCATATGAAAAAGTTGTTTCTTTCAAATGTAAACTGTTGATAACTTGTTTATTACTACATATACGTGCAATTTCAATGAATAGAATGAGATTTTGCTAAGGTGAACATTATAATCCTTAAACGAATCCTTTGATCAAATTAAGCAGTCCTTTTACTGCAGAACTATATATTTCAAACAATTACGTAAAAAATCAAACAATTACGTAAAAAAATTCAATCAATAGATCGTTTGCAGATTGGATTACGGATTTTTCATTGTTTTTTTTATTTGTAGAAGTATTTATAACCAAACATATGTAGGTGATATTGATAGAGTTTACATGAGATCCAGGTTGTGATGCCATGATACATGAAATACACGTGAATTGTTTTACGTGAATTTAACGTTTACAAAATTTACGTGAAAGTTAGTGAAACATTTTAGTGATTAGTTATATTTTTAGTGGTTAGTGATTTCACATTTGAAGTTACTTTCACTTATGTTAAAAGTTATGTTAAAAATTTAACGTGAAATTCATGTGAATTTTTACATAAAATTAAGGTAATATTTTTTCACGCGATTTCACATTTGATGCATTTTTTCAGTCTCTTGCACCTGCAAATCAGATCACTACAACGACCACAGAATCCTCAATATGCCGACCCTTACGAGATCGTATGAAAGTTTGCAGCAATTCACTTGCCAGCAGCCCGACTAGAAGTAAAATCTAGAATGCTGCCACACAGACACTTGATTTCATATGGGAAATCACACATCTAGTGCAATAGGAGATGTTTTTGGGTAGCGGATTTTGCTTCCGACGATGAGCGATTCAAAGTGAACTACTCCTGTGTTTGTAACGTTAGGCGCCTGCAAGACAGTCCGATTAGCGCAGAAACCTGCGCATGTATTATGTACTGATCTTTGTTAATGCAACATATGGAACACATTTAGATAAACATATTTTGTTTTGAATGAAGTATTGTTTTCTATGATAATATAAATCGTGGTCGTCCCTCTGGCATTCCAAATACGTTCTGACCGCCCCCTTGCTTGCCCTTACTATACCCTGACAACCCAGGTCCTTAACTATTTAAAGTTTTCAAACAACTGTCAGAAGTTCTGAATTACAGGACAATCTGTCCCAGTATATTTATTATGCGTGCTTCAACAAGCTAAACAGAATAAGATTGACTATGACCTCGCAAACAAAGTTAAGGTAAGTCAACCATATTGCAAGGCTTGCGTCATAAACATGCTTTACAGTATGAATATGCTAGGTGCAAAATTAACTGGAATTGATTTTTATCACGCTGATGTTTCCAGTTCTGTTGCTAGCGATATTCTCGGTCCTGTTTTACATTTTCTATAGCATGCAGTTGGGCTACCGTCATCATTACTTCAAAGACTCTAGTTGAATTCAGTATACTTGTTTACATTTATAAAGAACAGTATAATGAAGCCATTACACGACTGGCTAGATCTTAAAGTTCAAATTAAGAATGTTCGCTAGGTGTCGCCACTGCAGGCCACATATTTTGTGGCGTAATCTGCCAAGGGTTTGTGGAGAGCGGGGTAGACCGAAAACCCATGGCTTGCGAAGATGATAAATATCAGGCATGGTCAAGTACTGTCCTGATATCCATCCAAAAAACTAAAATGTTTTATCATACAACATCGAAGTTGCCGCCATATGTGCAGAAATGCATGAAGATTATTAACAGAACAGAGTCCATCGAAATTGCTGTATCATACATAAAATTTTGAGCGAAATGACTCTTGAAGAAGAAGGATTTTCATTTGTGATCCACAAATATGTGTAGGGGAGTCACGGGAAGTGAGAGTATGCTAACTATATATAGGAAAGAAAACAGATCAACAATATAGAATCAAGAATATCGAGTTTGATACATATCAAATAATCGTATATATGTCGGGCAATCAATTGTTGCGGGGGTAGTCGGGGTAAAGTAAGATAATTACTTGTTGCGGGGGTAGTTGGGGCAAAGTCAGATAATTATTTGTCGCGAGGGGGTTAGTCGGTGCAAAGTCAGATAATTATTTGTAGGGGGGGGGGGTAGTCGGGGTAAAGTAAGATAATTGTTGTGTTAAAGTAAAATGTTTCTAGGAGGGAGTGTCTACGATTAATCATTTAGTCCAGTCCAATTTAGATCAATACCCAACACATTATTTATTTTCTATCGGGTTTATATAGAGAGTGAAGGGGTTACTTTTCTTTTGAATGATTAGAATGTGTAGAGTGTCTGTTACAGCTCGTAGGTAATTTTCCATTCCAGCTTTGGTAGGGTGGCTCCCGAGGATTTGTCAAAAGCCTCGTTTTCAGCCACTGTGAAATGGTTCTTCCAGTCTCCCACACATCCTGAATAAAAAAGTGAAATTGAGAACATGTTTCATTATTCACCATTGCAAAGCAATGATAATGCGTGACAGTTCTGGAAATTTCATAAAGTACATAGACATGAAATTAAAACTGAATATCCATATGAAAAATAACATATTTCAAACCTTTCCCGTAGATAATATGACTGTTTATTTTCCGAGTTCGTTAGTGCTCTCAACGGCTCCGGGATATTTGCATTTTTGTGAGCTGACATAATGCGGAATTGACATTTCTTTGCAATATCTTCAATCAACCTTGGTAGAAAATCGGATATTTCCTGAACACTTTCTTTTAGATTCTGCAAAAGGAAGAATATCAACTAAACGATTTAGGTGGTGGTGTCATGTCATGCCAATATTAATTTTCATGAGGTTTTTTGAAAGGGCCTATTTAATGAAATTCAATTTTTCAATAGAATAAACATCTATCCAATCAAAACTTTGTTGAAAATTTGACGAAGATATCAACTGAATTTACAGAGATATTATCTCCAAATTCGACAATGCTTTTAACAATGGTGTATTTGTTATTACAAATTGTTATCACAACTGCATTCTAAACAAACTTGACATTAATTCCATATTTAGCAACCACACATATACTCCAACTTTCAAAAGATGAAATTTTTCAAAACCATGCTTCAGTTTTAAACACATTTAATATCCCAGTCAATGAAGCGGATGAATATGAGGTACCGTACCTGTACTGGGAACCCACACTTCACTAAACCCTTACAAAGATACATTGCTGGATCCAGTAAATGTTTTACCAAGACCCTATCTTTGCTCCTCACGAAAGTATTAATTGCTATGAAGGAGAAATTTTAAACGTACTGCGCCACTACATATGTCAGAAATGGTGTAAATAAAACGTGGATTCTAAAATTTTTAAAGAACTTTCAGTAAATTTTAAATCGCAAAACTTTTTTTCAAATCAACAACATTAAAAAGTATGATTTTACAACACTTTACGCGACCATACCTCACGGAAAACTAAAGACTAGACTTTTTGACATTACAGACAGTTCCTTCTTTAACAAAAGTGGTGAAAGGAAATATTCATGTCTAGTGATCAGTCATACCAAAATTATTTTGTTAAACACCACTCTGACTACACGCTCAAGTACACTGAAGTTGAAATCAAAAAGATGCTAATTGACAATATTCTTCATTGACAATATCTTCGTAGTCTTTGGTGGTCGGGTCTTCCAACAATCTGTTGGAATTTTCATGGACACAAATTGTGATTCTTTATAAGCTGATTTTTTTTATTGCATTTATATATTCATGAGGCAGAATTCATTCAAAAGCTTCTACATGAGAAGAAAAATCTCTTGCTATGACCATCAATTCGATATTTAGGTGTATTGATGACGCTTAATCTATTGACAATGATCATTTTCATTCATACGTCGATTCGATATATCCCAATGAACTTGAAATAAAAGACACCGCAGAGCCTTCCACATCTGCTTCGTCATTAGACATTTTATTAAAGATAGATGCTGACGGCAAACTAACAACTGAATATGATGACAAACGGGATGATTTTATCTTTTCCATTGTCAACTTCCTATATTAATGTAGCAATATTCCATCATCACCTGCATATGGTGTTTATGTCTTTCAATTGATTCAATACGCAAGAGCTTGTTCTGCGTATAATAAGTTTTTAAACCGAGACAGGCTACTGACACATAAGTTGATTTATAGGGATTTCAACAGTCTCGTTGAAAGTTAGCATTTCCCAAATTTTATGGTCGTTAAAACGATCTAGTTTGCCAATACAACCTGGTTCATACCAATTGTTAGACCTTTCTTTACACACTGATTTTGACTACGAATTACTACGTTTACCTGACAAACATAAAAGACTCACGGTATATATGACTGGTCGACAGGGGATGCTTACTCCTCCTAGGCACATGATCCCACCTCTGATATGTCCAGGGGTCAGTGTTTTCCCTATCTTTATGATTTGTATTTTTCATAGGAATTACGAGAATTAGTATTGTTCGTTATTTTAACTTTTTCACCTTAAGTATTTTTGAAAAAGTCGGGTTCAGGCGCTAAATCGCTGTGAAGTCACAACTAGTACCGCTCCACATTGGAAGAAGAAAAACAGTCTCGATAAACTGTTATATTTACATTTCAATTACTGAAGTTTAGAATGTCTTGGAAGACTTGATCGCGCACCTACTTTGATTCGTAAATTATAATTTAAGCTTTATGAAGAATTCTGCTAAAAATCTGACTGAGAATTTCCAGATACTTTCTGGGACATGTGTTTACTTCTTAAAGTGACATCGGAACGAACTCTTACTCTGGTATTTTTTTTTACCTGTGCTTTTGTTCTCAAGTAAGGGAGTGGTTCAAATCTGAATGAAATTAGACCTTCACCTATAGCCCCGGTAAAGGTGGTAATGCTGCAGCAAGGAGATAGACAACATGAGACATCTACGAGAGCTGATTCATATGTTGTGAACCTTACATTAAAGGAGGTTAGCATCGATATCCTTTTTCAGTCCTACTATTCCCTGACTATTTAAGGCTGTGTACCCGAAGACTGGTGTCATTTGGTCAATTTATATCGAGGACGTAGTACTTTAAAGGAAACAAGGCAAGTGACTTGTGCAAAATTGACAAAATCGGTGAAGGAGTAGTGATCCAATATTTGAATAAGAAAGGATATCTATACTGATATGGTAGCAACATTAGGGTAGCTGACCCTTCATATTCTACAGTAAAAAGGTGGGTGGCAAAATTTAAATGCAGCAGACAGAGCCTTGAGGATGACCCCCCCCCCATCCTGGAAAGCCTGTCATTGTTGCAACCCCAGAAATGGTCAATAAAGTCCACGATATTGTTATGACTGACAGGCGAGTTACAGAGAGATATTTTGGTTCTTTCAGCTCTTTCAACTCTTTCAAGTTTGTTCTTATTTCGGATTTCCAACATGTTTGACTTGAGCATCACTGAAGAGACATTTGTCAAAATCTGATGCATCAAAATTGGAACCGTTTATGTTTTATAATACAGTTAGTATAGTTGGCAGGAAAGTACAGGAAAGAGTACAATTCATTACGATAGAGAATCTTGCAATGAGAAAGCGTTCGGCCCGTTGAGTACCAAGACTTCTGAGAGTTAATCAAAAGCACACCACGCGCTCTTTGTCGCGTGCTAATCTAAACCAGGTAGATCCTGCTTTCTTCAGATATTTGTTACTATGGATGAAACATGGGTCTATCATTTCACCCAGTCTAAACAATGGAAGCATCCGGGTTCACCCCCGCCAAAGACCGTTCCATTAGTTGGAAAAGATATGACCTCAGTTTTCTGGGATTCTGAAGGTAGATTATTTCCAAAAGGGACACACAATCAATGGTACGTACTATATATATATATATATATATATATATATATATATATATATATATAGATCACTTCTGAGTCAGTTACGGGAAATATTTAACTCAATCGCCGAGGAAAACTTAGTAAAGGTGTGTTGTTCCACCAGTACAATGCACCTGTATACAAGTCTGTCATTGCCATGGCTGCCATTAGCGATTGTGGTTTTAAGCTGATTGTACATCCGCCTAATTCGCCTGATCTTGTTTTATCAGACTTCCATCTATTTTCAGAACTGAAAATGGCCATTTCAGGTACCCACTTTCAGTAAGAGGATGACGTCATACATGCAGTGGAGGACTATAAACGGTCAACAAAATGACTTCTTTAAAAGAGGTATTGAGGCTCTTAAATATCGCTGGCAAAAGTGTATACATACTGAAGTGGATTATTTTAAAAAATAATGCAATATGTCGGCTAAATTTCAAACCCTTACATATGAAACTCACAACATATGAATCAGCCCCCGTAATTATGGCATGGACACCACATGACAAAGTGTGAAGCACTCTAAAACCATTATTATCAAACACGTGCATTACATTATTTTCAAAATAATAAATTAAAATAAAGAATGTAATACAGCCAATTACAAATACATCCCATTACTTTGTAAAATGTGTTTAAATACAACAAATCACATTTACATTGTTCAATCATCCCATCCCTGTTACGTATATCATTTGAATATTTAAAAGATAAGAAAAAAATCATGTATTATATCATATTATTTTGACCAAATGCATATTAAAAACACATGGCATTTACATCTGAACACAATCTATTTCTACACTTAATTTACTTTTTCAAGCCATGAAGGCATCCTGACAAAGGCAGTCGCCACCTGAGTAGAATAAACTACAATAGCTCATGGTGATGCTATAAGGATGCTCCCCTACCACAGCTTTGTTCCGCCAGAGAAGGACGAAGCCGTTAATCATCCCATACAGGCAGGGTTAGCGGAAATTTCGAAGGTAAAAACACATCACATATTCTGCCTTTATATTACTCATAGGATAATGTTTTCGTAATTAACATCATCAATGAAAATCAACACAGGAGTATTTTCCGGCATTCTCTGCAATTCCACGTACCAAATGAACCCGGGATACGCATCATTCCATTTGACACAAAATAATTGATAGATAGATTGATTTTTATTGTTTTCCGCCACACTCAACAATTTTGCAATTATCTGGTGGCGTCCAGTTTTTATTGGTGGAGGAGAGAACCCAGATACAATGTACCCGGGAAGAGACCAACGACCTTCCGAAAGTAAACTGGCAAACTTTCTCACATATATTGGTGCGAGCGAGAATCGAACCCGCGCCGACTAGAGGTGAGAGGCCTTGTAATTTTGAGCGCAATGCTCTAACCACTCGGCCACGGAGGCCCCGCACACAAAATAATTCAATCACTAATACTGTTATAAGAAACACAACCACATCTAACGCTGTGAAGGTCACAGAAGGCATACAAAATTTCCTGAATGGCGATGTATATGGTGGAAAATTCATCGTCAACATCCACACATGTGAAAACAATCCCCCCCCCCCCCCCCCTAAAAAAAAAGACCGCGCGTCATCTATGACATCGATTCTGATGACTGATATTTTTCATAAATAATCATATAATTTCAATGTAAAACGTTCTAAAATGTCATTCTTATCTTATATTAGATCGCTCTTTGAGTAATTTAATATCGTGACGGTTAATATTTATGTTCTTTTATATTTTCTGAACGAACTATTTGTAGCGGCGTAATGTTGACATTACGATTGTAGTTCGGTTGAGATAATCAAAGGGAAATTTCGATTTGTAAATTATATAGTCGGCAAGGATTAAATATATGATAAAAAGAATCTCCCATGGTTTGTGGATGACTATCATTATTACCCAACTCGTTGTGTGTTTTCTGTAGATAGAAACAACTCGTTGGATAATAATCATATCTAACCACAAACCATGGGATATTATATATATTATATATTGCGTATATTGCCATTGAACAGACACAGTACACGAGAACTGTCCGCCCTTGTACGGAGTCCCTTTATCATACATGCAAACTTAATTTGTGGTATATACTGTCAGTTATTCAATACAGTATTTTTTTGTTGATAAACTATGTTTCAAAGATTCACTTAAATTTCTTTCTGACATAACTTCATTTCTAACTCTACATTTCATTTTGTATTTGTAAATTCTATAACAAACGAAAGCTATTAATTTGTTGAATTTTATTGACTTTTTATTAATTTCTTAATCAAAACCGATAACCAAGGTTTTCCACATAATTTCAAACTTTAAAAAATGAGAAATATTTTTCCAAATATTTTCTACGATTGTGCATTCAATTAATTGCATACGTGTATTTCACATTTCGGTGATATATGTTTATTTCATTTGCTTGCGCTGAGGTTATTATTTGATAAACCATTCAAGAACTTGTAATTAAATTCTGCGACCTTTTCATACATATATGAAATTTTGTATCTTTATATATTCGCCACTGGAATTTTTCCACATTGAAAATATTTCTCCATTTGTTTTCATGTATACATCTTTCTAGTTTTTAAATAATATACATTGAATAATAAAACTTGCTTTCTATGTTCATCACATTTCTGATTTGATTGCTTCCAAAAGAAAATATACTAAAATTGTGAATGGTTGTAAATGTAGCAAAAGAGCAATCAAACCTTTTCTGGTATCTATCTATAGCTTTTATAATCATAATATATTCACACAATATATTATTGTTTTTCTTTAAAACATTTTGTTATTTTCTTGGACTTTTTACCCATGAGAAGTACAATAACTGGAGTGTACTATGCTTACTAGACCATTGTCCGAGAAAAACGCCAAGTTAAAATCTCTCAAGGTGTTTTGATGCAACAGGACAATGCGAGAGTTCACACTTGCAAAGTTGCAATGGATGCTGTAGAGCGAAATGGGTATGCATTAATACCAAATTCTGCCTATTCGCCTGACCTAGCTCCTATCAACTTCTTCCTATTCCCAAAGGTGAAAAAGGATATACGTGGACGTCATTTCCTGTCTGACGAAGAAATCGCGACGGCAGTTGAGGAGTGGTTCAATGAAAGGGATCCTGACTATTCAGCTCTGGGTAATGGCACTTGAACACACTAGTGCATCACACTAGAGGGCAATTACATCGAAAAAGAAGAGGTAGATCTCAACTGGAAATAAGTTAAGGTGGTTACTTATTAATTCGCCCTCATAGCACAGATGTTAGATATACTAAATGAGATATTGTTAAAGTATTGATAATAGTACAAAGCTGACAAAGCTGGCAACAACATTAAATTTGTTGTAAGGCTCATTATTACAAATGCACTCTAAACGAACTTTGCATTAATTTCACATTTATTAATCGCATGTATACTCCAACTGCCCTTTCAAAAGATGAAATTCTTCAAAATCATGCTTCAGTTTTAAATACATTTAATATCCCAGTCAATGAAGCGGATGTGTATGAGTTACCGTACCTATACTGGATCCATAAACTCCACAAAAACCCTTACAAACAAAGACACATTGCTGGATCCAGTAAATGTTCTACCAAACCCCTATCTTTGCTCCTTACGAAAATATTAACAGCTGTGAAGGAGAAACTTCAAACGTACTGTGCCACTACATATGCCAGAAGTGGTGTTAATCAAATGTGGATTCTTAAAATATCTTTTATTGAATTTGAAATCACAAAACTTTTCTCGAATTCACAACATTAAAACGTATGATTTTACAACTCTTTACACGACCATACCTCACGATAAATTAAAGACTAGACTTTTTGACATCATAGACAATTGTTTCGTGAACAAAAATGGTAAAAGAAAATATTCATATTTAGTGATTGGTCATCCCAAAAATTATTTTGTTAAACACCATTCTGACTCTGAAGTTGATATTAAAAAGATGTTAGAGTTCCACATTGACAATATTTTCGTAGTCTTTGGTGATCAGGTCTTCCAACAGTCTGTTGGAATTCCCATGGGCAGGAATTGTGCTCCTTTGTTAGCTGACCTATTTTTATATTTTTACGAAGCAGAATTCATTCAAAAGCTTCTACGTGTTACCGCAGTTACCATCACTGTACTCGTCACATCCTGATCCCATGTACTGAACTTCAGTCCATCGTGGTACCTCAAACTATCTTCTACAATAGATTATACATAACTGTTATCAACGTAAATAATGACAAGCAGTCAAAATCTTTAACATTCCATTATGATAATATTTAGTCTTATGTTCCTGAGATTTGTTTTGATTAATTATTGATTACGACATATCCCTGTCAACGAAGCCGTTGAATATGAGTTACCGTACCTATGCTGGATCTCTAAACTCCACAAAAACCCTTATAAAAATACATTGCTGGTTCCAGTAAATGTTCTTCCAAGCCCCTATCTTTGCTCCTCACGAAAAAATTAACTGCCGTGAAGGAGAAACTTCAAACGTACTGTGCCACTACATATGTCATAAGTGGTGTAAATCAAAAAATCTAAAAAGACAGTTCCTCACTGACAAGATCTTCGTGTTCTTTGGTGATCAGGTCTTCCAACACTCTGTTGGAAATCTCATGGGCAGGAATTGTGCTCCTTTGTTAGATGACCTATGTTTATATTCTTATGAAGCAAAAATCATTTAAAAGCTTCTACATGAGAAGAAAAATCTCTTGCGGTGGGCTTCAATTCGACATTTAGATATATCGACGACGTTTTATCTATTAACAATTGTCATTTTCATTAATATGTCGATTTGATATATCCCAGTGAACTTGAAATAAAAGACACCACAGAGTCTTCCACATCTGCTTCGTACATAGATATTTTAATGAAAATAAATGCTGGTGGCAAACTAACAACTCAACTTGATGAAAAACGGGATGATTTCAATTTCGACACACTGATTCTGACTACAGATTGCTCCGTTTACCTGATCGGGATGTAGGGCTCACGGCTGGTATGACCGGTCGACAGGCGATGCTTACTCCTATTAGGCACCTGAACCCACCTCTGGTATGACCAGGGGTCTGTGTTTGTCCATCTCTCTGATTTGTATGTTCTATAGGAATTACGAGATTGAATACTGTTAGTTATATTAGCTTTTCTGTAGTAGAACATCGACTTTATTGTACAATTCACAACAGTTGTGATTGATCCGAATTCTCAAAAATAAAAATTGGCATCCCGCAAGGTTCCGTTCTCGGGCCCCGATTTTACAGTCTGTTTAGTGAAGCCATTGGTCATATATACGATTTTCACAGTAGGATATATTTTTTGACGCAATATAGATACTCTATATATCTCATTCGCTCTCTCTATCACCTTAGTTTTGACACTAGTTTTGTCACTCTTTATCACATACAAATATATCGTTGTCCAACGATCACAAACTTGATCGCATGCACTGTTGCCCAGATACCATACCCTTAAACAATATTTTGACTTCATCATGTTTCTTTTAGTCAGTCTTTTTGGTACTATTGTAATCTATAACCTTGTTCATAGGTTACGTAACTAAAATGTCAAAATTGTTGTTATATGGTTGCAGGCAAGTCTTGTTGAACTCTGAACGATACAAGAATAAGTCAGTTACATTCTCTTACCGACCAACGCGGAATATTGGGCATGTAGAAGCATATAAAAGTCAGGCATCATTAGAGAACGTGGTGTTTTCACAAATAAATGCTATTCAATAATATATAACTGAGACATGTATGATTGTGACTATTTTTTAAATGTTTTTTGCCAAATGAACGAACTATTTCCCAACCATTTCAAAAGTGCTCTTGTTCCGTTACTTTCAGAATTTGTTATGTAGATATTTATTTCGATAGACAGTGTTGATTAGGACGTCCCAAACAGTACTACGATGTACAGGTAGATTACTACAATTACAAACCCGCCCTTAAACCAAAGAAAGTCTGGATAATATAGAAAAGTCAGACGTTTTTGTCTAAGTTTATTAATTTCAAAACTAAAAAAAACGAGATGGATTAAAATAAAGAACGAAAAGTACTAACTAAGTTAGAAAGGTGTCAATAACAATTATTTTCAGGGAAAATGCGTTGACGTACATAAGCGTTAAATTTCATTGTATATATATATATATATATATATATATATATATATATATATATATAAAGTAATTGATGGTTAGAAGAGTGAACTAGAAGTAATCTAAATGCTGATTTTACATCCATTTCCCCAAGGTAATCCCCTCTTCCTAGTGCCCCTACCATAACTAAAACCTGTTCAAGTTAATTGGAGTTGAACCTGTTATGACGAAAGGAACATGCCGTATATTTGCTACCTGATTGACGACAAACTGATGAGGGAGCTTGAAAAGCACTTGAAGATAATATCCTCTGTACAATGAATCGCAGGCTGCTTGTTTTGACACTTTAAACATTGGTGTTGATATTGACAATTTAGTAAACGGCAAAATTTAGGGCTGCCCTGACAATTTCTATATACTTATTGATTATTAGAGGCTATATAAAGAAGCCATCACTCGGGGTCGATTTTGTTCCAAGAAATACAGTTGTCTTTGGCTCTTTTTAAACGAAACTGTCGGTCGTATTCTCTCCAAAGATAATCCATCAGAAACTCGACTGGCACCGAATTTGACATTTGCCATATACTTGATAAGGCTGTGAGTTTGATCAATGTGTGCTTACAAATATACAGTCATATAGATACAGTTGTCTTTGGCTCTTCTTAAACGAGGCCCATGGAGATCCGGGTTGTTAGAATAAGTCCTCAGCACTCCTGGCTTGTTGTTACAGGTGACTAAATGGGTGCGGTCCTTCGGACGATATCGCAAAAACCGAGGTCCCGTGTCACAGCAGGTGTGGCACGTTAAAGACCCCTCCCTGCTCAAAGGCCATAAGTGCCGAGCATAGGCCAAAATCTTGCAGCCCTTCACCGGGTCTCCATATGAATGAAATATTCTCGTGCGGGACCTTAAACAATATATATATATATATATATATATATATATATATATATATATATGTGTGTGTGTGTGTTTGTGTGTGTGTGTGTGTGTGTGTGTGTGTGTGTGTATATATTTACGTGCCACACCTGCTGTGACACGGACCTCGGTTTTTGCGGTCTCATCGGTAGAACCATCCCATTTAGTTGCCCTTACGACAAGCAAGGGATACTGAGGATCTATTCTAACAACCCGGATCCCCACGGAAAACAACGTTTATTTACTCTAATGGAATTTTATAGTTTGTGATGGTATTTGTTTGCTAGGGATAGCTCGTAGGTGATTTTTAACCCCAATCGTGGTATAATGATTTCCATGACTTTATCAAAAGCCTCGTTATCAGCAACCGTGAAATAGTTCTTCCAATTTCCCACTTCTCCTGCAATACAGAAAAAAAAATCTTTTTTGGACGATTACGATCTTGTTATACATGGTTAGTATATCAAAGTTCAAAATGAATGAAATAATTTACATAAATGTCAAACCTTTTGCATAGAAAATATGCGTATTTTTTACGTGTGTCACTGCTTCGATCCCTTTTGGAACATTCTTATTCTTATGGTCTGCCATAACTTTGAATTCACATTTTCTTGCTATTTCCTTAATTAATACTGGTGTGGAATTGAGACCAAAAAATTCCGAGATTTTCTGAACACATTCTTTAAGATTCTGCAATTTGATTTGACTACACTTCAATAAACATATATATTGTAGGTATATGCACAGGTAACATAAACAGGTATCTATAATTCAAAATCTTTTGAGATGTGTTTTCCTGACTTATCTGTACAACTACTTGTTAATTTGAATTCTAATTAACCTAACTTCACCTCAGATCGTTATATTGAATGCAGTAGAATCAGTTGATGATATAGATTCACAAAGGGTATAATAAGATTTTAACTCTGGTTGAGGTTTATACTGCATAGATAAAAGGGAATGTTTGTGTGCATTTGTTGGAAAGTAGGCATGGTATCCTTAAGAAGTTATGATTTGATTTATGTACAAAGTCACAAAAAGAGTTATGTATTTTCCATCATGACCAAAAATGCTAATGTATTTTGCCTCATTTATTGATCACAATCAAATTTATGTGTGATTTGCAGTATATCACTGTTGCATGCACTCTATTATATCTGTCAGAAAAACTGCATATAACGTTTACATTTTTGAGAATTTTAAGGAAAATGTAAAACATCACCAATTTTGTGATGACATATCCCACACAATCTTGAACTAGTTAATTTAAATCTTTTAATTTTTTGCACATGATTTATCAAACACTTTCAAATACACATTTGTTTTATTAGAAGTTTTTAATTTTGAAACATAAGAAATGGTAGGCACTTCGGACGATGAAGTCATTATTTCGAATTATCTAGCTCTAACAAAAATTAAATGAAATTTAAACATGAAAGCTCCAATGAATTTAAACTGGTTTTCGGAGAAACGAACGGATGGCGAGAACAAAAAATGATCAATCTCAAAAAATATAACATACAAATGATACACCCCAAAATATTCTCGACCAAGTAATTATACGAGACACAAAAGTTAAACAATAGCATCGATTCTATGCTCAATTTGTTTTCGCGTAACGACAAAATAACAATGGTGAAGTCTGAATAAATTTTTCTGTTTTCTATGTTCTTAGTCAGAACATATATAGATAAACAGTTTCTTTATTTAAGATATATGAGAAATAAGTGCAAATAACTATTACCATTTTCATGTCTTCGTATGAAATCTCCAGAAGGGGGTAGTCAGGGTTTTCGTCTTTAAAAGTCTTCCACTCTTCAACCCATTTGACCCAGCTTCCACAAGCGACTGTGTTACCGTGGATATAAAAGTAATAATTTCAGCATAATTATCATTATATTAACATTTTAAATCTTCGTCTTTATTCATATGGTGTAATATCGCTTACATATCTTCTAATTTACAGCATACGATTTGTAATATATTGAATTACATGAAATTTAGAAGGGAGAATAGTGTGTCGCACTCATTGAATAACTAATATAGGTAGTATTATGACAATGAAACTTACCTTAATTGAAAGAAAAAACTCAATATGAAAATTTACTTATTGAATTTTTTTACCATTGTTAAATGTAATTAAAGTTACAATAATTGTAAACAATAATGCTCATACTATGTGTTAGAATCCGTTTTTTTGTTTTTGTTTTTGTTTTTTTTTTGTTTTTTGTTGTTTTCTTTACATCTGAGCTGATTTGATATCGTGACTCAATAATGTTCATGTTACTACAACCAACATCTAACTCACCCACAATCGCATTGTAGTATCACGAATCATTTAGTCAGAAATGGGTATCTTTACATGCCGACTGCCCCCCCCCCCCCCCCTAGAATAATAGTGATGCACGCCCATATTTTATCAAAACTACAACCACATCCGTGTTGCATCTCTACACGGTGCAAGACAGACAACCACTGATACACTAATCATTTGGGATGAAAATGCGAGACCATTTTCTAAAACTTTTGTACACGTCAGAAAGTATTCAACCTAATAATAGATTTTGACAGCTCTATAATCATTATTATCGTATGTAAGTTTAGCTCAGGAGTAAACAAATAATGAACTCTGATTTGTGAAGTTAGATCACTTTTACTGTAAGTTTGCATATTTCATTGATAGATTTTAGTGTAAATTATTGTAAACAAAATTTTAAATATTTGAGTTGTTGTTAAATAGGACGCATAACAGATCATTGCATAATGTGAGTGATTTGTCAAAAAAAGTAACTTTAATCAATATTATTACCATTGCCTCTGATGTAGTGTCTCAGGAATTCAGAAAAGCCCATATCTCCAATTCTAAATGATCTGGCTTTTTTACTGAACTCAAAATACGAAACTGCAGCGTCCTTTGGATTTCGATATACAAGAATAATTTTGCAACGCTTCTCCAAAAGGCGTTTTGGAATGTGTCGTGGATACATATGAGAGGTATATATCCCACTGGTGGCTTTGACAACTTTCAACGTTTTCATAGGACTGTAATCTAAGATTGGTATAAGCTTGTTTATGAAGTCAGTGTTTCCTGCCTTGAGCATACTACACACCTCATATGTCCAGTGAGTACCTAATGGAAAATGTTTTCATGCATAAGTCTTGGTCGAATGGCTATTTCAAAAAAGTCAAAATGATATTTACATAGTCCTGGTATCTCCGTTTCAATTAATTTTGATACAACAACATATTACCAGTTTTTTTGCTTTTTGTTTATTTATTTGTCTATTTTGTTGTCTTTCTAATTGATTAAGTCTTAAATTCAGCATCATTTGGATCTAACTTTGTGTAAAACACTTCTTGTCAACAACACGACAACACGGATATGGAATATAAATAATAAAATCTACTTTGAATACCTGATTTGGGATATGTAGCTATACATATCTCGTCACCGTCGAAGCCAAGGTCATTGCGGTCCGCTAAATATTTGGCGACATCTATTTTCCCTTTATGTTCTAGCAGGTTTGGAAAAAAGTAGCCATCATACTCAACGACTGTGCTGAATGGTTCCCCCTTCTCATTTAATAGTGCCTTCATTCCTGCGGTGAATATAAAGAACTATGTATGACACAAGAAAGTATCCATGGTATTCCATCATAGGGTGCCAGAATTCTTATGTTAATTCCTAATGCATTCGGTATTAAGCCTGAAAGGTGTGTGATGACCTTATAAATCAGAAAATTGTGATTAAAGAAGACAGTTTTGTTTTCGAACGCTGAATTACATCAAAGATAGGGAGTTACTCTATGAAGAATTTTACAAATCATTTCATAGTATTGTTTCATGACAGACCACTTTTTAATTATTTATTTGTAGTCTTACGGAAGATCAAAGCTTTGAAAAACATAAAAAAGTGATTAAATCCTATCTAGAATACAAAATTAAGAGCAGGAAACATGGACCCCTGGGCACACTAGAGGTAGTATCAGTACTTAGGAGGAGTAAGCAACATCTGTTGACCGATCACACTCGATGTGAACCCAATATCGTGCTCAGGTAAACGGAGGAATCCGTAGTCAAAAAGCCGCGTTTCGAGTTTGTCCGGAACACCGTTTTGTTTCGTTTGTAGTCATGCTCAGTGAAAAATGTTCCACTTCCAGTATTATTGTTTACCAACGAAACGTACATCATTCTATATTATTGTACACTCGACCGCCGTTTGATTTGTTGCCTGTTCCATTGTTCGTTGAAAATAGAAGACGACATTTATTACAGTTTTAAAGAAATGTATCCAGGAAAGCAATATTTATTGCAGTTTGGGAAAGAATATTGAGCGTGTTCAACTTCGTGAATTAGCAAGCGAACGTTTGTTGTCTGTGACTATGTAGTCAGTGAGAGTCTAAACAAAGTTTCTTCAGAGATGAGGAATTCGATGGATGCATTCATCAATCATAATTTCGTTTTGTAAATGAAAAAATGTCATCAATTAATATTTATCCATTTCTCATTTCCTCTGCTATTTCATAACGCGATATATAATGAGAGTGGCTATTCACCCGACTGCCGGAAGAATACGCTTACAGCAACTAACGTACCCGGCAGCAATAAATCTAAGTAATTATTTCACATATTATTTATACTGTTCGGAAGATCATATGTTTTGTGTTTGAATTGATTTTAATTTGAACTTTTCTTGTGCGCCATGCGGTGTTTAGAACCGGACTAATAATTATCATCCAACTAGACCAATGATACTTTTGATTTTATCGATTATCCTGATAAAATGAATTTTGTCACGTCTTGTAGAGACTAGTCAAATACTTGAAAAAGAGTGGAAAATGTTTGTCGCATGCCGTTTCTGCATGTGTTCATTGGTCAAAATGACAACCTTCATGCAGTTCAACTCTCGATCACCACAATTCATCGGTGCCTTATTTAGACTCTAAACATCTAGATACATGACAGAAAATATAGGTTATTCGTTTGGCAGTCGGGTACATAACGCATGATATAGGCGGAAACGGGTGGTTTTCGCCCCGATTACCTGTTCGCCCTCAGTGGTTTCGCCCCAATTTTAATGCAGGTAATATAAGATTATAATCGAGTGGTTTCGCCCCGACTTTTCTGCGTAGAATCTCTAATTAACAGCTAATAATAGATGCACATCAAATTACGGCACTTATGTGGATTGGTGCAATTTCTGTTGACAAGTTACCGAAGTGAGATATCGGTCATGTGTTGAAATGTAGAAAATGTCTCTGTTTTATTTTATATTTTGCCAAAATTCAATTAATCAAAAACACTACCAATCAGAAAAATAATCAATAACATCCCACCGCTAGTGTTTCCAGGGATCCATGCTGATGAGGTTGATCAAAGTCCGTTATTTTCACTGTAAAGGTGAAAATAACTAACAGTATTCAATCTCGTACTTCCTATAACAAATACAAATAAGAGAGATGGGCAAACACTAAACCCTAGACATATCAGAGGTGGGATCAGGTGCCTAGGAGTAAGCACCCCTTTCGACCGGTCACACCCGCCGTGAGCCCTACATCCCGATCAGGTAAACGGAGCAATCCGTAGTCAGAATCAGTGTGTCAAGAACCGCCTAACAATAGGTATGAAACACGTCAGACAGCATTTGACCTAATGGGAAGTTGTACTGACAAACTAAATCGTTATAACGACAATAAAAATACGAAATGCTGACTTTAAACGAGATTGTACAAACCCCTATAACATCAATTCTTTGTCAGTAGCTTGCCTCGATTTAAAAACTGATCATAAGCAGAACAAGCTCTTGCGTATCGAATCAGTTTGGAGATATAAACACCATATGCAGATGATGATGGAATATTGCCACTTAGATAAAGGAAGTTGACGATGGAGAAATTGAAATCATCCCGTTTGTCATAAAGGTGAGTTGTTAGTTTCCCCGCCAGCATCTATTTTCAGTAAAATATCTAAGTACGAAGCAGATGTGGAAGACTCTGTGGTGTCTTTTATATCAAGTTCACTGGGATATACGGAATCGACATATGAATGAAAATGATCATTGTTGATAGATAAAATGTCGTCGATATATCTAAATGTCGAATTGAAGGCCACAGCAAAATATTTTTCTTCTCATGTGGAAGCTTTTTAATGACTTCTGCTTCATAAGAATATAAAGACAGGTCACCTAACAAAGAAGGGTAATTCATGCACATGGGAATTCCAACAGACTGTTGGGAGACCTGATCACCACAGACTACGAAGATATAGTTGATGAGGAACTCTAGCATTTTTTAATATCAACTTCAGAGTATTTGTGCGTGGAGTCGGAGTGGTGTTTAACAAAATAATTTTTGGGATGACCGATCACTAGATATGACTATTTCCTTTTACCATTTTTGTTGACGAAGCTACTGTCTATGATGTCAAAAAGTCTAGTCTTTAATTTATTGTGAGGTATGGTCGTGTAAAGTGTTGGAAAATCATACGTATTAATGTTGTAAATTTTCAGAATAATTTTGTGGTTTCAAATTCATTAAAAGTTCTTTAGAATTTTTAAGAATCCACATTTGATTTAAACCACTTCTGGCATATGTAGTGGCACAGTACGTTTGATGGTTCTCCTTCACAGGAGTTCACATTTTCGCGAGGAGCAGAGATAGGGGCTTGGAAGAACATTTACTGGATCCAGCAATGTATCTTTGTTTGTAAGGGTTTTTATGGACTTTGGGGATCCAGTATAATCCGCTCCATTGACTGGGATATCAAATGCATTTAAAAACTGAAACATGATTTTGAAGAATTTCATCTTTTGAAAGGGCAGTTGAAGTATAAGTGCGGTTAATAAATGTGGAATTAATGACAAGTTCGTTTAGAATACAGTTGTGATAATCGGCCGCTCAACAAATACAATATTGTTGCCAGCTTTGGCAGCTGGAACCAAAATATATTCCTCATGTAACCTATCTAACTCTTTTATCACTTCTGATTTACTAAACACAGAAGAATAGATGGTACTCATTTTTGTTTTGACATGTCTAATACGGGATTTTAATATTCATCTTATACTTTTTATTCATTCTGACAAGTTGTCAAGTTCTTTTTCATATTTAAATCATCGTATGACATAATCTTCGACAGAATTCATAATAGAGATGAAGTTCTGTCGCCAATGGAAAGGTTCTCTGAATTTAGGACCTTTCAAAATAAGTGATTTTAGGTCTTCATTTTTAACGATATCAACATTGCCAGTATTCCACTCTTTGTGCCAAATATGTCGATATGTTTAGTGCAAGAGAAAAGGTCACGTACGTGGCGAGCAGGTAAACATGCGTATTTACATCTGCTCCTCTTTTTTGACAATTATGCGTTGAATTTGATGTTTCTGCCACATAATTAAAATGTGTGTTTGGATTTTGATAACTGCAATGAACATTCAGCAATATCTAGAAAGTTTGTGTATGTGTGTGTTTGCATTCACCGATATCATTTAAATCTAACCCAAGTGACTTATTCTCAGCGTTTTACACGAATACAACTCGTCAAATGGATTTACCGATGATTAAGCCCGTGTATATTAAAAAGAAAAAAAAGCAGGTAGAGTGAAAAATTGCATGATAGAATCACTGATTACGAATTATACAAAGCCATTTACGAAAAAGTGGGTGATGAAATTCATTGTATAGCTCTAGACAGAAATTTATGGCGAGTCCAGCTGAGATGTAAGGAGAGCCGATCGCTTTTCCTTGTTGAGAAATTTGAATTTCGAAACATTTCTGTGCAAGTAATATTCTACGGGTAATAAAGATCCAAAAGATTCAGTTCTAAAAGTCAGTATAAGCGGTCTGGTTGATGAGACTGCAATTTACGAAATGTTCAACGATGATGTTACTTTGAAGAGCGATCTTAAGTATGAAAAATAAGAAATCCGACAACCAATCGACTGACAAAAATCCTCCATGGTAACATTCATATACATAGCTCGGCTGGTCAACAATAAATTGTTTCCAATGTATGTCGAATGCGCAGTATTGAAATGCAGGATATTCCATTTTGGACAAGTAAAGAGTGTTTTCAAATTTCAATGTTATAAATTTTGGGACACTGGTGACACCGCGTGAACTTGTTCTATCAACAGTGTCTGCCGGAGTTTGCCGTCAAGAAGGACACGGACCATGATCGCCAGCTTTTCTCTCACCCTAGTGATGTTTTAGCTTTCAAGGTAAAGATAATCCAATTTCATACTTTAACGAGAGCGAATTGCAAGTTTTTGGTGAATCGCATAAAACAGCTGAGCATGCATACCAATTATTCGAGGCTCTACGTGTGGGCAACATAGATGAAGCCTATAAGTCCCAAATGCTAGCACCTCTCTGGATGTTAAATGAGTCGAACACACAATTAAAAATTCAGATGGATGGGGCGCCCAGAAGCAAGAGATCACGGAGGAAATTGATACAGCCAAAGCTGAACAAGTACTGAAATTGCGTGAACAATTTGGAGATTCCAGTGGGAGTAAATTATCTCCCCATATTTCGCATGTAAAACTTTGATTCCTATTGTGGTCCCACTTACCCCCAGGGGCCATGATCTTAACAAACTTGAATCTACACTATTTCAGAAAATTGAAGTTTTCTGACTCAGTGTTTCTTGAGAAAAAGATTTTTAAAGATATTTCCCCTATATTTTCGCATGGAAATCTTTGATCCACTATTGGGACCTCACCCTACCTTTGGAACCATCATTTTAACAAACTTGAATCTGCACTATGTCAGGAATCTTCCAAGTAAATTGGGACTTTTTGGCTTAATTGTTCTTGAAAAGAAGATTTTTAAATGGTCTCACCCTATTGTTTCTTTATCTGCCCTTTCAAGAGGGGGCATGGTCCTTTATTTCATCAAACTTGAATCCAATTCTTTCGGATATTACCTTAAAAAACGGAGGTCCTATATTTTGATTGGTTGATTTCCATATTGAATCTCGAAACTCGAATGTCATCTCGTAATTTGAATGCAGAATGAGCCTTCTGGGCTTTCGTACAAAACGAATTCAATGAATATTGAAAACAATAAAACAGGAACTAAAAGTTAATGCCTATGGACTTGTATACTAATCCAATTCATTATGAAGACATAAATACTGAATAACTGTTAATTGACTGTGTTGTTATTCACATGTAATTCTACTGTATTCTACAGGTGCTCTTATTTAAGATAACATGGACTTACTTTTAGTCGGTGATTGTAAGCCTTGCAGTATTATAAATGATCAATTCCTGAGAATAAACACCAACATGCGATGTCTTTTAAATGTTTATACCGCCACACAATGAGAGAAAAGAATCAGAGCGTGACAAATTACGCATAACATCCCTGGCATATAATAAAAATATTAGAAACAAGCCGTATATTATAAACAAGCCGTATAACCCAGTCCAAAGTGTGTATTTATAACGTTGCAGTTATGTACGAAAACCAAGTAAGATCACTTTTAAAGGCGTAATAATGCGAATCAAAGGCATTATAGCGCAAAAATAAAAGCAAAATAACGTGAAGCAAAGGCGTAATAACAGAAATAAAAGGCGTAACAATGGAAAACAAAGGCGTAACAATGGACAACAAAGGCGTAACAATGGAAAACAAAGGCGTAACAATGGAAAACAAAGGCGTAACAATGGAAAACAAAGGCGTAACAATGGAAAACAAAGGCGTAATAATGTAAAACAAAGGCGTAACAATGGAAAACAAAGGCGTAACAATGGAAAACAAAGGCGTAACAATGGAAAACAAAGGCGTAACAATGGAAAACAAAGGTATAATAATGCAGATTTTTAATGATATTTTCTCTATATTTTCGCATGTAAATCTTGGACCCACTATCGGGGCCCCACCCTACCCTGGGGGCCATCATTTTAACATATTTGAATCTGCACTATGTCAGGAATCTTCCATGTCAATTGGAACTTTTCTGGCTTACTTGTTCTTGAAAAGAAGATTTTTAAATGGTCTCACCCTATTTTTTCCATTATCTGCCCTTTCAAGGGGGCATGGACCTATATTTCATCAAACTTGAATACCAATCCTATCGGATATGACCTTAAAAACGGAGACGTAAAACAAACAAACAAAACCGAGATTAGATATTACTTTTACACGTGCAAAGTTTTCAAACATTGTTATCTACTTTTGCGGAGAAAAACTAATCATATAGTCACGTAGAACAGGAAAGCGTTTTTCAAAATTGAAATTTCGAGATCACTGTGTTCTGACTCCACAGAAGGGCCATACTTGGTATATATTTATAATGTGTCAGATTCATTTAAGGTGTGACAAGAGATGTCAAGTTTATTTTGATCAATTCTCCTTATGTTCATGATATGCAATCTTAATATGATCCAAGTTGATAACACCATTGTGTTACTTAAATGACATTTTACTTGGGTACCCTTACTGAAAAAACAAAACATTTTCCCTCTCCAATCAGGATCAGTCGCCCACAGAAAGATTCTCAATAAACTTATCAATTTATGATAAAATGAAAACCTGATAGCTTAATTGGCAAAGCACCCATGTCAACATGAGAGATTTGGGTTCAAGTCCCAATCTGGGTAAATGCAAAATGATAGATTGATGAGTAGTATTTTTTCTCTCTATTTTCAAATACTCTAAACTGATTTTACTTCCTCAGTACTTCTTTTTGTTGAAGCTGACTGTTTTCTGTCTTGAGTACAGGTAATTCCATCTTTGACATGTTTAAATATTTTAGTTTTTGATCTAAAGCTTAAGATTTTTAGGTCAGTTTGGTATGAAGCGTCTTTGGGACAAGGCAATATAAATTGTAAATTTCAGGACTCTTGCACTCTTATAAAAGTAATAAGTACTCTTTTACCAAAATTGTAAATTCATGATCCTAGGGGGGTAAAGATTTGGTTCCCGGGTGGAGCCAAAATTACAATATTGATTATTGTCTTTATCATTTGAAAGACTTCCTGAGTTTGCTGCTATGTTATAAAAACTAAATACATATTTAGAAAAAGCAGAAAATAATGTAGGAAAAATGTGAATTTCACAACTCCGGGGTTTTGACTCAAGGACGGGTCAAAATTAGTCATTTCGCATTAATATGTTATATTATGTGAAGCCTTTCATCAATATAGGCACTTTTGAGGGCATTTAAGTTTTAAGATCAAATCTTTTATAACATATGTACTCTTTTGCTGAATATTAGAATTTAGCTTAGATATTCAGAACAGGAAATTGTGTTGTTGTTCATAGGGATACTTCATGTCATGCTACATTACTAGAATCTACCTTATCCCTAAGTGTTCTCTGTCCATAGAGACTTTTCATATAACTGTATTTTATCAATTCATATATATGCACTATAACGTGGTATTGTAGTAAACTATTGACGTCTCAATGAAATGCAAGAAAACGTTTTGAAGGAACATGAAACAACATACATGTGATAAATCCCTGTAATCTTTGATTAAAATGTATTCTTAAAAAATCCAGTTTTTGTATTTCAGGTTTTTCATTTTTGGCGAATATTACATAGTAGGCACACTGTAGATATTTCTCTAGTATCAGAAAACGACAAACCAAAATCAATTACCCAAATTTCACTTCGAATGTGTAAAATATCACCTTATTGAAAACAATAAAATGACTAGAAATTAATAGTAAGTTTCAAACTTTTTCCTATATTTAATGATAATCAAAATTTCAATGTCAATTTCTAAACCAGAATTTTTTTTTCTATCTTGTTATTATACAAATAACAATTATCATTTTAATTTGAAGAATATTAATAATATAAATTAATTTATCGTAACTGTTGGTATTAGTAATTACTTTTGAGCACTATACATGTTTTAACACATTGGTACGAGTGTCTGCAGATTAAATGACCTCATCAGACATGTTGAATAAAACAACTTATAACTGACAAAACCTTAACTGGATGTCCCAAGTGGTACGTACTTAAACCCTGTGGTGGATCCAGGATCTGATAAAAGGTTACTTTTATGGATCATTCTAGCTAGTATACTCTAAACATAATAAATAAAAAAATAACTACAAATCAATTTTTTCACCTTTATATATTTGTTTGTATGCATATTGTTAAATCTTATACTTTTGCTAATCTATTTTTGATCACAGAAAGCCTTTCTTTCACCCCCTCCCTCTCATTTTAAACCCACTTTTGACATTTATGCAAAGATGATGGTAAAAAATGGTTCTCCAAACAAACTTTCCAGGGTGGCATGGAAGATCCTAAATCTTGACAGTTGATGAAGATCTACAGTCGGCTATATATCAAACGACAACACTATTCAGCAGACAAAGTCCTTTAAATTTTTATGCCAACAACAGGAATTGAACCTGTTCCCCATTCGTTGTACTAACGAAAGTGTGCACCTGTACACCATGATGGCTTTAAATAAAGAGGAAATGTCAGAAGAATTTGTAAGTTGTATGTTACACTAAATCTCCTAAACATTTGTTTTCAGTCTGACATAGCCAGCCTTATTATTATTCTTTCACTGCATGGCTTATGTCATGAGAAGTTACTTACTAAAAACAACATGTAATTCAATGGCATATTCAGAAACCAACTTTGTACGTTTTTGCCCATTAACGATAAAAAAATATGAAATTGTTTCATCAAGGGGGGGGGGGGGGGGGGGGGGAGGTTGAAACCCACTTATCCTCTAGATCAGTCTCTATAAGGCTGTGTAAAAGATGCATTTTAAGAGTAAGAGGATTTCCTGATGAAGAGAGGGTGTAAAGTTTACTTATCTCCAATTACTTACACTCACTGGAGAAGTTAAATCAACATATATTTAATGGATATTAACTGACATCATGACATGTAAGTATTAACACAAAAAGCTAATAATTATTAATTAAGTATGCACTAAGCTAAATACTGTACTTTACAAGTTTTTGTTCAGATTTTGCGCTGTTTCATAGTTAGATATTCACTGCGTTATTAAGGGATGTATATTTTAGCCTGACGACTTGAAGACCTACAAAAATGTAGGGTATATACATCAGATCAAAATATACTGGACAAAAAAAGTTAAGGATCATGATTTCAGAATTATTTTATTCATAACAAAACCAAATAAATTATGTTAAATATATACTTAAAATGTTCAACGACAATCAAACAATACATTTTAAACCTGTTTTTACAAATTCATCAATACGTTAAGCAGCTAGAGCAACCATTGTCAGGTAACCCCCCAAAACAGTTTGAAAATCGGTATGAGCAACAATAACAAATTTCATTACAAATGATTGAATCTTTATAAAGGCAATATCAATAGGGTGTATGTCCACCCTGAGCCTGTATAACGGCACAACAACGCCTCTGCATACTTCTGATGAGCCTGCGGAACGCAATTTGTGGCAACCTTGCCCATTCCTGCTGTAAAGCTAACGTAAGCTCCTGGCGGTTTGTCGGAAGTACAGGGCGTCTGGAAACAGCTTGCTGCAACATGTCCCAGGCATGTGCTATTGGATTTAAATCCGGAGAACAACTCGGCCAATCCATACGTTCAATTGTCTCTATAGTAAGGTAGTCTGTCACTATACGTGCTCTGTGGGGACGAGCATTATCATCCATTAACACAAAGTCGTTGCCTATACATGTAGCTCCCGCACAAGGTCTCACAATTGGATGCAGTATCTCGTCCCTGTAAATTGCACCGGCAAGATTGTCATTAATCACGTGCAAGTCAATACATCCACCAATACTGATTCCGGCCCAAATCATCACAGAGCCACCTCCAAAACGATCATACTCTGCTACACAACAATCAGCGTACCGCTCTGCACGCATGCGCCATACACGCCTACGACCGACATGAAAGTCCACGCAAAACCGTGATTCGTCTGTGAAAAGAACAGTCGTCCAATGACGCAATTGCCAGTTTATGTGATTTTGAGCCCAATTGAGTCGTGCTACACGACTCAAAATGAGACGAACAGCAGGTCGATGATCCCGAAGGTTAGCAGCATGAAGTCTCTGTCTGAGAGTTTGTGGTGTTATGCGCATGTTTCATATCGTACACTTATGACGTCAATATGAAACCAGGTAAATCTATTGTGTTAAGGACACATTGGAGAAACTATACATGTTAAAATTTGTCAAAATAATTATTTGGTTAATAAAAATTTTTGAGGCCAAAATTATGATCCTTAACTTTTTTTGTCCAGTATACTAATTTAATGTATTTTTATATTAAATAAATTTACTTTATTTAATACTGCCAAATTAGGAAACATTTTTGTTTTATATTTTCCCCAAAGAATTGTTATGTACTTTCACACACACACACACACACACACACACACACACACACACACATATATATATACCTCAGAAACGTGAAACAGATTATATTGTGGTATGTTGTGCGAGTGTGTATGGGTGGGAGTCCACTAGGCAACGGGGAATGTGTGCGCATGCTAGAAGAGAGAGTTGTCGTCTGAATGGTGGCGAAGAGTGTTGCAGGCAAGACAGGTTGAGAAGTGTTGATTAGTATAGATATATTACTTTGTAAGTGTTATATGTTGTTTGATTGAAATACACATATATTATAACGTTTACCGGCGTTATCAATCCATACATATAATACTTCACTCACATTTCCCTTGTGTCACAACCGGCAATAAGGCTGGAAAGGAGCACACTAGACATTCCAGAGTAGAAGTGAACCCAAATTTCTCTGATTGCCCCTCGAAGTCCTTCTAGGTCCTATTTCCCTATTCGTATAAATGTACCATCTGATCTAGTATTTTCGCCACCTGATACCAACTCAGCAGTTGATCATGAGGATTATGTTGCCAAACTGCAAGAATCCACCCGAACAGCTCATTGAAGACTTAACATTAATATGAAAAGGGATAATGATGTTAAACTCTACACTAGGGAGTATGATGTTAGCGATCTTGATATATCTTGGATAGTGCCAAGACAAAGGGAGGTTCAAAGAAGTTAGATCCACCATGGAAAGGTCCTGGCATTGTGGTCCCAAAGCTGTCGTCGTACATCTACAAAGTGAAACGTCATGAATAATGCTCTTACGATTAACGATGATAGACTAAAACAATGTTGTGACCGAAAACTACCCACATGTGAAAAACTAGATAATGGTCTAATGATACAGTGTGATTTTTGTGATAATTGGTATCATGGAGATTGCGTCGCAATTACTAGAGAGGTAGCAGATACCTTAAAAACTTATACATGCCCCAAGTGTCAGGTATAAGAATGTATTTTGTGTTTAAATTTTTGTAGTTTTAAATGTTTTTGTAGGTGCCATAAAGAGAAGAGCTGACGATTCCGAAGAATTCGTTACAGAGGATGAAGCTGAGGTGTCAGAGGAAGTTGAGATATCTGAAGATGAATCGACAGATGATGATGATTGGTGTCCGACCACTAAACGTAGAAAATGTGCCTTAAGTACGGAACCATTACCTGAATCAGCTGGTGAAGGTTCGAGTAAAGGCAGTCACCTTTCCAAGACATCATTTATTTTTTTTTTTTTTTTTTTTTTTTTTTTTCATTTTCATATTTTATTTCCCAGAACCTACTCTATAACAATTTCAAAACCTAACTAACAATAGTAGGGCAGCTGCCAGGGATGGGGCCCTGACTAAGCTCCCTCGAAATACATTGAAGTTTACCTATGGTTCCACGCAGGGTACCTATTTGTAATTTCATTTATTAAATATTCATTTTTAAGTAAATGTATATAGAACATATAAATCATAATTTTTACACAATTGTATGATAAAAAAATAAAAAAAAAATAAAAATAAAAAAAAGTGACAGAGTAATGGATTTTCTTAGAATATACAATTCAAATTACATTCATGCTGCCTCAGTGTCCACACACAAACTACAGTCCATAATGACCCGAGGACAGCATTTTTCAACCGAGAGACTGTTTTCTCTCGGTAGTGGTATTTTTTAAATACATGCATAGAGCTATACATACATGATGTTGATAATACATATATATATATATATATATATATATATATATATATATATATATAAGGTATGAATACGAAGGTATCAAAACATAAATATACATTTTATTGATAGTATTATATAAATCTAGCAATTTATATATCGCAAAATGATAAGTGTACAACAAGTGATTGATTAAAGCAAGTCACATATTTTTTTGATAATTGTAGATTGGAAATCAGTATCTAGTCTCAATATGACTTTGTAAAAATTTGTGAGTGATGATCTCGCATGAGAGATCATATTTTGACCACTTTCATTCTCTCCTTTGATTCTACATAACATTTTGTATTTGTATATTCTACAGGCAATATATGAGATAACATTGTTTAATAGAATTGTTTTGCTATTAATCTCATCATAGAAACCAATGACAATGTGTTTCCATTTCACTTCAAATTTTAGTACAACACCGACTATACGCCATATTTGACGAACATTTCGACAATCATAAATTAGGTGTCTATTATTTTCAATGTCGTTACTGCAAAAAGCACATAATTTATCAATTTCCCTATTCCACTTACTAGTTAGATATCTGTTGAATAATAAATTATGTAACAGCTTATAGTTAAATTCAGCAACGTTCTTATCGATGATATTTGATATTTTTTGAGTGTATATTAATGTCCATGATATTTTCCTTTGTATTCCAAATTCTTTCTCTAAAGATGGTTGGTGAAGGGGTTTTTTGAACTTTTTATGTAAAAATATTTGATAGAAGAATTTGCAGGTACTGTTTTCATTGTTGAAATAGCTATTATCTTGAAATTGGATTCTCAAGGAACTTGCGTTGTTAAAATACACCGACTTTGTAAAGTCAATGTTTTCTTTAAATGATGAAAAAATGTGTTTCATAATTTTGTACTGACATATCCAGTTATGTCTACATTCAAGATTAACGTAGAACCATTCTGGTGGTTTCAAACCATTTGAATCCACAACATCTTTTACATATAATAAGTTGCTTTCAACCCATTCTTTGAAAAATAGTGTTTTTCCTTTATACGCAAGTAAACGGTTATTCCACAGTGGCTGAGCTAGAAAGGTCTCAGTTGACATATTGACAGCATTAATATATTTTTTACATTCGTTGTAAAATACAAATATTTGTTGATAAAACTGAGGTAGTTTTTTGACAATATCATATCTACATAAGTGTGTCTCATTTGTTTGAGTTATATATTGAACATTGACTCCATGTTTTACACAAAGTGATTCAACAAAAGTTTTGAGTTTTGTCTTACACGTCAATAATTTATTAACCCAAGATGCTTTCATGGCCTTAAGTTTAGATTCTATATCAATAATTCCTATACCTCCTTCTAAAATTTTCCCAATCAAAGTAGCTCTTTTGATTCGGTCTTTCTTCTTCCACAGAAAAGTGTATACAAGCTTGTTCATATATTTGATATCTTTTTCTTCAGGAAATGGTAATATTGATGATAAATATATAAGTTTTGAGACAGGTAACGTGTTTATAACACAGCATTTACCAAATAAAGTGAGATTTCGAGTTTTCCATGACTCGAACAGTTTTTCCATGTCTGAGATACACTTAATCCAATTATTTTGGTAACATAGTTCTTTATCGTGACCTATATATACACCTAGAGTTTTAATACACGTTTTGTTTACTTTTACACCATACATCGGTATATTGGGATTATTTTTTAGCGGACCTGTTAACAGGCATTCTGTCTTTGACATATTCAGTTTCATTCCAGATACTTTGGTGAATGCATTTATTTCTTGTAAAGCATGAAACATAGATTCGCTATTTTGCAATGGCAGAGTGCAGTCATCTGCGTGTTGAATTATTTTTATTTCATTTTCATTGTTTTTTCCAAATGTAAAACCTTTGATATTCTTATTGTTACGAATCTGTGTACCCAAAATTTCAGACACAAATAGAAAGATTATCGCAGATATTGGACATCCTTGACGGATCCCACGATGCATATTACATGTTTTTGATAACCATCCGTTGTTTTTTAGACGAAAAACAGGATCTTTATATAATATTTTTAACCAATCGATAAAATTATTCCCTAAATTAAAGCGCTTTAATACTTCCCACATGAAATTCCATTCAACTGAGTCGAATGCCTTTTGAAAATCAAGGAATAAAAGTATACCGTTTATATCATTTTGGTCACAATATTCAAAAATATCAACAATAGTTCTGGCATTCATGCCGATGAAGCGACCTTTTATGTATGCAGATTGGTCATATGAAATAATTTTATCAGTAATTTTTTGTAGCCGCCTTGCAAACACAAAGGCGATTATCTTATAATCTGTATTTGTCAAACTTAATGGTCTATAATTTTCTAAACGTTGTTTGTCTTCTTTTTTGTGTAAAGTGGTAAGAATAGACATTTTTTGGGAGGATGATAATATTTTTTGATCATAGCTATAAAGTATTGAATTGTAAAGATATTCACCAATTTCGTTCCAGAATACCTTGTAATATTCACTTGGTAACCCATCAGAACCAGGCGATTTATTAGCTTTCATATTGCAAATTGCGTCCCAACATTCATCAATAGTGGGGAGATGTTCTAAAGATAAGCTCTCTTCGTCAGTGAGTTTACGTTCAGGTTTGAATTTAGATAGATATTCATTAATAGAATGTGTGTCTATATTACGGGACGAGTACAATTTTTTATAGAAATCACACATAGCACCAATTATATCATCATTACTTGTTACCATAGTATTGTCCTTACATTTGACAGCTTTAATAGTGTTATGAGTTTGGCGTTGTGACTCGAGACGTAGAAAATATGATGTGCTTTTTTCACCCTGTTCTATCCAATTGATTCTCGAACGTATTTGGGCACCTTTTGCTCTATTGTCAATGAGTGAATTTAATTCATTTTCTAAATGTCTCTTTCTGTTCATATTAATATCATTATGGTTTAAATTCTCTATTTCACAAATTTCTTTTTCAATATTTAGAATCTTTGTTTTTAGTGATTTATTTTGCTTTGTTGAGAAGTTTATGCAAAATGATTTTATTCTACATTTTAAAAATTCCCATTTTTTATGGGGGTCGTTTTCTGCGTCAGTAAATTTAGTATTGATGATATGTTCCCTCATTTCATTGATAAAGTTTTGGTTTTCCAACAGAGATGTATTGAATTTCCAGTATCCAGGTCCTCTTATATTGCTGCATGTATCAAAAACAGCTTTTAAACTTCTATGGTCTGACATTCTCACACCATTGAGGTGTGTTCCAGGTATATTACGCAGTAAGATATTAGAAGCCACATATGCAAAACTTCGGGAAACAAAAATAAAATCAATTCTTGATTTGGGAGTATTAGTACCATCACACCACGTAAAACCTGGGTCTGTTTTGAAGGTAGGCCACATGTCCATTAGATCTAGGTCATCTAATATTTTTTTCAACGTATGTGAACTTCTATCAGTGTTTTTGGTAATATGATCTAAAATGCAATTCATATCTCCTGCAATCAGAATATTTTCTTTATTGCATGTTAGCTGGTTAGTCCATGTTTTGATTCTTTTAAAAAAGTCTATTCTATCTTTTACATTATTAGGAGCATATGCATTAACTATTGTAAATTTTTTATCGTCATACTGAAAATTAATCAAAATTTTTCTACCATCAATAGATTTGTGCACATTTATTATATCTACAGGTAAGTTTTTGCGAAAAAGTACAGATACACCTCTACTGTATTGAGAGTCAGAAAAACAATGATAAATTTTACCAAACCAACGGGAATTGTAGATGCTTTCGTTTTTTTCAATAAAGTGAGTTTCCTGTAATAGAATTATATCTACATCGGTGTCATTTAACCAAGAAAAAAGTTTTGTTCTTTTTTCGTACGAGTTAATTCCTCGTACATTGAGGGATAAAAATTGTAGTGTTTCCATTTACATGCCTAGGGATACAATAGATACACACATATATATATGCAATGATTACCATCGAGAAATTTTAAATTATTGTAATAGCTGGATATACTATACTAGTGTCTATATCATTGTATATTGGCGTTATGAACTGTCGATCACTTACTATTGTCTTGACTTTCGGAACTGCGTGTGTTCGGCTTGGCACGTTTCGCCTTGGCGAGATCAACGATCATCTGTCCTAGTATATTTTGGCCGGGCCAGTATTTGGTCGCAGTTTTGAGAGTCCCTTGTTTGTTTAGACCAGATCCCCAGTAGTCGTCAAATGCGGCTTCTACTACGGTTGTGTTTTTTCCGATTTTCAGAACTTTTTTCTTGAATTCCGATACTTGGTCGAATTTTGCGTCTAGAATTTCTGTCATTACGTCCCTTTTGGTGTCTGCCCACTGGTCACCGACTGTGACTTGTGACCCGATACGCTTAGCGTCGAGGGCTGTAGTTGAATCTCGTATCGCAGCGGCTCTGATGACATCTCCAGAGCGCATGGCTTTCGAGTATTGGAAGGCATGCTCAGCCGAGACATGGTGTATCCCGAAAATATCAAGTTCACAAGGGTAGAAATTTGAAAGTACGTCATCTTTACCGCTGAATGCCAGAATATCTCTCTGCTTTGCTTCATACTTGCTGCACTGGGCAGACCCAGGTTCATGGCCAGATTCTTTACAGACTTTACAGCAAGTCTCATATTCGCACTGGAATCTTAGGTGGTCGTCTCCCCAACAGTTCGTACACAGCATAGAACGCTTGGAGATAGGCTGCCCTCGATGTAGTATCGCACATTTTAGCCCTGCACAGAAGCTGCTCCTTGGCAGAAACTTTCCTGCACTTAAAGGTTTGATGTACATGAACCTGTTACCATTTAGAATCTCTGTCATTTTCTTTGTGGTGGGATTTCGAATCTTCTCATATTTTACATCTGAGGTCAATTTTGCACCAAGTTTTTCCAACATACTTACAATGCATGAGTCCTCAACTGATAGGGGCACACCCTTCACCGTGACACGCAATACTTCCTCATCAGGTTTTTCAGTCCCTGCAGAAAAAGGGTTGGTGTCGAAAACTGAAATCGAACGTTGTCGAAGCTCAAATCCTTCGGATACAAGAAGGTTACGGCTCTCCCTTGAATTGACGTAGATCCGCCACAGATCCCTGTCGCGTTGTATGCATTTTATGTCCGTAATTTTTGCACCAACTGCATTCACAAGATCATAGTCCGTAATTTGAGATCCTTTCTTACTCTGTATATCCCGATTTCTCAGGTATACAGGCTTGAGCATTTCGTTTTTCCCAGTCATAATGAAGTTGATACGAATCTGATTATCACTCACTTGTTAGTAGAAAACACAAGGTAAAAATGTCCAAACATCAAATATGGTCAATATTTACACAGAAAAGTATAATAATATAGTCCTTACAACACTATGCGTATTTTGTACAATTTTCGGCACATAATGTTGCATAAATCTGTCAAAACTCGTCAAAACAACGTAGCTGAAAAAATCGGTGTGTACATCTCAGCTCGTCACGTGACATCATTTAGAATTGATATGGGAATTTCAAAAATGTAAAATTCTGTACTATTTTAAATGCAAAATTACAAATGTGACTTAGTTATTTGACTTCAGACGGTGACCCGGAGCAATGTGAAATTTTAATGAGAAATGTTATTTATCATTTTAAACAGTTCATTTATATTTCGTAAAATTCCGCGAATACTGAGAAGATTTTTACATTATGACGTCAACGTAGTTTTAACGTCATATCTGCAAACTTTGAAAGTTCTAAGTAACAAAATGGCAGAGAAAGCGATGTTTGAGTCTGTAAAGTCCGGACCGTCATTGTTAAAAAAGACGACGTTTTCGGAAAAGGCGGAGCAGCGAGCGGTTATAAAATTTTGCACAGGCCTTTAAAAAAGTCCCACAGAGACTCACAAATTTCTGAAACAGTCAGAAGAACATAGGAATGTGAGCCGTTCATTGGTGCTTAAGTGGCACAAAAGATTTTCAGACGGACGGGGGAATGTAATAGATGATATTCGGGAAGGAAGACCATCTTTTCGAAATTGCGATGCTGTGAAAAATGAAGTTAGCGATGTTATTGACGGTGACCGGCGCCTAACAGTGCGTGAAATTGCAGAGAAATGCGGAGTTTCAAAAACTACAGTACACGACCTTTTGTCTCAAGATTTAAAAATGAGACGTGTCTGTGCACGATGGGTTTCCAGACTTTTGACAAGTGAAAATTTGGAAAAGAGAGTAGAATTGTCAAGACAGTTTATAAAAAAGTTTAAGAGAGGCGGTGCAAGTTTTTTTTTGGACAGGGTTATTACAACTGATGAAAGTTGGTTCCACTACTACGACCCCGAAACAAAACAACAGTCAAGCCAATGGAAAATAAGGACTCTCCTCCACCAAAAAAAGCGAAAGTTACGAAATCTCTTGGAAAGAATATGTTCATTCTTTTTATGGACCGTAAAGGAGTCATTCTTACATATACAGTACCCAATGACCAGACAGTAAATTCCGACTACTATTGCAAGGTCATTTAAACTGTTCAAATAAAAATAATTATTGTTTTTTCCGTGTGAGCAAAAACTCCATGATTCACTGTATTTGAATCAATTTTAACACTGTATTAATTTGCATTCTAGATAATAAATGTTATATATATTGTTGGTGCTGTATTAACGGCAATTTGTATTCTTGTTAGGTTCTGAGGAGATATTTAGTACAGGCTCTTAGAAAGAAACGCCCATACCTAGCTGCTCATTTAGATCAAGTTTTTCTTCACCAAGATAATGCTCCAGCCCATATATCTCAGACAACACAATTAGAATTTTGATTTGCTGGGGTTTGAGTGCCTTCAGCATCCTCCATACAGCCCGGACTTGGCCCCCATGAACTTTTCCATGTTTCCATACATCAAGTCGTTTTTGCACGGCTGGAGATTTAAGGATTTGCAGGAATTAAGACAGTAAGTGTTGAATATTATTTCACGTATATTTGTGCGCATTTTTGATGACTGGGCAAAGCGACATACGAAATGCGTTGAATTAAACAGTGACTACGTCGAGAAAATTTGACTGTGTTTAGTGTTTGACGTTGGATAACGTCATTAATTTTCGATTTGATGCTCCGGGTATAATTCAGTACCCTTTTTAATGTGATAAAATTATAACTATTCATGCTTTGTTTCCGATAAAAATTTGCATATTAATTACATAAAACATGAATTTAAGGAAAATAATAGCTTTATACATTTTATTTACGTTTGCCAGTTTTTATTAAAGCTGTCCACGAACTCTACGGACAACCCTCGTATGTCCAGTGGAGGTTATAGAGCAAGGTCGAAGCATTTGAAGCACCATATGCATGGGAACACCATATTCTCCGTGTATTTTGAGATCGACCTTGGCGTGACCTCAATGCATCGCCTGCCTACCAGAGATTGAGAGTTTCTTGTTTGCACTATGTCCAATAAAGAGTGATTGGAAATCAGATCGCTGAGCCAAGACCGTTTGCTGAATTAGAAGTCCAAGTGCAAGCCAGAAGACGACGACACCAACAAGAGGGACAAGAAAGTCAAGGGATGGTTGCAGAAGATGACGAATGGACTGTTATGAATGAGTGTTGGAGTGATGAGGATAGCTCGAGTGACCCTGGCTGTTATGGAGTGATCGTCATAAAGGAAGGATTTTCAGTTTCAATGTTGGAGAAGAACCAAATCCACACAGGATAAAGTATCACTTTACTTAAGAAACCGATGACCATCATTTTTGATACTGGACATCCCAAGGACAAATACCTCATCCTGCAAGGATTGGAGAACAATGATGTTTTGATATCTGACATTGAGTGTTGTGTATGCACACAGGGTCATATTGACCATATGGGCAATTTGAATATTTTCCAAGAAGCAGTATATGTTACATTTTCGGACATATGCCTTGGTGATCTTCATCACAAGCATGACTTCCGATCTGGTAAATCCAGTCGCCGAAAATGTAGAAGTGATACTTAATCCAGGACACACCAGGGATAATATTACCGTCCCTGTTAGAGGGACTAGTTTAGGAACAGTGGCCATCGTTGGGGACTTATTCCGGTGTGAGGAGGATCTGGATGATTTAACACTCTGGAGATCCAGGAGTCTCAATCCCAAAAAAAAACAGGAGGAAAATAGAAAGAAGATTCTCCAGATGGCAGATTACATTGTTCCAGAGCATGGCGGTGCCGACTCGAGACTAAATTGTGACGCTTGTGTGCTTGTGTGCGATTCATATTGTTTTTTCTTTGGTGGTGCAAGAGATGCGAAGATTTTTAAACCTTTATCCTAATAGTGAATAATGACACTGATCTCCAGGGATATTGACATGTAACATTTAAGTGACATTCGTTTTCATATATATTTTCTTTGACATTTTTTTTGGATCCGGGTTGTTAGAATAGATCCTCAGTACCCCTTGCTTGCCGTAAGAGTCGACTAAATGGGGCGTTCCTTCGGATGAGACCGCAAAAACCGAGGCCCCGTGTCACAGCAGGTGTTGCACGTTAAAGATCCCTCCCTGCTCAAAGGCCATAAGCGCCGAGGATAGGCCTAAATTTGCAGCCCTTCACCGGCAATGGTGACGTCTCCATATGAGTGAAAATTTCTCGAGCGGGACGTTAAACAATATATAATCAATCAATCAATCTTTGACATTTTTTATGCTCAATTTACGTCGAGTATGCAAGTAGCATAATTGAGTATGTATTACCTAGTTACTATGTACATTTTCTTATAGTACATATCAACAATGTAGATTCTAGTGAATTCGATGATAAATGTTATTGAATGATTCTTTGATGCAGGAGTACTTTCTTTTTTTTCAAAAGGGGGAATGTGGTATGTCACTTCACATCTGTGTTTCCGATTTACCTCTGCAGATAGTCTCGACAGATAACATGTACATATCCGATAGTTATGTATATGATATCAAAAACAAAAACAAGTGACATCGAATTTTACAACACAGTGCCGTGCTCCAAAATTACAATAAAACATTGTATATCAGTAAAGCATTGTTACACTTTTGGATAACTATATTTAGAATACATGCATGTAGGTATAGTTGCAGTAAAGATGTCAAAATTATATAATAAACGCGGAGAGATATTTTATCAATTATTTATTGATAGTGAATAAGCAAAGGGCATACAATTTATATCATTCATTATTCACAATCACTTCAAGCAAAATGCGAATATTTATATACTATTATAATTTACATGCATACTCCCATGAAAACGCATCGAATGCGAACGACTATTTACCTGGGTCTACTCGTAATATCTGTAAAGGGCCGCAGATGTACGTGCACACTGGTAAAATACCCTTAGTAGACGTAAAAGCCCTTTTATTATCATAATACATGAAACAAAACGATAATTCCATTTTATAAACACCTTGTCACTCCTTTGTCCACACTGCCACACACGTAGTCAGTGCCGATCAAGTGTCTTCAATCAGGGGAAGTATCAAAGTAGAATATTACTGGCATCCTGTATTATACATGTATAGTAATACTATATGATTTATGATCCAAATTTTGCAGATTTGGGATAATCATTTAGGTACATAAATTAAACACACACACACACACACACACACACACACACACACACACACAAGCTCACACACCAATTTCCATAAACAACTGAGAGAGAAATAGATAGATAGAGAGAGAGAGATAGAGAGAGAAATTCAAGTGTTGATCTTGTGGCTGATACTGTGTTATTTATTTCTCAGTTACTTTTCAACAGAGAATATTTGGTTTTTCCTTTATTTAGGGTGAGATATCCCCTATAAACATGGTTACTGTAACGCATACGTAGATTATGGCATATAATTCAAATAATTGTCTTCCAGAATAAATAAACTATACCATCTTTCTTTTGCACCTAAGATTATCATTCAAACTTCCTATTTAGAAATACATTATGACCATAACGCACAAAGTACTTGATTGTACATTTATACAATGTGGTATTGGATTAGACAAAAAAGATATGATCGACGAAATATCAATATTTAATGTTTACTTCTCACACAATATTCTAGGTGACCCACTTACTTTCTATATATATATATATATATATATATATATATATATATATATATGTATGTGTGTGTGTGTGATTCTTGGTAAAATGGGTATACAATTCACAATCGTTATCATTTCATAAAAAGGTTATGAAGCAACGCAAAATTTACGCAAAATGTAAAAAGGTAGATATAGATATTAATAAAGCGTACTTTTATTTCAACGCGGTGTTGACATGGTGTAAATGTTAGTAAATATTATGTCAGACACGTATATAGGAGGGTTGGGAAAAGGAAAAAAAAGACTGGTCTTCCCCCTCCCCCATTCTTTTTGACAATTTATATTTTCTTTATCTATATTTCAATGTGTGTTTAATAATGAATTCAAATATAAACACCAATGCAACTCCTGTAAGTTTCCACTATCGTGTATTGTCAATCCAAATTATAAAGCAGTTTACATTTATAAATGCTCGTAAGCTTACATTGATATCAGTGAGCAATTTTCTTTCATATGTGAAATGGCATTGTACATCGAATACTCTCTCTCTCTCTCTCCTGTTCAATCAATCAAGATATACAAGTATTCAGTTATGTGGTTCCCAAAGAGAGAAGAAATATTTGATGGTGTGCTATACTTTCGTTTAGTTTTAGTCGTTTTAGTCTCTTTCACATATATTTTTGTGTGATGTACTTGCTTGTCGTAAGAGGAGAGTAAATGGAGCTGTCCTTCAGATGAGACTGCAAAAACCGAGGTCCCGTGTCACAGCAGGTGTGACACGATAAAGATCCCCTTGCTCAAAGACCGAAAGCAACGAGCATAGGCTTAAATTTTGCAGCCCTTCACTGGCAATGGTGACATATCCATGTGAGTGAAAAATTCCCGAGCGGGACGTTAATATATAATCAATCAATCCAATAAATATATTACTGGTATTAATACTTTACAAGATACTATATGAATTTTATTTCAAAACTTCACCCGTTCTTTTTTTCAATCAAAGAATTTAGATTTCAAGAATGGAAAAAAACACCTTGTTACATTTTATCTTTTGTATGTTTCTATGACGATGCTGATTATTATATACACCGATAAATGGATCTCTAAATCAACCGAGGACTAAACTTTATCTACCTGCTGCGTAGGCGGTCATTACGAGAAGTGACTACTCCCGTGCAACTATCGTGAACAATAGCATAATTCCCGCCGAAATTTTTCTGTCGCTGCGTACGTCAAAGCTCAATATGTCAGTCAGCCAAAACATAGACAGTGAAATAAGTAAAAGTGAAAAAAATAAGAATGATAAATATATATCACGACATGTAAGCCAATTTTATTTCTTCGTTAACTTCAAATGCACACTGCCACAATAATGCGAAGTTAAAAGGCGTTAAAACGTCTTTCAGAAACAGCGTAATAACGGGATTCAAAATGCCTGAATTAAAAGTCGTTATTACGCCTTTGAAAGGTATTATCATGCGAAGTGAAAAGGCGTAATAACGCGAATCACAAGACACTATCACACGAATCAAAAAAAAAAAAAGGCGTTATTGCACCTTCGAAAGGCATTATAGTGCCACGTGAAAACGCGTAGTAACACAATATAAGGAAACACAAGGACTATCGTTTTGAGCCCCTAGTATTAGGCTGTAGGGTACCACCTGCTGCCTCTCGAGGGTACAGCTACATTTCAGACCTCTCTAATGATTAAATTGATCAAAGGATAGAGAACAACGAAATCAAACATATAGAATCCTTAAAACGGGTGACATAATATTCAACGTACATTCATTCGCATTCTTATGCCTTTCTCTCACGTTACAACACCTTCTTAATCCGCATTAATACGCCTTTTTATCGCTTTATTACGTTTTTTAATTTCCATTAATTTTTGATTTGACCTATAAAAACTATTATTAGATATGAATAAAGCGAAAGGCATATTATATATATATATATATACTCTGCAAAAAAAGAAACGCATAATGGATTTTTTAAGATTTTAGTAGATGTATTTTGGATTATGATTTTACAATAAAAAATGTAGATATTCACTAGAATTGTTTCAATTGAAAAAAATTACAGTCCAAACCTTAGATATTGGTGAAAAAAAGTCAGATCATCACAGTTAAGAACACTTCGTGTCACGTTTAAGTTAGTACCGTGTATGACCACCTCGAGCTGCCAACACAGTTCTGCATCTCCTTGGCATAGAGTCAATCAATGTTCTTACGTTATTGCGTGGAATTGTTCGCCATTCCTGTTGTAACATTTGACGGAGCTGATCGAGGGTCTGAGGCGGAGGTTGGCGCAGGCGCACACGTTTATCCAGTTGGTCCCATAAATGTTCAATCGGATTCAAATCCGGTGATTTGGAAGGCCATGGTAGCACATTAATGTTGTTCTGCTGAAGGTAGTCAATTGTTAAGCGGGCTGTGTGAGGCCTAGCATTGTCATGTTGGAATAACTCCCTCTGTCGGTCAATTACGCGCATAAGGTGAGGTTGGAGAATTTCGTCTCTGTACCTTTGAGCCGTTAAATTGCCCGGGACATGTACCAGTTCTGTTTTACGGTCATTAGAGATCGCCGCCCACATCATGACGCTACCTCCACCGAAGCTATCCACTTCTTGGACACACGAGGAAGAGAAACGTTCATTCCTGCGCCGGTATACACGGATTCTTCCATCACGTTTCTGTAGCAGAAAACGGGACTCATCGCTGAACCAGATTCTACGCCAGTTGCGGAATGTCCAGCCCCTCAATCTGTTGCACCATCGGACTCTTTCTCGTCTGTGTAACGGTGTCAAAACTGCTCCAAAATACGGTCCTCTGGGTCTAATGCCATATTGTCGAAGTCGGTTGCGGACTGTCTGCGAGCTGATTCTTCTCAATCCAGGTATTCCGACTGCAGTAGCTGTTGCAGCAACGGTTCGATTCCGTAGATGAAAGACCCGGATGTAGCGATCTTGTCCAGGAGTCGTAATGCGAGGTCGCCCACTCCTCGGTCGGTCATTAGTAGAGCCAGTCTGCTGGAATCTGTTCCACAGCCGAGAAATTGTGCTCTGATTTACGTTTTCAGTTCGTGCAATCTCACTTTGGGATACTCCGGCCTGGAGACGGCCAATGACGATATTTCGAGTAGCAGGGTCCAACCTTGGCATGGCAGCATTTTAACGTTATGATGAATTCAAGCTTCAAACTTCGTCCTTTTATACGCTTTAATGTAGTGGTTGAATTAAGGACAGAGTTCTCGTGAAAAACGTAAGCCAAATTCCATGGCGATAGAGGTGATGTGCAATTTTAGAGAGTCGCCGAGCTAATTTGGCAGAGAGCCAAATCAAATGAACAGACCTTTAAAGTTTCATACTTACCTGTAAAAAATCAATTACTCAATTGACCATTTCAGTTTACCTGGTAAAATACATAATTTGCATTTTTAAAATTTCAAAAGGGCTATGCGTTTCTTTTTTTGCAGAGTATATATATATATATATATATATATATATATATATATATATATATTTGTGTGTGTGTGTGTGTGTGTGTGTGTGTGTGTGTGTGTGTGTGCGGAAAGAATAGGATTTGAAATACCTACCATTTATCCGTGCTAAATTAAGAGACAGTGACAATACGGAGATAAACTGTTAGTAAGCTGACCGGAGAAATGACAAATACTGCCCCGGGTCTATGTAGTCTGACACCCAAATAACCAAGCATTGCCTGTACTGGACAAGTTATCCCAGCTAATTCCTGTACTGTGAATGTGCTGCCAATTCCTTACTTATCCGGTTTGGAATGTTTGATATGAAGCATTCAATGGTTTGACCGCAATGAAACAATCTAGCCTGTAAAAATCCTGCCATGATATATTGGTACCGTTTATATTTATAACCACTAGGTCGATGCCTCTGCTGGTGGACTGTTAGTCCCCGAGGGTTTTCATCAGCCCAGTTGCAAAGTACTTCGGTACTAGCATGAATTACGGATCAAAATTTACTTTGTTAAGAATTAACAAATTCATTTCAAATTTAAGGATTATCTACCTCATGCATAACTCTGATCTCTAGTCGGATTTGGCTCCACTATTTAATATTTTTGGTTCTTTCTGATCTTCCAATATTGTTCTTATTTCGGATTTCCGACTTTTCGTACTTGAGCACCTCTCAAGAGACTTTGTGTCGAATGCGCATCTGGTGCTTCAAATTTGGTACCGTTTATGCTTTATAAATTTAGATACCTGATTTCTTATTACAGACAAGGAATAGTATAGCAGACGATGTATGTAAATTGAATAAGCACCCTCTGGAATGAAGCTGGCAGTAGTTGATGTTCTAGGTCAGCTGCACGTGCCAGCTTCCTGAATAGGTGTCACTGCTTGCGAGATACAGAATCAGCAATTTTATTAAGTTACCCTGCCATATGTTGAACTTTGATTTGGATTTCGAAATGCGAAGATTTAAGCACAAGTGTTCTAAGGAAAGACATGGACCGATCTGACTGATTGCAAGATTCTGTGGTAAATCTGTACTAAAGCCATGCATACTGTCCACGATGTTTTTTGCGACGTACAGCCGTATACTTTTATGGTTGACACAATGGGTACAAGTTCAAAGAATGTGACGTCTCTCATAGTTTAGTATTTATCCAGTTTAGTGGCCAGTGACCTTGGAAATTGCACCCTCAACCTAATCTAAATACCATTTATAGTATATTTTTGACTGAGCAGATTCTCCGACCATGCAGATTTACCGCAGTTAAGGAATTATTAGGAAAATATAAAAATACCAGTATTTGCCTCCAGCGCGGAATTACCTTTTCAGAAATAACAAGACATACCCTCCCTTCCCTTTAGTAAAAGACAGTCTTGGAGATAAATGCGCATATTCAAGGCAGACTAGATTATGCCATATTATGATTGTATCTATCGTATCAGGCGTAGCCTAGATAACAATGTTTATTTAGCGATTTAAAATGACATAGAGCAAGGACAGCCGTCTTTTGTAATCTAGATAGCCAAATACATTCAGAAACATAAAAGCTCTCTTTGTATGGGTAATGGTTTTGTTTTTGGGGATATCATTGTTTAAGACAGTTTTTCTTTTGAATGCATACATGATTGCCATCCGCCAATGGGAATCCTATCTGTGAAATACTTCTGGTAGAAACCCACGAAAATACAAATCAAAGAGATGGGCTAACACGGATCCTTGGATATACCAGATGTAGGATCAAGTTCCTAGGATTAGTAGGCATCTCCTGTCGAGCGGTCACACTCCTGTGAGCCTTTATCTTGAAAAGGGAAAAGGAGTAATCTGCAATCAGAATCATTGTACCAAGAACCACCTAACAATTGGCTAGAAACACATCAGACAGCATTTGACTTATTGGAAGGTTACACTGGCAAACTAGATCGTTATAATGACCATAGAATTTGCAAAAAGTTGACTTTAGATGACGCTGTACAACCCCCTGTAACACCAACTTTCTCAGTAGCCTGTCTCGATTTAAAAATGACTATATGCAGAACAATCTCTTACGTATCGTATCAGTTCAGAGATATAAATACCTAATCTTGTGTAGATGTAAATGTATATCTAAATTCGTTTCCACATTTTTTGAGAGAAATGAGAACATTTTGTGTATTTGTACGAGAAAAATAAGAATATTTTGAGTATCGCCATGAAATGTTCCAATTTTCAAAATTCAATCTGACATTTAAGTTGCCTACAAACAGTGACCAATATCATAAATAACATAAAGAATATAAGATTAAGACAACAATCATGGACTCCTGGGCATACCAGTGCTTGGGTCAGCTTCTAAGTAAGCATCCCCTGTTGACCAGTCACATCCGCCATGAGCACTATATCTTTATCACGTAAACGTAGTAATCCGTAGTTAAAAGTGAATGGAATATTTTCATTATCAATGTCACCCCATAGGTATAGGTTGATACAACAGAATCAATCCTACACAAATCATACAACCTGTCAAAAGGTTAAATGTTGTGGGAAATCTTTCATACTAATTGTTTGGTTGTTCTTTAACTACTGCTTTTGACGCGCATTAGTCCGTTTCCAGATCAAGATATAAGGCTCAAGGCATGTGGAACCGATAAAAAGGGAATGCTTACTCCTCCTAAGCATCTGAGCTCACCACTGGTGTGTCCAAAGGTCCGTATTTACCCTACTCTTAATTTTGTATTCTTTATAGGAAATATAAGATTGATCACTGTTCATTATCGTAACATTTTCTAGAAAATAAAACATGGCATGGGTATACACAAAGCCATGTTGGAGACTAAGGTTTATTTCTCATTTCTTACACCTGTGACAACAACTTTCAATTCTACTAGGAAGAACTAAGTATAGTAACTATACTGGGACCTGCTGCATCCCGTAATTTGAAGTAGACAAAGGGAACATTCTACCGAATTTTAAACTTTTAAACACGTAATTAAAGTTTTAAAAAAAAGAATTCAAGTTATAGTCCATATGTAATAGATAACCCAAGCTCTGGTAGAACGGTTTCCATGGCTTTGTCAAAAGCCTCGTTTTCGGCCACCGTGAAATGATTCTTCCAGTCTCCCACTTCTCCTGCAGAAGAAAAAATAAACCAGTTTTATTTTTTATCGGAATAAGTAATGCGTATGCGAATTTCATTAACAAAGGTGATATGTTGAAACCTACAATATACAAGGAACAAGATGCACGAACTCTTATTTTGATATTCCTTGGGTTATAAAACTTGAGACAGAGATATAGGGGAGATTAAGTGAATTAAATGTCAAACCTTTCCTGTAGAAAATGTTTGTATTTTTTAAGGGCGTTATATTTGCCATATTCTGTGGAACATTTGAATTTTTGTGGGCTGCCATAATATTGAATTTGCATTTCTCCACTATTTCATCAATTAATTGTGGTGAAGATTTTACAGAAAGGAAGTCTGATATCCTCTGAACACTCTCCTTTAGATTCTGAAATTAATAAATTAATACCGTTAAAATAAGAACGCCCTGGAACAAACTATCATTTTAAAATGTTAACATGATGTTTTTTTGTTTTTTTGTTTTTTTTGTTTTTTTTTTTATTTATAGTCGCCTGAGCAATTTTTCAGCCATCCGGCGACTGTAATATGATGTAATCATATATATATATATATATATATATATATATATATATATATATATTAAATGTGAGTATTATGAATCTCAAAAGGAACTCACATTGTTTAAATGTTTTGGACTTTTAAAGAGCAATTGTAGATAATAACGTATGTCGGTCAATAATAGCTGTTACCATTTTCATGTCTTCGTATGCTATCTGTAACAATGGATAATCGGGGTTTTCTTTCTGAAATGTTTTCCATTCCTGAATCCACTTCATCCAGGTCCCACACAATACTATATCATAAAAAGGAAGAATGTGTTGCACATCGATGAAGAAAAACTACAGTGGGTTTGGACTGCTTTAAACCGCTTGGAACTGTCATCAAATATATGTATGATATTCCTTTCTGAAATATATGTTTACAACTTATATGAAAGTATTCATGATTATAAAATGATCCACGTGAGGATCCGGGTTGCTAGAATAGATCCTCGGTACCCCTTGCTTGTCGTAAGAGGCGACTAAATGGGGCGGTCCTTCGGATGAGACTGCAAAATCAAAGACCCCGTGTCACAGCAGGTGTGGCACGATAAAGATCACTCCCTGCTCAAAGGCCATAAGCGTCGAGCATAGACCTAAATTTTGCAGCCCTTCACCTGCAATGGTGTCGTCTCCATGTGAGTAAAGGATTCTCGATCGGGACGTTAAACAATATATGATCAATCAATAAAATGAGCTGCTGGCAAATGACAAATTATCACCTATCACCTGCATGTGCTGATTATGTCTCTCAATTTATTCGTTACTCAAGTTGATGAAGTTTGTATGATCATTTTTAAAATCAAGTTAGGCTATTGATAAATGAGTTAATATTACAAGGGTTTCACAGTCTCGTTTAAAGTCAGTACTTCTTAAATTTTATGTTCGTAATTGCGATACCATCTACAATTAGTCGAATGCTGTCGAACATTATTGATATCAATTGTTAGGCACTTCCTTGCATATCAATTTTAGTTACTGATTACTTCGTTTATAAAGGGCTTACGGCGGATGTGACTGGTTAACAGGGGGTGATTACACCTACTGTACACCTTATCCCATCTCTAGTGTACCCAGGGGTCTGTGTTTGCCATACATTTCAATTTGCATTAGCTGTATTCACATTTCGAAATACGATTTAAACGAAAAAGAAAAACCTCTACACCTACTCTAAGAGTATGCTAAGAGAACTTATAAGATTTACAATTGTCGACGACGTGTCTATGATGATGTACTCCGATCAAAAGAAACGAAAAATATAGTACATTTTTATATCTATTTTCAAACATGAGAAATACTTAGTAATTGATTTGTTAGTAACATAGAAATGATGCAAACGCTGTGTAAATAATCCAAATGTACAACTACTAAGATAAGTACAGTCATTTAAAGACAACGCAATAAAATATCGAGATCCCATGCATTTGATAGATTATTGATTCGGAATCACGTGCATTAGAAACTTACAACAATCGAGATTTACACAGTTCGATTTTAAGATCTTATCAAAACACGTTTTATTGTCCTCAATTTGATAGAATATCTAACCCATAAATATGATGTAACAATGAGTAATCAGACGATTCATTCCAGACAAAAAAGTATGACAAAATTATTTGAAAACATTCTGCAAAAATTCTATGTGTCGTTTTTGATCTCTTTATTTCCTTACCATTGCCACTGATGAAATGTCGCAGGAATTCAGAAAAGCCCATATCTTCCATATCATATGATCTAAGCTTTTTGCTGAAATTAAAATAGGAAACAGCAACGTCCTTCGGATTCCGGTATACATGGATAATCTTGCAGCGTTTCTCCAAAAATTGTTTTGGCATGTATCTTGGATAAAGATGAGTGGTGAATGTATGACTTTTTGATTGTGCGTCTTTCAAATATTCCTTGGTGCAGAATTCGAAGATTGGCACCAAATTGTTCATGAAGTCAGAACTTCTTGTCCTGACCATGTTACATATCTCGTATGTCCAATGAGTACCTGATAAATACAAATCACTTGATACTAGTACTTGTGTATATTCATAACTGTAGTAATTTAAAATGTTTCAAACGAATTATATCACTTAAATGGGTATATGCTGCTGACTTATTTCAAGTAGGAACGTAAAGTAGGTACACATACATTCAATAATAAGCATGGACTCAAATGGGCTCTGTAACCGACAATAAAGAAGTTTTTCAATACATTTACATAATGAAAAAGTGAAGATAACGAACGGTGATCAGTCTCATCACATATATTTTTATGAAAGTTGCATAAAGATGATAGTTAACTTTTGCATGAGATGAACAGAAGTGACGTAATGTGCATTGATAGCACAGCACAATATGAAACAGTATTGTCGCAGATAATTCAATTTATGCTGCTGTGAGAAATCTCATAAATGTTACACCGTCGGATAGTTCCTGATTTAGTAAGCCAATCGCAATCTTCGTTTTTTGTTGCACCATTGTTTTTACAAGGCGTGGGTTGTCCAATGAAAAATAAAAACATTCAAATTTATCATAGTGAGATAAGTAGGCTCTTTGAATTCATCGATCTGTCGTTTCACCAATCCTATTCACGACTTTATTTCTCTAAAACAGTGGGTTCCAAGGCAAATAAGTTGTAAAAGTACATGTGCTTGGAAAACCGCGTGGTTTTATAAGCATGGCAGGGGTGGATCCTGCTTCTGCGAATTTCCATATCTGTCTTCTGGGACACTCGTTTATTCGAAGACTTGGGGAGTTTATGAACTTTTATTCGGATTTTAAAAATCTTGATTTAGACTTCGACAAATATGAAATATCTGTCTGTGCTAAAGGGGGACTGCGGACATGTGATCTTCATCATATGTTAAAAGCTATAACTGGGGTTCCGTACATCTATTTTATACAGACAGACGGTAACGACATTGACCATTTAGCAAATACGAAACTTGTTACCAACATTCTCACTCTAGCATCTACAGTTGTGGTAACCATATCGGCAGCCTTTGTAAACTTCTGCTGTGTCAATTACCATGTTATCTGCCTATTTGATAGGCCTCTTCAATGAATAAAATTTGTAAACCAGATGCTCCGTGAATGATGCGACATTTGACACTATCTATTACAAGGGCCGTCAGGTGATATCCATACATCATATATTTTACACACCATGTGCAAGTTTATGTCTGCTTTGTGAACCTATGTATTCTAAACACTTTCTTACTTAACAAAGGGACAATGCCAAAGAAAAAGGAGATATACCTCAGCACCAAGCATCTCAACCTCCCAAGCGGAAGCGAAGTGCGCCAAAAGACACACCCACCAGCTGCACCGTGGTGAATTAACAACCAACCGAATCTATGTCACCTGCATCTCAAAACACCCAGAGAGTTCATTCGGATCATGTCAAATTGGCAGTAGAGATAATCAAACAACAAAACGTAGCATCTCAACAGGTCGCACATATTTCAGATCCATCAGCTACTTCAGCTCCGCCTTCTACATCAACTGCATCCACATAGACACAGGCAGCTGATTTATTATCCTTAATAGACAATGTTTTTAGTAGCCAAACTGGTGAGACAGCAAGGGAAAATCCACCCACTATCAATATTTCTGATGGTATCCCCCTAGGGGCGGGTATTAGTCACAAAACAAAGCAAAAAATACGGGACAATGAATTTATTGATCTGAAATTCCTATTGTCTTACCATTGCCGCAGGTTCCATCAACTTCAACATGGCAATAAGACAAAATCCCCCTAACTATTTATCAATGGACTGATGCTTTCCTTATATTCTCATGCATCCTTCTACAAAAACATCCCTCAGAAGCCCTTAATCTCTCGAAAATGTTGCAGTTGAATTAGAGAAATCTACATACTCTCCAGTCGCACTTATGACGAAACTTTCCGTTGTCTACGACAATCTGCTAATCTTTCTTGACAAAAACCATTAGGAAAGCTTCGTGTCAAAGCTCTTTTGAAATCAAAGGCTCAATACACAAATGATTCCTTTCGCAAAACTAGGCAATACATCAAAGGAGGAAAAGTCTGCTTTGCATTAACAGGGGTGATAAATGTAAATCTCCCCTTGCCAATATCCACACATTTGCCAACAATGCAAATGACCGCACCCAAAGTTCAATTGCAAGGAGTTCAATTACACCAAGCAATCAAAATCTAACACCTCGTCTGCCAACACCAGTAAACCTAAATAAACCTTAATTCCTTCCTGTCTGGATATGACACACACGCCCACTCAAAGTCATTTAGGTTGTCAAGGTCCTCCTTCTAGTAATATCTCTCAAAATCACAAGAGCTATACCCAGCATCCAGAAATCATAGACTCTTTCATTCAAGAAGGCTTACAGAAGGGATAGATTAGCTGGTCCCTTCGATATGCCACCTTTTCTAGCATTTAAATCCTCCCCAATGGGAGTTGTTCCAAAATCTGGGCCTGGTAAATTTCGCATTATCCACGACCTACCGGATCCAAAAATCAACTCAGTTAATATGTTCATACCCCCTGAAAACTCTACAGTAAGTTGGGATTCTAATGATAAAATTGTTGAACTTGTTGACAAATTTTGCACAGGAAGTTTGTTGGCTAAGACAGACATTCAGGATGCGTTTAGAAGTGTACCTATTCACCCTGCAGACTATCATCTCCTGGATTTTTCTTGGTGTGGCAAATTTTACTATGACCTTTGTCTCCCTATGGGGGCTAGTAGTTCCTGGGAATATTTTTTAATCATTTAGCACTGTTTTAGAGTGGGAAATGTATGAACAATTTAGTACTCTTGTCTCACATGTTAGATGACTTCCTCTTTGCAGAACCTTCAGATAAGTTAAACTGTCGAGATGACTTAATTTTCTGTTTCTCTGTGCCAGATTGAATGTTTCTATTAAACTAGATAAAACCGTTCTTCCTACAACCTGTCTTACAATCTATGGTATAGAGGTCGATACAGTTTCCATGGAATGTCGTTTACTACAAGTAGAGAAAATCAAGATGGAAAAAATCAGAAACAAACGTCAGAAATTTCAAGGCAAATCCAAGACCTTCCTATGCGAAATTCAGTCTCTTATAGGCCTCCTAAATTTTGCTTGTTCAGTTTTGGTAACGGGTAGGGCCTGTCTACGCCGCTTGGTTAACCTTACATGTAAAGTTTCAAACCACTTTCAGCCCATCAGCCTCAACAATGAAGCCCCAGAATGTATCCATGTGTGGAAAATTTTTACAGTGGTAAATAAAACGTTATCGAAAAATACCACTCTCATGAAACTATTTGGGCGTTTTGTTTTGTGCTGCTTGCAAAATAACATTGTTTAAAGCTAAACATATCCCTGGAAAACTCTCTATCTCGTTTTCAATTTCAGGAGGTCAACAAGATTGCCCTAAATCTATCTCCAATACAAACATTCATTCCATCTCACCTACTACAGATCTGAGTGCATCTTCCAAACATCTTCGTCAGACTGCACTTTCAACATCCTCAAGAATTGCATACCACCGATGTTGGCAGCTCATTCTCCAATGGAAATCTTCATACACATCATTGCCAGTGTCAGTAGTAGATTTGTGCAATTTCATTGGTCACCCTTTCTCAGAGAATTATGCTCATCCTCAATATCATCACATGTCTCAGCCATTTACTACCTTCACAAGAGCTGCAGCTTACCAGATCCTACTTAAAAATTCCTTCCCAAAAAACTAATGAAAGGATGCCATGCACTAGCCACACAACAGGGCACAAGACTTCCAATTACAACAGACATTCTACGTAGAATCATTCAGGCCATTAACACTGTTGGACCCATCTTAGGAAATAGGTTACTACTTAAAGCTTTTTATCTTCTAGCCTTTCAATCTTTCTTCAGAATAGGTGGATTAGCTGCTCGTTCTGCTAACTCTAGGCAGGTAATACAGCGTTCTGATGTAACATTCAAAGTCTCAGATGGCGTCTTGTCAGGTGTTTGATTTGATATGAAACACTTTAAGACTAAAATTGAGCAAAACCTAGTTATTTTGCACCTTTCCAATAGCAGGCCCATTACATTGTGTCCTGTTAAGGCATTCTATGAATACACAGCTCACTTCAGGGCCGTTTTTTCAATTTAAGAGTGGGGAACCAGTTACACACCAATTTATAAGCCAGCCGATACTCAAGTTAGTTTATTTTATCGGGATGATCCAAAGCTGTAAAAAGGACACAATTTTCGAATCGGTGCCGCAACTCATGCAGCACATTTGGGGTTCTCTGAGAACTACATTCAGAAGCTGGAAAGATAGCGCTCTAATGCAGTGCGCCGATACATCTGCATCTCTTCATTTGACATATAACCTCATGAAACCCTATTTACATCCACATTTGAGTTCAGCGTTTAGCTGCTCATTTTTTGTGGATGGCTAGCAGAATCCCCTCCCCAAAATTCTGTTTCTGAGTTCAGGTGTTGGCTGCTCATCATACTTGCACACATTTTGCTGCTCCTTTTATTTACGCCTCTTTTCTGTACTGGTTCAGCAGTTGGCTACCAGAACATCCTTACCCATGTATGCTCACAATGGTGGCCATGAATTTGGCTTGATCAAGCCTTATTTCAGAAAACACAAGAGTCATGGTCAGTGGTTGGCTGTATGTCTCATATCTATGTTTCCCAATGTGGATAACTGTTGTCAGCTTACATATATTAAGCATTTATGGTATTTTACTTTCCCGTACTGGCTAAACCATTTTCAATACCTTGCAGGTGACAATTAAAGCCTATGTTGCTTCAGTAGTTGCAAAACATCATGAACACTTTTCCTTGGTGATTAAACACATGTAATCACATACGTGTCCTATGTCGCAGTTTGAGTGGATTATTTGAAGAAATTTGTTTTATTTGTTTGTCTTTCCCTTGTTGTCAATCCCTCACTGCTTGAGGGTCTGTGGCGCAATTTTTGGACGCCTCTAAAGATTAACGCATTCATGTTATATTTTATGCATATATACTTATCTGAACCTCTATTTATATTTTCAGTCCGTGTAATATTCTAGTCAGTCTCAGGGGGATCACACTTGTGCCTGACACCTATGTACATGTTTCATCCTGTATTGTTATTCAGGTGATCCACTTTAATGGTTTGTTATACATTTTACTTAATTTACCTTATGACATTCAAATAAGTGACATAATAGTCCAAACTGGTTTTCTGTGTTGGGTTTTTCTTTGCTGCCCTATCAGGCTAATGTCTCATAGGAGGCATAAAAAAGTTTATGAGTGTGCTAAGACTAGACGTCAAATATAGGAAAGGAGAGGAAAAAATAGGGAAATTTCGAAGAATTATTTTTCTGCATATATGCGCATGTATGAAGAAAAAATAGAGATCAGCAAATGGCACCTAGCTTAATTAATATAGTACATTGCAAACCCTATTAAATTTCCCCAAGAGAAACGTGGTTATAAAAGTCCTCAGTAGCACTTGCTTGTCGTGAGAGGCGACTACATGAGGTGGTCTTTTGGATGAAACCACAAAACCTGAGGCCCCGTATTATAGCAGATGTGTAATCTTCTCTACACATCATATATTTTGCAGCCCTTCACCAGCAATGATGATGTCTCTTTACGAGTAAGAAACATTAAACATTATACAACCAACATTCAACTGATCCAATTTCATTTTTGAAATGATATTATGATTCAAATCTTGTCATAGTTCTTCTTATCATATCTAAACTTCATGGGATCGAGTTAACCTTCCAAAGTTAACAAGAAGATTAAAATTCATGAAGTAAATATATACACATCCACCCAGGCATAAACTCACCACACACGATTTGTGAGAATTGCCTCGGAAAGTCAACAGACAACAATATGAGACAGAATATCGAAACTGACATCAATGGCAAACCATCAACAAAACTTGATTACAAATGAGATGACTTCAGCATCCTTATAATCATTTTCCCGTGTCTGTGCAGCAAGATTCCATAATGTCATTCCATTTTATACTCTTCATAGGATTCAAGGTGCCATGATTCAGTTTTAAATGCATTTAACATTCAAGGCAATGGAATGCATAAAAGTTACTGCACCTATACCCGATTTCAAAACATTACAAAATCCCTTACTAAGATAGATACATTACTGGATCCAGTAAGTGTTCTACCAAACCCTTCTCTTTGTGCCTCACGGACATAACTGCTGTAAAAGAGAAACGTTATTGTGTCACAACATATGCGGGAAGTGGTGTAGTAAATCAAGTGTGGATTCTAAAAATATTTCAAAGAATGTTGACACAAAACGTTTCTCATCAATAACATCAAAACGTATGACTTTACAACACTTTGCACGACCATTCCTTACAAAAAATAAAAAACTACTTTAAATCATGAACAAGCCGCCCGCGTGGCGCAGTGGTTAGAGCGTCGGGCTCAAAGATCTGATGATCCTTGAGGCGGGGGTTCGAATCCCACTGTGGGACGTGGGTGCCGGTCTTTCGGATGAGACCGTATAAACCGAGGTCCCGTGTCGCAGTAGGTGTGGCACGATAAAGATCCCTCCCTGCTCAAAGGCCCTGAGTGCCGAGCATAGGCCTAAATTTGCAGCCCTGTCACCGGTAATGGTGACAGCCGCCGGATAGCTGAAAAGTTGCTCAGGCGGCTATAAACAAACAAACAAACAAAACAAATAAATCATGAACAACTGCTTCTTTGATAAAAATGGAAGACGGAAATATTCATATTTTGCGATCAATCAACCAAACTTTACATAGTTACACACCACTCCGATTCTAGCCACAAGTACCCAGAAACACATTAAAAGTTGCTATAGTTCCTCATCGACATCAACAATGTAGTGTTTGGTGATCATGTCTTTCAACATTTTGATGGAATTCTCATACACGAATTGTTTTCCTTTATTAACTGACCTATTTTTACATTTTAGAATGCAAATCTAATAAAATGGTTTTCACGTGAGAGAAAAAAATCTTGCTATGGCCTTCAACTCGACATTTACATACATTGACTATGTTTTATCTATTAACATTGGACATTTTATTCATATGTCAATTCGATATATAAAATTGAAATCGCAAAACTTTTCCGATCAAAAGGTATGACTTTTCCACACTTCACTGGATATCCCAGTGAACTCGAAATAAAAAAACCACCATAGATTCTTCCATATCATTTTTCATATACTATTGTATCGATTATATATGTTAAAGGCAAACTAACAACCCATCTTTATGACAAACGAGATGACCTTAGTTTCTCAATCGTCAATTTCCCATACAAAGGTATTTGTGGGTATTATCATTGTCACCTGCATATGGTGTTCATATCTCTCAACTGATTCGACACGCAAGAACACGTTGATATCAGAACCTGTCATTAGATTGAATTTTGCTTGAAGTGTTTGGTATGTCCGAGGGTCCGTATTTCCGTATATCTGTTATAGCTGTCTCGTCGATATTGAATTCTGGACTGTATTACATTGATCACTGATTGTTACAAAAAAGGTTTTCTGAATCATATTTTGGAGTGAGTTGACTACTCTGAATATTTCTGGTTGATATGTAGAATCAGAGTTCACTACAATGAGGCTCTCTTCATTATATTTCCATTAGTGAACTCGTCTTTAGTTATTTATACAATGAATATGTAAACTGACCTACATAAATATAGCGATTTGTATTTTGGGGAATCTTTAGAAATCGCCAAAATTATATACCACCCTAATATCCGGCTATACAAAATTTCTTTTAACCAACTATCGCAATACAGTAATAGTTTTCGTCCTTTACTGTGTGAATTAAAATGGAAGAAGCGTGCAAAAGGTCATTAATTTAATCGGTACAAATTATAAAATTAAAACAAGTCAAAAATTGTATGTACCATTTGCATATTATCATTACATATCCTGTGCCTTAACAAATCAACTTTGGTACTTATCAAACCTGACTTAGGATACGAAACAATGCACACATCGTCATCTCCGAAGGTAAACTCATTGAGGCCAGCTAGGAATTCGGACACGTTTTCATTCGCCTGACCTCCAAGTGTGCTGGAAAATAGGTAGCCATCATCTTCCAGCACTTGTGTGTATGGTTTCCCTCTATCATTCAAAAGCGGCTTCATTTCTGAAAGAACAGAAATACGCGTCTATCAGATCAAATTCTTTCAAATTGTGCTTCAGCTTTAAACACATCTAATATCCTAGTCAATGCAGTGGATAAATATGGGTTACCGTACCTATAATGGATTTTCAAACCCAACAAAACTCCCTACAAACAACGATTATATTGCTGGATTCAGCAAATATTCTTCCAAGCCCCAGTCTTTGCGCCTTACGAAAATATTAACTGCTATGAACGTACTGTTCCATTACATATGCCAAAAATGGTGTAAAACAAATGGGAAGTCTAAAAATATTATAAACAACTTTTACTAAATTTGAAATTACAAAACCTTTCTAAAACCAACACAATGAAAACGTATGACTTTACAATACTTTACACGACCACACCTCACGATACAATAACGACTAAACTTTTTGACATCATAGACAATTGCTTCTGCAACAAAAATGGTAAAAAGAAAGATTCATATCTAGTAATCAGTCATTCAAAAACGTATTTTGTTAAACATCACTCTCACTCCACGCACAAGTATTCTGGATTTGATATTTTAAAAAAATGCTAGATGTCTTAATGTCTTCGGTGATCAGGTCTTCGAACAGTCTTTTGGAATTTCCATGAACACGATAGTACCCTTTGGAAGCTGACATATTCTTATATTCCTATGAAGCAGAATTCATTCAAAATCTTCTACATAAAAGAGAAAATATCTTACCATGGTCTTCAACAATTAGATATATTGACGACGTTTTGTTTATTAACAATGGTCATTCGATATACCCCAGTGAACTTGAAATACAAAACAGCACAGAGTCAGTCTTCTATATCTGCTTCGTACCTAGACATTTTATTGAAAATTGATGGTAACTAGCATGAAAACTTTATGACAAACGGGATGATTTCAATATCTCCATCGTCTACTTTCCCATATCTATTTAGCAATATTCCATTATCACCTGCATATAGTGTTTATATCTCTCAACTGATTCGTAAGAGCTTGTTCAATATGATCAGTGTTTAATTCAAGACAGGGTACTGATAAAGAAGTTAATGTTACAGGGTTCAACATGCTCGTCTGAAATCAGCATTTATATAGGGCTAACAGCGGGTGTGACAGGTTGATAAGGGATGCTTACTCTTCCAGGTACATGGTTTCACTTTCAAGTTTTGATATCAAAATAAAAGAGTTCATAAAATTATATATCATTCGAAGTATATTGTATAACAAGTATACAATATATTTTCTTTAACGTAATGAGAATTTCCTTTATATCATAAAATCAGGAGATGACATGGTAATTTTCAATATACCCGGTATTAGTTAACGGGAAATATAGATGGAAAACAAATCCTCTCCCAATTTCCTTTTCTTTGATGACCACCAGAGATCGCTAATGCCGATATCATGTTTATAAAATTTAGATCCCCTGTATTGATCTGTTGTAGAAAATAGCATTATTTAGGGTATCATTAAAGAGATCGTACTTTTTATATGGAGCAAAATATACTCTGCAAAAAAAGAAACGCATAGCCCTTTTGAAATTTTAAAAATGCAAATTATGTATTTTACCAGGTAAACTGAAATGGTCGATTGAGTAATTGATTTTTTACAGGTAAGTATGAAACTTTAAAGGTCTGTTCATTTGATTTGGCTCTCTGCCAAATTAGCTCGGCGACTCTCTAAAATTGCACATCGCCTCTATCGCCATGGAATTTGGCTTACGTTTTTCACGAGAACTTTGTGCTTAATTCAACCACTACATTAAAGCGTATAAAAGGACGAAGTTTGAAGCTTGAATTCATCATAACGTTAAAATGCTGCCATGCCAAGGTTGGACCCTGCTACTCGAAATATCGTCATTGGCCGTCTCCAGGCCGGAGTATCCCAAAGTGAGATTGCACGAACTGAAAACGTAAATCAGAGCACAATTTCTCGGCTGTGGAACAGATTCCAGCAGACTGGCTCTACTAATGACCGACCGAGGAGTGGGCGACCTCGCATTACGACTCCTGGACAAGATCGCTACATCCGGGTCTTTCATCTACGGAATCGAACCGTTGCTGCAACAGCTACTGCAGTCGGAATACCTGGATTGAGAAGAATCAGCTCGCAAACAGTCCGCAACCGACTTCGACAATATGGCATTAGACCCAGAAGACCGTATTTTGGAGCAGTTTTGACACCGTTACACAGACGAGAAAGAGTCCGATGGTGCAACAGATTGAGGGGCTGGGCATTCCGCAACTAGCGTAGAATCTGGTTCAGCGATGAGTCCCGTTTTCTGCTACAGAAACGTGATGGAAGAATCCGTGTATACCGGCGCAGGAATGAACGTTTCTCTTCCTCGTGTGTCCAAGAAGTGGATAGCTTCGGTGGAGGTAGCGTCATGATGTGGGCGGCGATCTCTAATGACCGTAAAACAGAACTGGTACATGTCCCGGGCAATTTAACGGCTCAAAGGTACAGAGACGAAATTCTCCAACTTCACCTTATGCGCGTAATTGACCGACAGAGGGAGTTATTCCAACATGACAATGCTAGGCCTCACACAGCCCGCTTAACAATTGACTACCTTCAGCAGAACAACATTAATGTGCTACTATGGCCTTCCAAATCACCGGATTTGAATCCGATTGAACACTTATGGGACCAACTGGATAAACGTGTGCGCCTGCGCCAACCTCCGCCTCAGACCCTCGATCAGCTCCATCAAATGTTACAACAGGAATGGCGAACAATTCCACGCAATAACGTAAGAACATTGATTGACTCTATGCCAAGGAGATGCAGAACTGTGTTGGCAGCTCGAGGTGGTCATACACGGTACTAACTTAAACGTGACAGGAAGTGTTCTTAACTGTGATGATCTGACTTTTTTTCCACCAATATCTAAGGTTTGGACTGTAATTTTTTTCAATTGAAACAATTCTAGTGAATATCTACATTTTTTATTGTCAAATCATAATCCAAAATACATCTACTAAAATCTTTAAAAATCCATTATGCGTTTCTTTTTTTGCAGAGTATATAATACATTGTAAGCAAGTAAATGAATGCGTACAACGAATTTCTTCACATTAATTAAATGCCTGAATCAACATTAAATAATATAATGAAAGAATTATATAAGGTGTTATACAAAGTATTTTTGTTGTTTTTTATTTTGCTTGTTGTTGTTGCTTTGGGATGTTTGTTTTTACAAACATAGCAACAATTTCAACTGATTTTGCTAATGTTTGGATAGTTTTTTTTTTTTTTTTTTTTCTAATGAATTTTTTTATTTGCATTTTTCCATTGATATACAGTGTCATAAATCACACAATACATTCAACGTCTTAAATCAATGGATTTTTTTCTCACTCGCACCCCACGCATACATACTCACATACGTCTCACAAAGGTACAGTGTGTATATATATATATATATATATATATATATATATATACATACATACAGTTATATATTTCAAAACAGGTAATATCGATAGGTATTTCTTGAGAGAAAGAGCTCTTGAAATTATATTTATATAAAGACAAAAACTGGGATACATATTGAAAACACGAAAAAAATACATATACTTTATAACAAAGTAATGTTACAATAATTCTGGTTCAAAAATATTTTTCCACTTCGTCCAATGGTGTTTTTGTAATATTCCTGTATGGTATAATTCAAATATCAAAGTCAATGAAAAATCTGTATTTTTTAAAGAATGGTATCAGAATGGTGTAAAAAACATTGGAGATTTTTTGTCAAATGACTGTGTTTTTCTGTCAAAAGATGTTTTTCAGCAAACTTTCAACATTCCTAATGTGTGTGTAATGAAATACAATAGTATGATATGTGTCATATCCAGGTATTGTTTGTTTGTTTGTTTGTTTGTTTTTTTATTTATAGTCGCCTGAGCAATTTTTCAGCTATCCGGCGACATCCAGGTATTTAAAACATATGGAAGTTGACAAAACTAATACTATAAAAGATTATTCACCCTACCTACCTTTCTATTTTGTGATTTTGCTGCTTAATGAAAAATGTACAAAACCAATTTACAATTGCTTGAATAACAACAATATTATTCCTACCTCACTTTCCAAATGGAAGGATGAGTTATCTCCCTTTGGAGTTACTGATATTTGCTTACAAGATATTTTCAAAGTTTGTTTTAAAACTACTGGTGATTCTTCTGTGCAATGGTTACAGTATAGAATACTTCATCGATTACTACCTGTCAGTTATTATCTTAAAAAAAACCTCAATCTCAAGATTACAGACAAGTGCAATTTTTGCAACGATATGGTAGAAACTATTTTACATATTTTTCTTCAGAAGAACCTCCAGGAGAGTAGGATTTAATGCTATAAACATTATTTTTGGTGAATTGCCTTTCAATCAGGAAAATCGTATTTTGAATTTTATTATATTATATGTTAAACAGTACATTTTTTCATGTATATATAGAAATAACATTCCCACTGTAAGTGGTTTATTGTGCTATTTGAAAACAAAGTATTTTATCGAAAGACACATAGCAATACAAAATTCTAAATGTTTGGATAGTTGTTTATAAGTGGCGAAAGAAATTCAAATATAGTAAAATTTACATTTTAATTGCCATATATTGAACCTTTTCTATATTTATTTGTTTATTTAGTCAGACTCGGTTTTTGTTTGATGTCTGTTTATTCAGTTAAACGGTTTTCTTTTGATGCTTATTTGTTTATTCTGTCAGGCTTTGTTTTTTCTTTGAGGTTGACGGAGTCATACTTTGTTTATTCGGTCAGCAGGACATTTCCGCGTCCGTGCTGTGTATTATACACATCGTTGGTTGCTATTGATCTTCTCGAACAAGCAGAGACAAAACAAACAGAACAAAGTTTACTATATCAGAGAGATTATAGTTGTAACATTGGTTGAATTTCAATCCATTTTCACTCATTTAGATACAGGTGGAGTGGGGAAGGGGTCTAAACATTTCGCAAATTTTGGCTACATGAGGATGTTGAAATATTAATCTTTAAATTTGTCGAAGATTAGGATTCTATACAATAATGGTATGGAATGGAATTGAATCAATGTTGCATGGAGGCTATTTTTTCATAATTGAAGGAAATAACCTTGCTATCAAATGTTGTACGATGTTCATTATTACATTAGATTTTTTTTTAAATTAAACATTGTAGATAGGGGCTATATATACATACATATATCATACATAAATATGTGCATATATATATATATATATATATATATATATATATATAAAGGGGCCTCCGTGGCCGAGTTGTTAGAGCATTGCGCTCAAAATCACAAGGCCTCTCACCTCTAGTCGTCGCGGGTTACATTATCACTAGCGCCGATATATGTGAGAAAGTTTGCCAATTTACTTTCGGAAGGTCGGTGGTCTCTTCCCGGATACATTGTATCTGGGTTCTCTCCTCCAACTACAAAAACTGGACACCGGATACCTGAAAAATTCTTGAGTGTGGCGAAAACCAACTAACAATCTCTCTCTCTCTCTCTCTCTCTCTCTCTCTCTCTATATATATATATATATATATAAGACGTGCATAGGAGGGGAATTTTGATTGATATAAATTTGTAAAATCATTTGTGCTTGTATGCATTTCCATTTGTAAAAATACTATGTGTTAGGTCTTAGTGTAAGTATATAAATCATGCCATTGTCTTCAAAAATAGTGAATTCTAAAGGATCAGGCTTTCGGGTGGGGCTCTGATGGATATAAAGTGAAAATGCATTAAAATTAAATAATCTTTTAAAATCATCTACACCCGTAGAGGTCTATACCACCTCTATTTTATCATTATTATGTATGTGTATGTGTGTATGATATGTTTTTTGGTGTTTATTTAGCTATACAGACATTCATTGAATGGTTATTGAAACCTGATTGAATGATCACTAAAATATGACTGAATGGTTACTGAAACCTAACTGAAAGGTCACTAAAACCTGACTGAATGGTCAATGTTCCTGCCATTCAGTGAGCTGAATGATAACGGAATGGTTACTGAAAGGTTACTGAGAAGTACTTTATCAGTGATGATTCAGTTACCATTCAGTTACCATCCAGTCACCTTTCCTTTCACTGAAAGGGGAGAGTTCATCCTGTGTGAAGCCCCGTTTCACGGCAGGTGTGGCACGACGAAAAAAATCCCCCTTCAAAATGTGCCGGGTCAGGTCTAATTTTGCAGCCCTTCACTGGCAATGATGACGTCTCCATATGCGTGGAAGATTCTCGAGTGGGACGATAAACAATATATAACCAACCACTGCATTAAACTTGCCATTAACACACGCACAAAGCATATTAGTAAGTAATTTTGACATGACAATTATTCATCCAGTAGGATGGGTGAATGGGCTTCTAAAGGTTTGCGCCTTACCTATCCATCACTGTACTTAATATAGGAACATAAATTTAAAAACATAGTTACCCCCTGTATATAGATAAGACCATTTGGATAGTCAATTATATAATCAATTGTAGGGCAGATAGGGCTATATAAAAGCACACATATTGAAAAGATATTAAGGATGCTCCTACGCTGTCTGTATTACGAGAGTATCAAGATAACGAAGAGTTACAAGGTACTCCTCATGATACAAAAATGCAATCATTGCTCCTATATTTTTGAATCAAAATTCGTTCTTTAATAGATATAAAACGTTGAGAGTTAACTTTCATTACCGACAAATGTCATGCAAATGTGTCAACATAGTGATATAAATGAATTGCCTTCGTAGGTACAATCAAAATCGTCGGTATCTGTACCCATATTAATTTTTATTATATTTGACCAAGCAATATATTCGTTTGTTTCACGTCTCTTCGATAATTTTTCACTTTTTTTGAGACGTTAACAGCTGTAGATTAATAGCTAAACGTTTAGAAATTCACAATGCGCTCAAGGCTATAGCAGTGGAATAATTTACAGTGAAAAATCACATGAGTATATAAAATATATGTATTTTAAATTAGGCATTGATATATCATATGAAAAAAATCTATTAAAAACGATATTTGAAAAATTAAAGAAATGCAAACTTACTTTGGTTTTTCTCTAAATCTTCTCGCTGTCGAGACATGGCCTAATTTTGGATTGGTTTTCTTCAATCCTGACCCACGTAATCATGCAATTTTGTTGTAATCTTATTGTAAAGATTTTGTACAAACAAAGATAGATAAAAATGATCATGGTCCACAAGTTACTCTGGATTATATCAAAATATATACATTTTAAAATAGGTTATCATGTTTGTATAATGCTCAGGAAAAACTGGTCTTACAAATCAAGAACAACATTAATGGTAAAGAAAGGAGGCCCATGGGTCACAACGCCTATTCGAATCATATGTCTGTGAGAAGGGGGAACATCGTGCCTCTGACTTTTGACGACCATAGTTTTTCTGAAGATTATATCTCAAACCCACATAATGAGCTTACCTTATCCCCAATGGTAATGGATTGACCACATTAGAATTCACAATCCGTGCACATTTTTATGTTTGTATATTCATTTAGATAGTCTTTGAAGAATGTTTAAGATTTTCTCCATATATGTTCTATATAAACCTGCTCTACAGTGGACCTATCTCCACACAAGGACGAGTATATTGCTTATTTGATGAAATGAGCTTTCGCTGCCCTTGAGAATATATATAGAGGATCTTTAACGAGTGCTTGAGACACATGGAATTTAAAAATGAGTTGCCAGATTTAATATTCCCCACATCTTGGCGATATTTGAATCTAGTAACGAATTTCATTAATTTCACATATCATAAGCACGAGTGTAAGGTTCTATTTATCACATATCTATCAATAGACGCATATTTTTGGTTACTTTCCATTTCACATTTCTGTATAAGGAAGTGATTGATATTCAGCCTCTTTGCATCGTCTGAAAATGTCCAGGAGCAAAAGAAATAAGATCTAAAGATAAACAAGCCATCGTAATAGCTCAATTCAAATTTTAATCTTCGAATTTTAATTTTTAGCCACGTCAATCTATGATAACAACAACAAATAAAATAAAAGTAAATATAATAGGCTTGAAGAATGTTTGTAGTAAATATTTGTATCAATTTTGTCCAAAAATTTAGGGATCGTGGACATTTTTGTTTGGTAAAGTTTTTTGCGAGAATTCTTTAGTGAAATACCACATACACATGGATTGATGAAACATTTTGTGACTTGAATCCTGTTCACTGTATGCTTCTTCAATTTACACTGCTCATGAGCCGCACGATGAAAACATGGTACACTTTCGATAATTGTGTAAGACAGACACTCCGTCAGCAGACATCACTACGTTATTAATCTCCCACAACAGAACATTGTGAATATCATGAGTATTTAACGTCCATGCCAGGATGTTCTGAGAACATACGGAGGTCGCACTGACTATTGATGAAATTTTGGACATGTTCTGTAAAGTTAAAATTGTCTTTTATGCCAGGTGTCTTTACGCCATGTAGTAACATGTTGTTTTGTGCGAGATTTGAACTAAAACTGTGTTTAACAATTTTAAACTGTTTTAGATTATAGTGTAATCTCTGGACTCATTTAATCTTACTTATCTAAAAAAATGTTTTATATGTTTGGTATTTTTTATATGATATGGCATTTCAGTATGATGTAAAGTACTTTTGAACGTGTTCTATACATGGAAAAAGTGCTCAAGAAATTGGGTACATAATAATAATAATAAAATGCCAAGAAATTCTTGGCAAAATATTTGACCAGCCGACTGTTCCTTAATTTCATCTATTGTTGTAAACATAATGGACCGTAGTTGCAATAATGGAATTTTACATACATCGTTACCACCATTATGAGTAATTAAAATTTCTGGAAGGGATTCATACCTCAACAAAAGCCTAATTCTTGGAATAAGGTCCAACCATTTCATACATCCCTTTCCTTTCCACAAACATCTGTAATTTCTTCGTCTTGAACCCAATTCGACACCAACTATCAAATATCAAGCTAAGCCATCAGAAACTCGACTGGCACCGAGTTTGACATTTGCCATATACTTGATAAGGTTGTGAGTTTGATTTGTGCTTACAAATATATACTCATATCGATAAAAATGCACCTAGCCAGGTATCAATTGTTGTAATTTTGAACGTATTTGCAGGTTTTAATGTAAGTTGACCATTAATGAATAGAACCTTACTCTTCTGCGTTTCAATGAAAAACCTTAGATGACAAACAATATTCAATCTCGTAATTCCCATAGGAAATACAAATCAAAGATATGGGCAAATAAGGACTCCTGGTCATACCAGAGGTGGGATCAGGTGCCCAGGAGGAGTAAACATCCCCTGTGAGCCGTACATCCCGATCAGGTAAACCTTAGTTAGAATCAGTGTGCTACGAACGGCCTAATAATTGATATGAAACACGTCTGATGGCATTTGACCTAACGGAAGATTGTACTGGCAAACTGGATCGTTATAACGACCATAAAATGTGTGAAATGCTGACAGAATACCTGTGTGCTTATTGTATGTATTTCCACAAATTGCTCTTTCATGATTTTTTTGTTCAACTGATTGAGTAACGTGTGCACCTAGATCATCGTGTATACTGGTTATGCTCTGAGGTGACGAAAATGAAGTATTTTTCTTAAATTGTATTTTGTAATTAGTTAAGATATAATATGATCACGAATGTTCGATACCGCAAGACAGTGCTCCGACTCGAGGTTGGTGTCGTCTCCTCTGTTTGCATGAAAAGGAACTACCATTTGTCTTGGAATAAACTTTTCAGACAGTAAAGGTGATGTAATTTCATTTCTCATTTGTCCACCTTATCAAAACAAACTTTGTTATGGGCCAGAATAAACCCAAGTCCATCAAAAGCAATAACAGAATTTAAAAAAAATTACAATTATTTACAGATCAATCTATCATCGAAGAAATACTAACTTAAAGTAATTGAAGTTTACCGCTGAACAAAAATAAGCTTGTTTATTGTGCTCGAAGTTTATCGAAATCCGCCGTGAAGTCCAGTCCCTAGTAAAATAATATACAATGTATGTAAATCTATGAAGTGCTTCTTACCAAAAATGACAGTTTTTCCCACTAAAATAAACTTTTAGAGAATTCTATTTTTAGAAAATGTACAGTGGAGGTAGGCAGTGTTATTACATCACATATGTCTAAAATAGAATATCAGACTTTAAACGAGGTCACATATACCATTAAACTGAATTAAGCACACAGGTATTGCACAACAACTTTTATTTACTCTAATGGAATTTTATAGTTTGTGATGGTATTTGTTAGCTAGGGATAGCTCGTAGGTGATTTTTAACCCCAATCGTGGTATAATGGTTTCCATGGCTTTATCAAAAGCCTCGTTATCGGCAACCGTGAAATAGTTCTTCCAATTTCCCACTTCTCCTGAAATACAGAAATATAAGTCTATTTTGGACGATTACAATCTTGTTTTTCATGGTCAGTATATCAAAGTTCGAAATGAATGAAATAATTTACGTAAATGTCAAACCTTTTCCGTAGAAAATGTGCGTATTTTTTACGTGTGTCACTGCTCCAATCCCTTTTGGAATATTCTTATTCTTATGGTCTGCCATAACTCTGAATTCACACGTTCTTGCTATTTCCTTAATTAATACTGGTGTGGAATTGAGCCCAAGAAAATCCGAGATTTTCTGAACACATTCTTTAAGATTCTGCAATTTGGCATTACTGTACTTCAATAGACATTTATATGGTAGGTATATACATATGCAACATCAACATATCTAAAGTTCAAATCATCTGAGGTGTGTTCTAAAGACGTATCTTTACAACTACTTGTTAATTTGAGTTCTAATTAACCTAACTTCACCTCAGATCTTAATATTGAATGAAGTGAAATCAGTTGATAATATAGACTTACAAACAGTATAATCACATTTTAATTCTGACTGAGGTTTATACGGCATAGATGAACAGGAATGTTTGTATGAATTTGTTTTGGAAAGTAGGCGTGGCATCCCTAAAAGTTATGATTTATTTGATGTACAAAGTCACAGAAGGAAATATGGATTTTCCAACGTGACCAAACATTATCATCATGCTAATGTGTTGTTTCGCCTCATGTATTGATGACAATCAAATGTAGATTCAGATTTTCATGTATTCTATTACGTTTCTTTTTAAATTGCATGACAAGTTTATATTTTTGAGAATTTTAAGGGAAATGTGAAACATCACCAATTTTGTGATACCATATCCCACAAAATGTTTAGATATTTAATTTAAATGTTTTATGTTTTTGCACATCATTAATGAAATATTTTCAAATCTATATTTATACAATTACATGGAAACCCTTTCTAACTATTTTTGAAAAAAATGGAAATGTTAGGTACTTCGGACGTTGAAGCCGTTATTTAGAATTATCTACCTCTGAACAGGATTGGGTTGAATGAAATTGAGCAAGAAAGCTCCAATGATTTCAAAATGCTTTTCGGGGAATCAAAGGGATGATGAAAATAAACAATGAATCAATCTACAAAATCTTATATAACCTACAACTGATACACTCCAAAATATTCTCGACCGACTAATTATACGAGACACAAAAGTTGAACAGTAACATGGATTCTATGCTCAATTTGTTTTCGCGTAACGACAAAAGAAGAATGGTGAAGTTTGAATAAATACTTCATTTTCTACGTTCTTGTCAAAACATACACAGATAAACAGTATCTTTATTTAAAATATATGAAAAATAAATATAAATTGCCGTTACTATTTTCATGTCTTCGTATGAAACCCCCAGAAGAGGGTAATCAGGATTTTCGTCTTTGAAATTCTTCCATTCTTCAACCCATTTGACCCAACTTCCACAAACGACTGTGTTACCATGCATGTAAAAGTAACATTTTCAGTATAATTCTTTCATCTTTATGTTAACATTTTGAATCTTCGTCTTTATTCATATGTTATAATATCGCTTATGCATACATATCTTCTAATTTTCAGGATGTGATTTGTAATATACTGAATTGCGTGAAACTTAGAAGGTAGTATAGTGTGTCGCACTCATTGAATCACTAATATAGGTGGTATTATGGCAGTGAAAGTTATTTTACATAAAAAACTCAATATAAAAATTTTGCTCATGGAATTTCTTAACATTGTTGAATGTAATTAAAGCCACAATCATTGCAATAAAATGCTTATACTATGTTTTAGAATCCATTGTTTACTTTACATCTGAACTGATTTGATATCGTGACTCAAGGTTTATTAACTCTACACAACGAAAATTAAGTGAAAGAAAGCTCCCCAACAATCGCATTGCAGTGTCACGAATCATTTAGTCACAGATGGTGATATTGTCATGGTTTATCAAAACGAGAACAACGTCCGTGATGTATCTCTATACGGTGTAAGACAGACGACCACGTCCCTGATACAGTAATGATTTGGAATGAAAATGCGGGAACATTTTCTAAACTTCGTGTACACGTCAGAAGGTATTCAACCTAATACCAGAGTTTGACAGCTCTATAATCATTATTATCATATGTAAGTTCAGCTCAGGTGTAGATAAGTAATAAAGTCTGATTTGTGAAGTTTGATTACATTTTACTGTAAGTTTGTATATTTCATTGATAGATTTTAGTGTAAATTATTGGAAAGAAATTGTTAAATCTTTGATTGATGTTAACTCGGACCCATAACATTGGATTATCGCATAATTGGAGTGACTTGTCTAAACAATGTAACTTTATCAATTAATATCAATATCATTACCATTGCCTCTGATGTAATGTCTCAGGAATTCAGAAAAGCCCATATCTTCCATATTAGTTGTTCTGATTTTTTTGTTGAATTCAAAATACGAAACTGCAGCGTCCTTTGGATTTCGATATACAAGAATAATTTTGCAACGCTTCTCCAAAAGGCGTTTTGGAATGTGTCGTGGATACATATGAGAGGTATATATCCCATTGGTGGCTTTGACAACTTTCAACGTTTTCATAGGACTGTACTCTAAGACTGGTATAAGCTTTTTCATGAAGTCAGTGTTTCCTGCCTTGAGCATACTACACACCTCATATGTCCAGTGAGTACCTAATGGAAAATGTTTTCATGCATAAGTCTTGGTCGAATGGTAAAAAGTCAAAATGATATTTACATAGTCCTGGTATCTCCGTTTCAATTAATTTTGCTACACCTTCCCAGCAGGTTTTGATCTTTTTCAGATATAAGATTATATTTGATTCAGAACCAACGCACAGTATCATTTGGATCTAACTTTGTGATAAACACTACTTGTCAACAATACGACAAAAGAGATACGGAATACAAATGCTAAAATCTACTTGTACTTTAAATACCTGACTTGGGATACGTAGCTACACATATTTCGTCACCTTCGAAGCCAAGTTCATTGCGGTCCGCTAAATATTTGGTGACATCTGTTGTCCCTTTATGTTCTAGCAGGTTTGAAAAAAAGTACCCATCATACTCAACGACTGTGCTGAATGGTTCCCCTTTCTCATTCAATAGGGGTTTCATTCCTGCAGTGAATGTAAAGAACTATGTATGACACAAGAAATTATCCGTGGTATTCTATCATAGGGTGCCAGGATTCTTAAGTCAATACCGAATTCCTAATGCATTCAGATTTAAGCCTGAAAGGTGTATGGTGCCTTATAAATCAGAAAATTGTGATTGAAGAAGACAGTTGTCTGTTCAAACGCTGTATCATATCAAAAACAGAAAATTACTCAATAAAGAATTATACAAATCAGACCACTTTTTAATTATTTGTTTTTAATTTTTACGCAATATATCCTTTATTACTTTCACAATCTATAAATACAAAATGAAATATAAATACAAAAAAACCTATTATTTACAAAGATTATTTTCGTAGATTGATTGAATATGTATTGTTTAACGTCCCGCTCGAGAATTTTTCACTCATATGGAGACATCACCATTGCCGGTGAAGGGCTGCAAAATTTAGGCCTGTGCTCGGCGCTTATGGCCTTTGAGCAGGGAGCGATCTTTAACGTGCCACACCTCCTGTGACACGGGGACTCAGGTTTTGCGGTCTCAGCCGAAGGTCCGCCTCATATAGTTACGACAAGGAAGGGGTACTGAGGACCTATTCTAACCCGGGTCTCCACGGGGCTTTCTTTAGTAGAAAAAGATAACTGGTATAATATATATAAAAACAAAGTAATGAAGATTTACGATAAAAGAATATGTGATTTCAACTACAAACTATTGAATAATACGATATGTTGTAATAACTTTCTGTTCAAGTGTAAATATAGATCTTCTTTATGATAGTGAATATGTTCAAATGTTATGAAAAAATGGATCTAGTGTTACATATTAATGTAAAATGGAAACATAATGTTAGATTTCTATCAAGAAAGAAATACCAAGGTATAGTTTCAAATACTATTATATTGTTCCTAGCGTATACGATATACAAGTGTAGAATGTTTTGTAGATGAAACAAATAACATGCTGATTTTCTATGTTTAAAATGATATAAAAAGCAATATGGAATTGTTTTCGAAACTATCAAATACAATATTGTATAAAAATAATATTGAGAGATTTGTTGATTTACTATAATTAACATGCAACATACAGATATATTCGCTATACTAATTAATTAAATATGTGATGTGTTAGAGGATGTTAGAGGATGTGTCTGAGGATTTTGCTGTCCCTCAGTTGGACATCTATGGTGTGTTTATGGATTCTAGTGCCTGATTGGTATCCCTTGGAAGTGTGTGTGGGTCCTTCTATCAAATCCATTTTTGAAAATTCATATTTTATGTTCAAATTGAATTCATATTAATTATAGAGATTTAGCATATTTACTATTTGATAAAAAATATTTTGTGAATGTTTTTTTCTCTGTAAGGGTAACAAATTATGATCTATGTTGCTATACTGTATTAATATCAGTTATTTTGTTAAAGTTATTATTCTAACTATCTTGACCCGGGATAAGTAGAACTTGTAAATGGGTATTTATAGTGATTATTAAAAGATTAAAAAGAACAACAAAATCTTCGAACAACGCTGAAATACTGCTTTTTATGCAAGGCAATGTCCTAAAAAAGGGGGAATAAAATTGGAGATAATTTTTATCTGAACATAAGTAACTGTCTGTAGGAAACCACAAACTATATTTAATTGCCACGCTTGTACGTATATGCATAATTCTATTTCTTTTTTAATATAACAGAAAGCTCCCCGGTGTACAGGGAAGCAGTTCCTCAACACGAGGTCAGTGTTGGATTGTCAGGTGTGAGGTGTGCCCCACGGGTAAACATGGGTAGCTTTCATAAGTCATTCATATATAATATATCAACGTATTTAGTATAATATTTCATAGTATCGACTTATTCATTCAGTACATTATTTCACATATCTCGTATATCAGTTCTATAATGATGATACAACCAATGTGTTAATGTATTAGTTTCATAGCTTACATATATCATTTACACAAATCTTTTAACTTATCATGTATATGTCTTATTCGAATATATATATATATATATATATATATATATATATATATATATATATATCTGCGTGTGTGTGCAAGGTAATTTTAGAAAACTTTCAATCAGTCTCCAGATTATAGATAGATAAATATAGGTCATGTATGATTGATTCATTCTTTTCGAGACAGGTTACATTTTAAACCTTACACAGGAAATAACTACACATATTTTATGATACCGACTTCAGCAGCCTCGCCAATGTTTGCTTATATTTCATTTTGGCGGTAAATCACAACCCCATGTTACCTATATACCTACATACATATCAAAATAACTATCAAATATGCAATGCTCGCTAGAGTTTTTACGCATTTAAATCACACTGTATGACTATAGCGCATACATATAACGGATTCATTAAAACACACACACACACACACACACACACACACACACACACACACACACACACATATATATATATATATATATATACGCAAGTGCTGTACATCTGCAGTGTGCAATCTGGGCGGGTTTTGAAATAGCCTTTTGGATTGTTACTTTATGGACGTTATGAATCCTCCATCATAGGAATACAAGTGCCAATGAAATGTTAAATAATGTCGTAACGATTACGCTGTCAGTCAACTTTTCTGTAACGAGTCTTAATTACGGTTATGTAAAACGTATCATAATGTAAGTGTAGTTTGAAGATGTTTTATTTTCTTATTCCAGATAAAATGAACTTACTTCAAGTCAACGATGGTAGTTCTTGCAGTATCTATAATAAATTCCAACATATGAATAAACACCAACATGAAATATCAGTGACAGGCTTTGAAAATACTGGTAATGTTGATACCGGAGTAGAGAAACATCAGAACTGATAGGTATATTTTGTCGTTTTCCTTCCGTTCATTGAAGACAACATATACTTACCACACATCATTAGCAACTCCATTTATGGAACACACTGTATGTGCACTATGCATTAAACCAATTTATGAAACGCCCTGTATATTCTGCTTTTAATTTCTTAACATGAATGAAAAAAGAAAATGAAATACATTGTTGAAGATTTATAAACTTGTGCACCGACCTAATTTATGAAATACCTGTATTACATCACTGATGTATACTAAGCGAATTCACGAAACACCTTGTATATTGAAAACGATAAAACTGACACAACAAGTCTCTTGATGCCTATAAACCTTTGAACATAAATGCTTAATAACTGTTCATGAATGTCGTGAATATGTTTTCACATATCTCTTCTATATACTGACAGAAAAATAATTATCATTATGTAAATTGTGTTGTGACGTAAAAGTCGTCTTACTCTACAGGTGCTCTTATTCTAGTTAACGTGGACTTACTTTTAGTCAGTGATTGAAAGCCTTTCAGTATTATAAATAATCAATTCCTGAGAATAAACACCAACATGAGATGTCTGTTAATTGTTTATGCCGTCACACAGTGTTAGGGATCAAGAATCAGAACGTAGCAAGGAAATTCAGTCGTTTCTAGCAGACCTACAATGTTTCTAAGGCTACGGACAACATACCTGTTATATGTGTTTTGATAATATAAATGTCAGAGCGATCCAAGTTTATTTTTGTTATCAGCATATATACAAGCCGAATAACCAAATCGGACGTTAAAGCTGACATGTATTAATAAATACAGTAAAATTATCGGAGTCTGCCATATTTCTCTTCATATTCGATAAATTTTCTATTGCTATATACATCAGGGTTTGATGGTCTATAAGGAGCCAATATTTGCTACGCTTCACTTCACATCTGTGTTTCTGATTTACCTCTGCGGATACTCTCGACAGGTAATACGTACATCGACGATAGTTATGTATATGATATCAAAAACAAGTGAAATTAAGTTTTACAACACAGTGCCGTGCTCCAAAATTACAATAAAACATCGTACATCAGTAAAGCATTGTTACAGTCTTGGATAACTATATTTAGAATGCATGCATTTACGTGTAGTTGCAGTAAAGATAATAAACGCGGAGAGATATTTTATCAATTATTCATTGATAGTGTTGATAGTGGAATAAGCAAAGGGCATAAAATATATACCATTCATTATTCACAATCACTTCAAGCAACATGTAAATACTTATATACTATCATAATTTGTGCACCTGACATGTATACTCGCCATGAAAACGCATCGAATGCGGACGACTATGTACCAGGCAATTTAAGGTTTGACCTAGGACAAATTGCAAATGTTTTTAAATATGCTTTTTTCTTTTCTAAATGTTGTTCAAATAAACATATTAAAAATATAGGAAAAAAATTAGTGGAACACTACTAAATTCAGCGTTACATTTTGGAGGTATCTTTTATGACGAAATGGTGAGAACCACATTTATCCCGAGTAGGTACATCAAATATTTTTATATATTAGGTAATTACATTGTCACTATAATACTTTCAAGCACTCATGGTAGTGGTTTAAAAAAACTGCTAGTTCAAAACATTTTCCCCAAATATGCTGAATCAGTAGGTTTGCTAGATACCTAACCGGAGGTTTATGTTGCGATTGATTGATAGAGCCCTGCTTGTGCCGGCTGCGTCAAACCTAAGACGTTTGAAATAGGTAGTTATTGCTCCTTCACCAAGAGCACAGCATTCTGAAGTGAGAACCACGGGTCTTTTGGATATGACCTTAAAAGCGGAGGTCCCGTGTCGCAGTAGGTGTGGCACGTAAAAGAACCCTCACTGCTAAAAGCTGTACTTTGTACGAAATGAATTGGTACGGACGACTACCTAACAATCTAAGAGTTATCACGTTTTTATTCACCAATCTTTTAATATCTAGATCCGGGTGTTTAGATTAGACTGATCACTTACATGCTCCTTAGTGTCTTTTATAGATGTAACTCTTTGCCTTGATTAAAGCCATACTAATAATCTGGTAGATTCAATGGCAAATCTATTAGGCCATGTTTAGATTTTCTGGTCACCTATTGATATTCTAGTTTTTTTTCTTTTAAAGTTGCACAATGAACAAGTGTATATTCTGTGAAAAGCCACTTTCTGATGGTCAGGCAACAGTAACCTTGACTGCCAAATGTTGCAATGGAATTGAGACAGCCAATGAAGAACGTGGTGGTAGCATCCATGTTTTTCCCAGCCAAGTTGTGCATGTAAACTGTAGTCGGAAGTATGTCAACCCTAATGCCATAAAGAGAGACCTGAAAATGAAACACTCTGTTGGTCCTTCTGAGACAGAATCACCCCAATGTGCACTTCAATCATCTGAAACAGCCGTTAATTATAAAGACAACTGTCTTTTCTGTGGTTGCCCAGACATTTATGAGGGCCTAAAAGTTGAGTATAAGTTAGTTCCAGTGAGAACTCTTGGTTTCCAGGAAACAATTCTGAAGGCCTGTGGTGAATTCAGTAGCAATTGTGTTGAGCGAGTCAGAGCACATGTACTCTATGTGAAGGACCTTCCTGCAGCAGATGCTGTTTATCACAAGATTTGCAACATCAACTTCAGGACTGAATATACCACAGATTGTGCTCGCCCAGAGTCACGCAGCACAAAAATGTAAGCGATCGAGTGGCGGGCCAAAGGATTTGGTTAGAGAAGAGGCATTCCAGAGAGTAGCAGACTATCTGGAGGAGAATGACGATGAGCAGATAGCAGTTACTGACCTTATAGGGAAAATGACAGAATACACTCAAACAAGTCTATTGATCCATACAGTTTCAAACATATGAAAAGTGAATTGAAGAAACACTTTGGAGAGCGCATTGTCATTTTAGAGTTGAATGGAAAGCCAAATGTGGTCACCTTTCGTACCACTGTAGCCAGAATTGTTCAGGACTTCCACTGTCAACAACAAAAGCGTACCTTGAATGAAGCAGACCAAATCATTGAAACAGCTGCCAAACTTACAAAGAATGACATCAAGGATGTTAAAATATCCAAAGACACCTAGCCAGCTGATGACAGTATGTCATCCTCTGATAGAGCGTTAAAGATTCTGCCAGGATCGCTGTTGAAGTTTCACCGGGTGCTCTTTCCAGAAAAGGATGTTGCTGTAAAACTTGCTTCTATAGGCCAGGTAATCACGCAAGCAACACGCCCAAGAGTGTTTAAGTCCCTTCTTCAAATTGGGTTGAGTGTCCAATTGCACCACCATTTGCCGTCCAAGTTCCTGATAGAATCTCTCCATGAACATGGATTTTGTTGTTCATATTCAGTAATGCACGGTACAAAAATACATAACTTTACTTCAGATAACTATCTGCAATATGCTGCAGATAATGTGGTTCACATTGTGCGAAGCATTGACGGCAAGGATACATTTCATGGTATGGGGATCATCGCAGCTATTACACCTGCAACAAATGTGACCCGACCTATCATCGGAAGAGCAGATGTGACTTCACAAGAAATTGCCTCTGTGGGGCGCATAAATATACACAGATTCACATCAGGGAACGATTGTCTGTATTCTATGTGCAATCAACCACTCCAGTCGACATGTGTAAAGGAACCATACACAGACTTTGCGCTACTGTGGAAGGTTTCACTGTTGCTCAAGGTGTCCCGACCAATCTGGTCTGGATTCATGCAGATGGTCTATGAAGGTGACAACCCAGGGAAAGCATCAGTGATGTTCTTACCCATGATAGATCTGCATATATTCAACACTCAAATTTGTTTCAAACCATGCAGCCAAGTACAACTGCATTGCAGTTGTAACTTTTGACCAGCCTCTTTGGTGGAAGGCAACCTTGATTGTAGATAGTGCACTTGCAGACAGTGAATTTCACTTTGTGGGAGGCTTCCATACTTAAATGAGTTTTTTGGGGTCTATTGGTCACTTAATGGGAGGCTCTGGGCTACAGGAGCTTCTTGGAGTAGTCTATGCAGGCAATACTTTAGGGCATATGCTCTCTGGCAAAGCAGCATCTCGAGATATGAGAGGACATATCCTCACATATTCAGCACTTAACACTATGTTGACTGCAAAAGCACTTGGCATTGATGTTCCACAAGCAGACCCAGAACAAGACATTCTACAGCAATACTCGGAGGAAGATGAGTTTCATGATATACCAGCAGATAGTGGTCATCTGACAGAAGAGAGCTCCCTCATGGCTAGAGAAGTAGACAATCTGCAGGGGCTAGCCAATCTCATAGAAAAACTCTTAGCTGGAGAGGTCTCAGATATTGATGCTCAAAGCATTGACACACTGACAGAAATTGGTGAAAGGATCCAGCAAGAGAAAAATAATCTTCAGAAACTACAGACTGTAAGGTTGTGGCTTCAGTATATAGAAATGGTTGACGTACTTCGACGATTTCTAAAGGCTGAGGGAATGGGAGATTGGGCTCTCCATCTACATAGTTTGCATGATGTGCTTCCTTATTTTGCAGCCTCTGGACATAACTTGTATCTGAAGAGTGTCCACATTGACCTGCAGAAGATGTCTAAACTGCAAGAACAAAATCCAGAAGTGTACAGACACTTCAGTGAGGGATTGCGTGTAGTTCGACGATCAGACAGACCCTGGGCAGGATTGTCAACAGATCGTTCCATTGAACAGTGTCTGATGCGCAGTGTCAAAACAACTGGAGGCTTGACACGTGGGCGTGGCTTGACAGAGACCGAGTGTGTTGTGTGGGTTCTGTCCGGCATGCACTGAGATTAACAGTACTATGCAGGAATTGACAGGGATCACATACACTACAAGTGGGCAGCACAAAGAGACCACTTCAGCACGACTAGCAAAGGGATACCAGTGACACCCAACAATTACTGCAATACTTGTCACAAAGAAATTCCTTTAGCATAAATCCTTCTTTAAGGAACATTGCAACGGGAGTTACAGCACGTGCAAATGAAAATGTACATGATGCCAAAACAGTAGGCGACAAGATTCTGGTCTCAATGGAAGGACAGAAGGTCACAGACCTTCAAAAGAAGTTTTCAGGCATTAACAATGGATGCTAAGGCATATGTCAAGATCAGAGATGAGGAGGTACATGTAGATCCTCAGTTGCTTTTCAGCACCTTGTTACCGCTGGTGTGAGATGTAATGATCTATCTGAAGTGTTCATATATGAACTCTGTACATATCCATCAGCACTCTTTGACTCCAAATATGTCATTCATGAGACCAGCAAATAAAGCTACTCTGGCAAATTCTTTGTGGTCCCCACAGTTTGAAAGTGCTGTTGGTCCACAAGATCAGGTCCGGTTTGTCCTTGATGGTAAAGCACTGCTACATCGTATCCCATGGTCCATTGGGATGACTTGGGATGAACTTTGTTCACTGTACATGCAGTATGTTTTAAGCAGATATGGAAAGTGCGTCGTAGTGTTTACGGATACAGCAATGCTCCAAGCTCAAAAGACTGCACACATCTCAGACGAAGTGGTGGTGGTGCAGGGATTGAAGTACACTTCACTGGTGACATGACTCTCAAGATGAATATATATATATATATATATATATATATATATATATATATATATATATATATATATATTTGTATAAGATAAAATATTCCTTATTTCCTCCAAATTAATGGAAAGTATATCAAAATCGTTATCATTTCATAAAAAAGGTCATGTAGGAACGCAAATTTTACGCAAAATGTAAAAAGGTAGATATAGATATCAATAAAGCGTACTTTTATTTCAACGCGGTATTGACACGGTGTAAATGTTAGTAAATATTAAGTCAGACACGTAGACAGGAGGGTTGGGAAAAGGAAAAAAGACTGGCCTGCCCCCTCCCCCATTTTTTTTGACAATTTACATTTCCTATATCTATATTTCAATGTGTGTTTAATAATGAATTCAAATATAAACACCAATGCAACTCCTGTAAGTTTCCACAATCGTATATTGTCAATCCAAATGATAAAACAGTTTACATTTATAAATGCTCGTAAGCTTACATTGATATCAGTGACCAATTTTCTTTCATATTTTGTAATAATAAGTATAGTAACTATACTGGGACCTGCTGCATCCCGTAATTTGAAGTAGACAAAGGGAACATTCTACCGAATTTTAAACTTTTAAACACGTAATTAAAGTTTTAAAAAAAAGAATTCAAGTTATAGTCCATATGTAATAGATAACCCAAGCTCTGGTAGAACGGTTTCCATGGCTTTGTCAAAAGCCTCGTTTTCGGCCACCGTGAAATGATTCTTCCAGTCTCCCACTTCTCCTGCAGAAGAAAAAATAAACCAGTTTTATTTTTTATCGGAATAAGCAATGCGTATGCGAATTTCATTAACAAAGGTGATATGTTGAAACCTAGAATATACAAGGAACAAGATGCACGAACTCTTATTTTGATATTCCTTGGGTTATAAAACTTGAGACAGAGATATAGGGGAGATTAAGTGATTTAAATATCAAACCTTTCCTGTAGAAAATGTGCGTATTTTTTAAGGGCGTTAAATATGCCATATTCTGTGGAACATTTGAATTTTTGTGGGCTGCCATAATATTGAATTTGCATTTCTCCACTATTTCATCAATTAATTGTGGTGAAGATTTTACAGAAAGGAAGTCTGATATCCTCTGTACACTCTCCTTTAGATTCTGAAATTAATCAATTAATACCGTTAAAATAAGAACGCCCTGGAACAAACTATTATTTTAAAATGTTAACATGATGTAATCGAATATATATATATATATATATATATATATATATATATATATTAAATGTGAGTATTATGAATCTCAAAAGGAACTCACATTGTTTAAATGTTTTGGACTTTTAAAGAGGAAAAGTAATTGTAGATAATAACGGTCAACAATAACTGTTACCATTTTCATGTCTTCGTATGCTATCTGTAACAATGGATAATCGGGGTTTTCTTTCTGAAATGTTTTCCATTCCTGAATCCACTTCATCCAGGTCCCACACAATACTATATCATAAAAAGGAAGAATATGTGAGGTACGTTGCACATCGATGAAGAAAAACTACAGTAGGATTGGACTGCTTTAAACTGTTTGGAACTGTCATCAAATTTATGTATGATATTCCTTTCTGGAATATATGTTTACAACTTATATGAAAGTATTCATGATTATAAAATGATCCCCGTGAGGATCCGGGTTGTTAGAATAGATCCTCGGTACCCCTTGCTTGTCGTAAGAGGCAACTAAATGGGGCGGTCCTTCGGGTGAGACCACAAAAACCAAGACCCCGTGTCACAGCTGGTGTGGCACGATAAATATCACTCCCTGCTCAAAGGTCATAAGGGTCGAGCAGAGACCTAAATTTTGCAGCCCTTCACCTGCAATGGTGTCGTCTCCATGTGAGTAAAGGATTCTCGAGCGGCGGGACGTTAAACAATATATGATCAATCAATAAAATGAGCTGCTGGCAAATGACAAATTATCACCTATCACCTGCATGTGCTGATTATGTCTCTCAATTTATTCGTTACTCAAGTTGATGAAGTTTAATAATAATAATAATAATAATAATAAATTTATTTTGTAAAGCGTAAAGCCCATACTGCTCTAAACGCTATTTAAACAACAATAAAATAAGTGAAATGAGGTATATAAAAACAGATCGTAGTAGGTCCCAGATTAGTTGTAGCATGTGAACAGATGGGTCTTTAATTTAGATTTGAAGGTACAGAGACTGGTGGCAGTTCTGATATCATACGGAAGAGCGTTCCACAGTTTAGGGCCAGCAACACTAAATGCTCGAGTTTGAATCACCGTTGAGGTGGTAAATGGCACTCGTAGTAGGCTCTGGTCACTGGACCGCAGTATTCTGGAGGGAGCATAAGGTGTTATGAGTTCTTGCAGATAGGATGGGGCTGTGTCGTGTACTGTTTTGTACACCAACACCAATGTCTTGAAAATGACTCTTTGCTGAACTGGAAGCCAATGGAGAGAGCGTAGTACAGGTGTAATTCTGTCATATTTGCTGGTGCCTGAGATGATTCTGGCAGCAGCATTTTGGATAGATTAAAGCCGCTGGATCTGCGTTGATGGTAAGCCGCAAAAGAGAGAGTTACAGTAGTCCAGCTTTGTTGTTATAAAGGTATGGACAACATATTCTAACGATTCCCTGTCTAGATATCTTCTCAGCTGGCTCAGGTTCTTAAGGTGGATGAAGGCACCTCTGCACACTGATGATATATGTGCCTCCATGGTTAAGTGTTGGTCAATTGTTACACCAACTCCCTTGGCCTTAGCAACAGGAGTGATAGAATCGTTTCCTACTTGCAGTGATGGTATGTGCAGCTTAGATGCCATTTGTTTTGAGGATATTACTAGCACCTCGGTCTTGTCTGTGTTGATCTTGAGGTGATGTTGAGCCATCCAGGTTAGAACTGACCTCAAGCATGACTCCATCTGACTGACTGCAAGAGCAACCTGTTGAACTTTAAAGCTGATATACAATTCATTGTCGTCAGCATACATGTGGTACAAGACATTGTTCTTTCTGAGAAGGGTCCCCAGGGATGATGTGTAGATGTTGAATAGGACAGGCCCAAAGACCGATCCCTGGGGAACACCGCAGCCCAACTCAGTGGCACCAGATTTTGCCCCCTTCACTTTGACAATCTGGGTCCGATTGGTAAGATAGGACGCGAACCACATGAGCACAGTGTCCTTAATTCCAAGGTACTTGAGTATTTGTAGCAATCGTGAATGATCCACAGTATCAAAGTCAGCTGATAGGTCCAACTGCACTATCAAGACAGCTTTCTGCTCTCCAATGGCACAAACCACATCATTGTGAACTCGCAGAAGTGCCGTCTCAGTACTATGTCCCTGACGGTAAGCTATTTGGAATGGCTCGAGTAGATCATTCTCACTGAGGTAGGTATGTATCTGTGCTGCTACAACTTTCTCAATTAACTTGGATACATATGCAAGGTTGGACACTGGCCGGTAGTTCTTTGGTACATCAGGGTCTAGTGAAGCCTTTTTCAGAAGTGGTGTCACAATAGCTCCTTTGAAAGATGTTGGGAAGGAACCACTCTCAAGTGACTTATTTATGATGGACGTGATGATGGGAGCGAGAGTTGTGACCTCTTGCTTCACAAGAGATGTGGGCAGAGGGTCAAGTTCATATGATCACTTTTAAAATCAAGTTGGCTATTGATAAATGAGTTAATATTACCAGAGTTTCACAGTCTCGTTTAAAGTCAGTACTTCTTAAATTCTATGTTCGTAATTACGATACCATCTACAATTAGTCGAATGCTGTCTAACATTATTGATATCAATTGTTAGGCACTTCCTTGCATATCAATTTTAGTTACTGATTACTTCGTTTATAAAGGGCTTACGGGGGATGTGACTGGTCAACAGGGGGTGATTACACCTACTGTACACCTTATCCCATCTCTAGTGTACCCAGGGGTCTGTGTTTGCCATACATTTCAATTTGCATTAGCTATATTCACATTTCGAAATACGATTTAAACGAAAAAGAAAAACCTCTAAACCTACTCTAAGAGTATGCTAAGAGAACTTATAAGATTTACAATTGTCGACGACGTGTCTATGATGATGTATTCTGATCAAAAGAAACGAAAAATATAGTACATTTTTATATCTATTTTCAAACATGAGAAATACTTAATAATTGATTTGTTAGTAACATAGAAATGATGCAAACGCTGTGTAAATAATCCAAATGCACAACTACTAAGATAAGTACAGTCATTAACAGTTAAAGGTAACTCAATATCGATCTTGTGTGGCTCCCACAAGCACCAATGGCTGCCTAACAACGCCTTCTCATGGACGTAATTAGTTTCTAAAACTGTCAAGGGAAGTTCCACTTTAACTGCAGGGCTTGAGTCGATTGTTCAAAAGTCGGAGGCAGCGGTTGTATTTAGCGGATCCGTCTATCCAGTTCGTCCCATCTATGTTCGACAAGGTTTAAATCCGGTGATTTGAATGGCCAAGGAAGTACCTAGATATTATGTCTTTGACGAACAGTATGTGGTCTGACGTTGTCATGTTGGGATACTACTCCGGGATGCCGCATTATTGGAACCACGTCTGGCTGTATGGCTTCATTACTATACCGCTGAACCGTCAAAGCATCTTGTTTGTGAACCAATGTTGTCCTGTTTGTATTGGATATTGCTGAAGTCATCCTCGAAACCTCTCAGCCTCTTAGATGCAATTATGCGCAAAACGTTCATTTTGGCGCCTATATACTCTGAGTCTTTCGTAAGGCCTCTGCAGTAAACATCAAGTTTTGTCGCTGAACCAAACTGTCAGCCAGCGATGCCGCAGCCATACTCAATGAGTCTCAGACCATTGAAGTCGGTTCCGTCGATGTTGCGGAGTCAGAACATTGCCACGAACAGGTATACGCACTCTAATTCCAACACCCGTATTCGATTGCGAACAGTCTGAAATTGTGTGAATCCCAAGAATGGCAGATGCTGTTGATGACGCTGCTGTGAATCGTTGGCGAAGATGACGCAATTGGATGAAGCGATGCTGTGCTTCTGACGTCATACGTGGTCTACCTGGGCTATGACGATGATCTGTTTTTGCTGTTGATATCTGTCCCAAAGTCGAGATATGGTGCTTTGTGCAGCGTTGAAATATTTTGCAGCTACAAATTCTTACACACCTGCTTCCAGTAAGCCAATATCCTTGTTGCGCTGCGCAACATTCAGACGTAGTATTTCTCAGAAAAAAGATTACATTTAAAGACAACGCAATAAAATATCGAGATCCCATGCATTTGATAGACTATTGATTCGGAATCACGTGCATTAGAAACTTACAACAATCGAGATTTACACAGTTCGATTTTAAGATCTTATCAAAACACGTTTTACTGTCCTCAATTTGATAGAATATCCAACCCATAAATATGATGTAACAATGAGTAATCAGACGATTCATTCCAGACAAAAAAGTATGACAAAATTATTTGAAAACATTCTGCAAAAATTCTACGTGTCGTTTTTGATCACTTTATTTCCTTACCATTGCCACTGATGAAATGTCGCAGGAATTCAGAAAAGCCCATATCTTCCATATCACATGATCTAAGCTTTTTGCTGAAATTAAAATAGGAAACAGCAACGTCTTTCGGATTCCGGTATACATGGATAATCTTGCAGCGTTTCTCCAAAAATTGTTTTGGCATGTATCTTGGATAAAGATGAGTGGTGTATGTATGACTTTTTGATTGTGCGTCTTTCAAATATTCCTTGGTGTAGAATTCGAAGATTGGCACCAAATTGTCCATGAAGTCAGAACTTCTTGTCCTGACCATGTTACATATCTCGTATGTCCAATGAGTACCTGATAAATACAAATCACTTGATACTAGTACTTGTGTATATTCATAGCTGTAGTAATTTAAAATGTTTCAAATGAATTATATCACTTAAATGGGTATATTTTGCTGACTTATTTCAAGTAGGAACGTAAAGTAGGTACACATACATTTAACAATAAGCATAGACTCAAATGGGCTCTGTAACCGACAATAAAGAAGTTTTTCAATACATTTACATAATAAAAAAGTGAAGATAACGAACAGTGATCAGTCTCATCACATATATTTTTATGAAAATTGCATAAAGATGATAGTTAACTTTTGCATGAGATGAACAGAAGTGACGTAATGTGCATTGATAGCACAGCACAATATGAAACAGTATTGTCGCAGATAATTCAATTTATGCTGCTGTGAGAAATCTCATAAATTTTACACCGTCGGATAGTTCCTGATTTAGTAAGCCAATCACAATCTTCGTTTTTTGTTGCACCATTGTTTTTAAAAACATTCAAATTTATCATAGTGAGATAAGTAGACTCTTTGAATTCATCGATCTGTCGTTTCACCAATCCTATTCACGACTTTATTTCTCTAAAACAGTGGGGTTCCAAGGGAAATAAGTTGTAAAAGTACATGTGCTTGGAAAACCGCGTGGTTTTATAAGCATGGCAGGGGTGGATCCTGCTTCTGCGAATTTCCATATCTGTCTTCTGGGACACTCGTTTATTCGATGACTTGGGGAGTTTATGAACTTTTATTCGGATTTTAAAAATCTTGATTTAGACTTCGACAAATATGAAATATCTGTCTGTGCTAAAGGGGGACTGCGGACATGTGACCTTCATCATATGTTAAAAGCTATAACTGGGGTTCCGTACATCTATTTTATACAGACAGACAGTAACGACATTGGCCATTTAGCAAATACGAAACTTGTTACCAACATTCTAACTCTAGCATCTACAGTTGTGGTAACCATATCGGCAGCCTTTGTAAACTTCTGCTGTGTCAATTACCATGTTATCTGCCTATTTGATAGGCCTCTTCAATGAATAAAATTTGTAAACCAGATGCTCCGTGAATGATGGGACATTTGACACTATCAATTACAAGGGCCGTCAGGTGATATCCATACATCATATATTTTACACACCATGTGCAAGTTTATGTCTGCTTTGTGAACCTATGTATTCTAAACACTTTCTTACTCAACTCATACCTCAGCACCAAGCATCTCAACCTCCCAAGCGGAAGCGAAGTGCGCCAAAAGACACACCCACCAGCTGCACCGTGGTGAATCAACAACCAACCGAATCTATGTCACCTGCATCTCAAAACACCCAGAGAGTTCATTCGGATCATGTCAAATTGGCAGCAGAGATAATCAAACAACAAAACGTAGCATCTCAACAGGTCGCACATATTTCAGATCCATCAGCTACTTCAGCTCCGCCTCCTACATCAACTGCATCCACATAAACACAGGCAGCTGATTTATTATCCTTAATAGACAATGTTTTTAGTAGCCAAACTGGCGAGTCAGCAAGGGAAAATCTACCCACTATCAATATTTCTGATGGTATCCCCCTAGGGGCGGGTATTAGTCACAAAACAAAGCAAAAAATACGGGACAATGAATTTATTGATCTAAAATCCCTATTGTCTTACCATTGCCGCAGGTTCCATCAACTTCAACATGGCAATAAGACAAAATCCCCCCTAACTATTTATCAATGGACTGATGCTTTCCTTATATTCTCATGCATCCTTCTACAAAAACATCCCTCAGAAGTCCCTAATCTCTCGAAAATGTTGCAGTCGAATTAAAGAAATCTACATACTCTCCAGTCGCACTTATGACGAAACTTTCCGTTGTCTACGACAATCTGCTAATCTTTCTTGACAAAAACCATTAGAAAAGCTTCGTGTCAAAGCTCTTTTGAAATCAAAGCCTCAATACACAAATGATTCCTTTCGCAAAACTAGGCAATACATCAAAGGAGGAAAAGTCTGCTTTGCATTAACAGGGGTGATAAATGTAAATCTCCCCTTGCCAATATCCACACATTTGCCAACAATGCAAATGACCGCACCCAAAGTTCAATTGCAAGGAGTTCAATTACACCAAGCAATCAAAATCTAACACCTCGTCTGCCAACACCAGTAAACCTAAATAAACCTTAATTCCTTCCTGTCTGGATATGACACACACGCCCACTCAAAGTCATTTAGGTTGTCAAGGTCCTCCTTCTAGTAATATCTCTCAAAATCACAAGAGCTATACCCAGCATCCAGAAATCATAGACTCTTTCATTCAAGAAGGCTTACAGAAGGGGTAGATTAGCTGGTCCCTTCGATATGCCACCTTTTCTAGCATTTAAATCCTCCTCACTGGGAGTTGTTCCAAAATCTGGGCCTGGTAAATTTCGCATTATCCACGACCTATCGGATCCAAAAATCAACTCAGTTAATATGTTCATGCCTCCTGAAAACTCTACAGTAAGTTGGGATTCTAATGATAAAATCGTTGAACTTGTTGACAAATTTTGCACAGGAAGTTTGTTGGCTAAGACAGACATTCAGGATGCGTTTAGAAGTGTACCTATTCACCCTGCAGACTATCATCTCCTGGAGTTTTCTTGGTGTGGCAAATTTTACTATGACCTTTGTCTCCCTATGGGGGCTAGTAGTTCCTGGGAATATTTTTTAATCATTTAGCACTGTTTTAGAGTGGGAAATGTATGAACAATTTAGTACTCTTGTCTCACATGTTAGATGACTTCCTCTTTAGCAGAACCTCCAGATAAGTTAAACTGTCGAGATGACTTAACCAATTTTCTGTTTCTCTGTGCCAGATTGAATGTTTCTATCAAACTAGATAAAACCGTTCTTCCTACAACCTGTCTTACAATCTATGGTATAGAGGTCGATACAGTTTCCATGGAATGTCGTTTACTACAAGTAGAGAAAATCAAGAAAGAAACGTCAGAAATTTCACGGCAAATCCAAGACCTTCCTATGCGAAATTCAGTCTCTTATAGGCGTCCTACATTTTGCTTGTTCAGTTCTGGTACCGGGTAGGGCCTGTCTACGCCGCTTGGTTAACCTTACATGTAAAGTTTCAAACCACTTTCAGCCCATCAGCCTCAACAATGAAGGTCCAGAATGTATCCATGTGTGGAAAATTTTTAATGTTAAGTTAAATGGTAAATCCATATTTCTGTCGAAATATTGGGTCACATCGAAAGATATGACTCATTTCACCGATGCATCAGGGTGTTGGGTTTTGCTGTTGTGTTGGGAAACAAGTGATTTGCTCAAAATGGCCAAAATACCTTAAAGAATATCAAATAGCTATTAAAGAACTATTCCCTACTGTACTTGCAATAGAAGTATGGGCCCCATCTTTAAGCAACAAAAATTCCTATTCATGTCTGACAATAAAACAGTGGTAGACATTATAAATAAAACGTTATCGAAAGATACCACTCTCATGAAACTATTTGGGCGTTTTGTTTTGTGCTGTTTGCAAAATAACATATTGTTTAAAGCTAAACATATCCCTGGATATATCCTCTATCTCGTTTTCAATTTCAGGAGGTCAACAAGATTGCCCTAAATCTATCTCCAATGCAAACATTCATTCCATCTCACCTACTACAGATCTGAGTGCATCTTCCAAACATCTTCAGGCTGCACTTTCAACATCCTCAAGAATTGCATACCACCGATGTTGGCAGCTCATTCTCCAGTGGAAATCTTCATACACATCATTGCCAGTGTCAGTAGTAGATTTGTGCAATTTCATTGGTCACCTTTTCTCAGAGAATTATGCTCATCCTCAATATCATCACATGTCTCAGCCATTTACTACCTTCACAAGAGCTGCAGCTTACCAGATCCTACTTAAAAATTCCTTCCCAAAAAACTAATGAAAGGATGTCATGGACTAGCCACACAACAGGGCACAAAACTTCCAATTACAACAGACATTGTACGTAGAATCATTCAGGCCATTAACACTGTTGGACCCATCTTAGGAAATAGGTTACTACTTAAAGCTTTTTATCTTCTAGCCTTTCAATCTTTCTTCAGAATAGGTGGATTAGCTGCTCGTTCTGCTAACTCTAGGCAGGTAATACAGCGTTCTGATGTAACATTCAAAGTCTCAGATGGCGTCTTGTCAGGTGTTTGATTTGATATGAAACACTTTAAGACTAAAATTGAGCAAAACCTAGTTATTTTGCACCTTTCCAATAGCAGGCCCATTACATTGTGTCCTGTTAAGGCATTCTATGAATACACAGCTCACTTCAGGGCCGTTTTTTCAATTTAAGAGTGGGGAACCAGTTACACACCAATTTATAAGCCAGCCGATACTCAAGTTAGTTTCTTTTATCGGGATGATCCAAAGCTGTAAAAAGGACACAATTTTCGAATCGGTGCCGCAACTCATGCAGCACATTTGGGGTTCTCTGAGAACTACATTCAGAAGCTGGAAAGATAGCGCTCTAATGCAGTGCGCCGATACATCTGCATCTCTTCATTTGACATATAACCTCATGAAACCCTATTTACATCCACATTTGAGTTCAGCGTTTAGCTGCTCATTTTTTGTGGATGGCTAGCAGAATCCCCTCCCCAAAATTCTGTTTCTGAGTTCAGGTGTTGGCTGCTCATCATACTTGCACACATTTTGCTGCTCCTTTTATTTACGCCTCTTTTCTGTACTGGTTCAGCAGTTGGCTACCAGAACATCCTTACCCATGTATGCTCACAATGGTGGCCATGAATTTGGCTTGATCAAGCCTTATTTCAGAAAACACAAGAGTCATGGTCAGTGGTTGGCTGTATGTCTCATATCTATGTTTCCCAATGTGGATAACTGTTGTCAGCTTACATATATTAAGCATTTATGGTATTTTACTTTCCCGTACTGGCTAAACCATTTTCAATACCTTGCAGGTGACAATTAAAGCCTATGTTGCTTCAGTAGTTGCAAAACATCATGAACACTTTTCCTTGGTGATTAAATACATGTAATCACATACGTGTCCTATGTCGCAGTTTGAGTATATTATTTGAAGAAATTTGTTTTATTTGTTTGTCTTTCCCTTGTTGTCAATCCCTCACTGCTGGAGGGTCTGTGGCGCAATTATTGGACGCCTCTAAAGATTAACGCATTCATGTTATATTTTATACATATATACTTATCTGAACCTCTATTTATATTTTCAGTCCGTGTAATATTCTAGTCAGTCTCAGGGGGATCACACTTGTGCCTGACACCTATGTACATGTTTCATCCTGTATTGTTATTCAGGTGATCCCATTTAATGGTTTGTTATACATTTTACTTAATTTACCTTATGACATTCAAATAAGTGACATAATAGTCCAAACTGGTTCTCTGTGTTGGGTTTTTCTTTGCTGCCCTATCAGGCTAATGTCTCATAGGAGGCATAAAAAAGTTTATGAGTGTGCTAAGATTAGACGTGATATATAGAAAAGGAGAGGAAAAAATAGGGAAATTTCGAACAATTATTTTTCTGCATATATGCGCATGCATGAAGAAGAAATAGAGATCAACAAATGGCACCTAGCTTAATTATTATAGTACATTGCAAACCCTATTAAATTTTCCCAAGAGAAACTTGGTTATAAAAGTCCTCCGTAGCACTTGCTTGTCGTGAGAGGCGACTACATGAGGTTGTCTTTTGGATGAAACCACAAAACCTGAGGCCCCGTATTATAGTAGATGTGGAATCCTCTCTACACATCATATATTTTGCAGCCCTTCACCAGCAATGATGATGTCTCTTTACGAGTAAGAAACATTAAACATTATACAACCAACAACCAACTGATTCAATTTCATTTTTAAGATGATATTATGATTCAAATCTTGTCATAGTTCTTATCATATCTATGATAATCACTTTGAGTATCAAGTCAAGAGAGAACGTTCGAGGTTTCATGCATGTATATTTTGGAAGTGTTAATCCTTTAAGAATAAAAAAAAAATTTATGTATCCCTTCAGAGTTTGCTTTATTGAAGGACAAGGATTCTTCATCATTTTTTTCTTTTATTTCCGATTATACTGCATCGCTATAGGATCACCAGTAAACGTTCAGGGTTTGACTACATTTCAATGCTATGGGACCATTGGTAAACTTCCTGGGATCGAGTTAACTTCCAAAGTTAACAAGAAGATTAAAATTCATAAAATCGAGAAAGTGTGATATTCAAGTAATATATACTCTGCAAAAAAAGAAACGCATAGCCCTTTTGAAATTTTAAAAATGCAAATTATGTATTTTACCAGGTAAACTGAAATGGTCAATTGAGTAATTGATTTTTTACAGGTAAGTATGAAACTTTAAAGGTCTGTTCATTTGATTTGGCTCTCTGCCAAATTAGCTCGGCGACTCTCTAAAATTGCACATCACCTCTATCGCCATGGAATTTGGCTTACGTTTTTCACGAGAACTTTGTGCTTAATTCAACCACTACATTAAAGCGTATAAAAGGACGAAGTTTGAAGCTTGAATTCATCATAACGTTAAAATGCTGCCATGCCAAGGTTGGACCCTGCTACTCGAAATATCGTCGTTGACCGTCTCCAGGCCGGAGTATCCCAAAGTGAGATTGCACGAACTGAAAACGTAAATCAGAGCACAATTTCTCGGCTGTGGAACAGATTCCAGCAGACTGGCTCTACTAATGACCGACCGAGGAGTGGGCGACCTCGCATTACGACTCCTGGACAAGATCGCTACATCCGGGTCTTTCATCTACGGAATCGAACCGTTGCTGCAACAGCTACTGCAGTCGGAATACCTGGATTGAGAAGAATCAGCTCGCAGACAGTCCGCAACCGACTTCGACAATATGGCATTAGACCCAGAAGAACGTATTTTGGAGCAGTTTTGACACCGTTACACAGACGAGAAAGAGTCCGATGGTGCAACAGATTGAGGGGCTGGACATTCCGCAACTGGCGTAGAATCTGGTTCAGCGATGAGTCCCGTTTTCTGCTACAGAAACGTGATGGAAGAATCCGTGTATACCGGCGCAGGAATGAACGTTTTTCTTCCTCGTGTGTCCAAGAAGTGGATAGCTTCGGTGGAGGTAGAGTCATGATGTGGGCGGCGATCTCTAATGACCGTAAAACAGAACTGGTACATGTCCCGGGCAATTTAACGGCTCAAAGGTAAAGAGACGAAATTCTCCAACCTCACCTTATGCGCGTAATTGACCGACAGAGGGAGTTATTCCAACATGACAATGCTAGGCCTCACACAGCCCGCTTAACAATTGACTACCTTCAGCAGAACAACATTAATGTGCTACCATGGCCTTCCAAATCACCGGATTTGAATCCGATTGAACACTTATGGGACCAACTGGATAAACGTGTGCGCCTGCGCCAACCTCCGCCTCAGACCCTCGATCAGCTCCGTCAAATGTTACAACAGGAATGGCGAACAATTCCACGCAATAACGTAAGAACATTGATTGACTCTATGCCAAGGAGATGCAGAACTGTGTTGGCAGCTCGAGGTGGTCATACACGGTACTAACTTAAACGTGACAGGAAGTGTTCTTAACTGCGATGATCTGACTTTTTTTTCACCAATATCTAAGGTTTGGACTGTAATGTTTTTTAATTGAAACAATTCTAGTGAATATCTACATTTTTTATTGTAAAATCATAATCCAAAATACATCTACTAAAATCTTAAAAAATCCATTATGCGTTTCTTTTTTTGCAGAGTATATATACACATCCACCCAGGCATAAATTCACCACACACGATTTGTGAGAATTGCCTCGGAAAATCATAAGACAATATGAGATAGAATATCGAAACTGACATTAATGGCAAACCATCAACAAAACTTGATTACAAATGAGATGACTTCAGCTTCTTTATAATCATTTTCCCGTGTCTGTGCAGCAAGATTCCATGATCTCATTCCATTTTATACTCTTCATAGGATTCATGGTGCCATGATTCAGTTTTAAATGCATTTAACATTCAAGGCAATGGAATGCAAAAGACTTACTGCACCTATACTCGATTTCAAAACATTACAAAATCCCTTACTAAGATAGATACATTGCTGTATCCAGTAAGTATTCTACGAAACCGCTCTCTTTGTGCCTCACGAAAAATAACTACTGTAAAAGAGAAACGTTATTGTGTCACAACATATGCGGGAAGTGGTGTAGTAAATCAAGTGTGGATTCTAAAAATATTTCAAAGAATGTTGACACAAAACGTTTCTCATCAATAACATCAAAACGTATGACTTTACAACACTTTGCACGACCATTCCTTACGAAAAATAAAAGACTATTTTAAATCATGAACAGCTGCTTCTTTGATAAAAATGGAAGACGGAAATATTCATATTTTGCGATCAATCAACCAAACTTTACATAGTTACACACCACTCCGATTCTAGCCACAAGTACCCAGAAACGCGTTAAAAGTTGCTATAGTTCCTCATCGACATCAACAATGTAGTTTTTGGTGATCGTGTCTTTCAACATTTTGATGGAATTCTCATACACGAATTGTTTTCCTTTATTAGCTGACCTATTTTTACATTTTAGAATGCAAATCTAATAAAAAGGCTTTCACGTCAGAGAAAAAATCTTGCTATGGCCTTCAACTCGACATTTACATACATTGACTATGTTTTATCTATTAACATTGGACATTTTATTCATATGTCAATTCGATATATAAAATTGAAATCGCAAAACCTTTCCTGTATCAATACCTTCAAAAGGTATGACTTTTCCACACTTTACTGGATATCCCAGTGAACTCGAAATAAAAAACCCACCATAGATTCTTCCATATCATTCTCCATATACTACTGTATCGATTATATATGTTAAAGGCAAACTAACAACCCATCTTTATGACAAACCAGATGACCTTAGTTTCTCAATCGTCAATTTCCCATACAAAGGTATTTGTAGGTACTATCATTGTCACCTGCATATGGTGTTCATATCTCTCAAATGATTCGACACGCAAGAACATGTTGATATCACAACCTGTCATTAGATTGAATTTTGCTTGAAGTGTTTGGTATGTCCGAGGGTCCGTATTTCCGTATATCTGTTATAGCTGTCTCGTCGATATTGAATTCTGGACTGTATTACATTGATCACTGATTGTTACAAAAAAGGTTTTCTGAATCATATTTTGGAGTGAGTTGACTACTCTGATTTTTTCTGGTTGATATGTAGAATCAGAGTTCACTACAATGAGGTTCGCTGCATTATATTTCCATTAGTGAACTCGTCTTTAGTTATTTATAGAATGAATATGTAAACTGACCTACATAAATATAGCGATTTGTATTTTGGGGAATCTTTAGAAATCGCCAAAATTATATACCAACCTGATATCCGGCTATACAAAATTTCTTTTAACCAACTATCGCAATACAGTAATAGTTTTCGTTCTTTACTGTGTGAATCAAAATGGAAGAAACGTGCAAAAGCCCATTGGTTTAATCGGTACAAATTATAAAATTAAAACAAGTCAAAAATTGTATGTGCCATTTGCATATTATCATTACATATCCTGTACCTTAACAAATCAACTTTGGTACTTATCATACCTGACTTAGGATACGAAACAATGCACACATCGTCATCTCCGAAGGTAAACTCATTGAGGCCAGCTAGGAATTCGGAAACGTTTCCATTCGCCTGACCTCCAAGTCTGCTGGGAAATAGGTAGCCATCATCTTCCAGCACTTGTGTGAATGGTTTCCCTCTATCATTCAAAAGCGGCTTCATTTCTGAAAGAACAGAAATACGCGTCTATCAGATGAAATTCTTTAAAATTGTGCTTCAGTTTTAAACACATTTAATATCCCAGTCAATGCAGTGAATAAACATGGGTTACCGTACCTATAATGGATTTTCAAACCCCACAAAACTCCCTACAAACAACGATTACATTGCTGGATTCAGCAAATATTCTTCCAAGCCCACGTCTTTACGCCTTACGAAAATATTAACTGCTATGAACGTACTGTTCCTCTACATATGCCAAAAGTGGTGTAAAACAAATGTGGAGTCTAAAAATATTATAAACAACGTTTACTAAATTTGATATTACAAAACCTTTCTAAAATCAACAACATGAAAACGTATGACTTTACAACACTTTACACGACCATCCTCACGATACAATAACGACTAAACTTTTTGCCATCATAGACAATTGCTTCTGCAACAAAAATGGTAAAAAGAAAGATTCATATCTAGTAATCAGTCATTCAAAAACGTATTTTGTTAAACATCACTCTCACTCCACGCACAAGTACTCTGAAGTTGATATTTTAAAAAAATGCTAGATTTCTTAATGTCTTTGGTGATCAGGTCTTCGAACAGTCTTTTGGAATTTCCATGAACACGATTGTACCCCTTTGTAAGCTGACATATTCTTATATTCCTATGAAGCAGAATTCATTCAAAATCTTCTACATAAAAGAGAGAATATCTTACCATGGTCTTCAACAATTAGATATATTGACGACGTTTTGTTTATTAACAATGATCATTCGATATATCCCAGTGAACTTGAAATGCAAGACAGCACAGAGTCTTCTATATCTGCTTCGTACCTAGACATTTTATTCAAAATTGATGGTAACTAGCATGAAAACTTTATGAAAAACGGGATGATTTCAATATCTCCATCGTCTACTTTCCCATATCTATTTAGCAATATTCCATTATCACCTGCATATGGTGTTTATATCTCTCAACTGATTCGTAAGAGCTTGTTCAATATGATCAGTTTTTAATTCAAGACAGGATACTGATAAAGAAGTTAAGGTTACAGGGTTCAACATGCTCGTCGGAAATCAGCATTTCGCAAGCAAATTGTTAGGCCGTTCCTGGCAAACGGATTCTAATTGCGATTACTAAGCTACCCGATGGAGATATAGGGCTTACGGCGAGTGTGACAGTTTGATAAGGGATGCTTACTCTTCCAGGCGCATGGTTTCACTTTCAAGTTTTGATATCAAAATAAAAGAGGTGTTCATAAAATTATATATCATTCGAAGTATATTGTATAATAAGTATACAATATATTTTCTTTAACGTAATGAGAATTTCCTTTATATCATAAAATCAGGAGATGACATGGTAATTTTCAATATACCTGGTATTAGTTAACGGGAAATATAGATGGAAAACAAATTCTCTCCCAATTTCCTTTTCTTTGATGACCACCAGAGATCGCTAATGCCGATATCATGTTTATAAAATTTAGATCCCCTGTATTGATCTGTTGTAGAAAATACCATTATTTACGGTATCATTAAAGAGATCGTACTTTTTATATGGAGCAAAATATAATACATTGTAAGCAAGTAAATGAATGCGTACAACGAATTTCATCACATTAATTAAATGCCTGAATGAACATTGAATAATATAATGAAAGAATTATATAAGGTGTTATACAAAGTGCTTTTGTTGTTTTTTTTATTTTGTTTGTTGTTGTTGCTTTGGGATGTTTGTTTTTACAAACATAGCAACAATTTCAACTGATTTTGCTAATGTTTGGGTAGTTGTTTATAAGTGGCTAAAGAAATTCAAATATAGTAAAAATTACATTTTAATTGCCATATATTGAACCTTTTCTATATTTATTTGTATATTTAGTAAGACTCGGTTTTTGTTTGATGTCTATTTATTCAGTTAAACGGTTTTCTTTTGATGTTTATTTGTTTATTCTGTCAGGCTTTGTTTTTTTTTTGAGGTTGACGGAGTCATACTTTGTTTATTCAGTCAGCAGGACATTTCCGCGTCCGTACTCTGTATTATACACATCGTTGGTCGCTATTGATCTTCTCGAACAAGGAGAGACAAAACAAACAAAACAAAGTTTACTATATCAGAGAGATTATAGTTGTAACATTGGTTGAATTTCAATCCATTTTCACTCATTTAGATACAGGTGGAGTGGGGAAGGGGTCTAAACATTTCGCAATTTTTGGGTACATGAGAATGTCGAAATATTAATCTTTAAATTTGTCAAAGATTAGGATTCTATACAATAATGGTATGGAATGGAATTGAATCAATGTTGCATGGAGACTATTTTTTCATAATTTAAGGAAATAACCTTGCTATCAAATGTTGTACGATGTTCATTTTTACATTAGATTTTTTTTAAAAATTAAACATTGTAAATAGGGGCTATATATACATTGTAAATAGGGGCTATATATACATACATATATCATACATAAATATATGCATATATATATATATATATATATATATATATATATATATAAAGGGGCCTCCGTGGCCGAGTGGTTAGAGCAAAATCACAAGGCCTCTCACCTCTAGTCGTCGCGGGTTAGATTATCACTAGCGCCGATATATGTGAGAAAGTTTGCCAGTTTACTTTCGGAAGGTCGGTGGTCTCTTCCCGGATACATTGTATCTGGGTTCTCTCCTCCAACTACAAAAACTGGACACCGGATACCTCAAAAAATTGTTGAGTGTGGCGAAAACCAACTAACAATCTCTCTCTCTCTCTCTCTCTCTCTCTCTCTCTCTCTCTCTCTCTCTCTCTCTCTCTCTATATATATATATATATATATATATATATATAAGACGTGCATAGGAGGGGAATTTTGATTGAAATAAATTTGTAAAATCATTTGTACTTGTATGCATTTCCATTTGTAAAAATACTATGTGTTAGGCCTTAGTGTAAGTATATAAAACATGCCATTGTCTTCAAAAATAGTGAATTTTAAAGGATCAGGCTTTCGGGTGGGGCTCTGATGGATATAAAGTGAAAATGCATTAAAATTAAATAATCTTTTAAAATCATCTACACACGTAGAGGTCTATACCACCTCTATTTTATCATTATTATGTATGTGTATGTGTGTATGATATGTTTTTTGGTGTTTATTTAGCTATACAGACATTCATTGAATGGTTATTGAAACCTGACTGAATGATCACTAAAATATGACTGAATTGTCTCGGAAAATTGACTGAATGGTTATTGAAACCTAACTGAAAGGTCACTAAAACCTGACTGAATGGTCATTGTTCCTGCCATTCAGTGAGCTGAATGATAACGGAATGGTTACTGAAAGGTTACTGAGAAGTACTTTATCAGTGATGATTCAGTTAGCATTCAGTTACCATCCAGTCACCTTTCCTTTCACTGAAAGGGGAGATTTCATCCTGTGTGAAGCCCCGTTTCATGGCAGGTGTGGCACGACGAAAAAATTCCCCCCTTCAAAATGTGCCGGGACAGGTCTAATTGTGCAGCCCTTCACTGGCAATGATGACGTCTCCATATGCGTGGAAGATTCTCGAGTGGGACGATAAACAATATATAACCAACCCCTGCATTAAACTTGCCATTAACACACGCACAAAGCATATTAGTAAGTAATTTTGACATGGCAATTATTCATCAAGTAGGATGGGTGAATGGGGCTTCTAAAGGTTTGCGCCTTACCTATCCATCACTGTACTTGATATACGAACACAAATTCAAAAACATAGTTACCCCATGTATAATATAGATAAAATCATTTGGATAGTCAATTATATAATCAATTGTAGGGCAGATAGGGCTATATAAAAGCACACATATTGAAAAGATATTAAAGATGCTCCTACGCTGTCTGTATCACGAGAGTATCAAGATAACGAAGAAATACAAGGTACTCCTCATGATACAAAAATGCAATCATTGCTTCTATATTTTTGAATCAAAATTCTTTCTTTAATAGATATAAAACGTTGAGAGTTAACGTTCATTACCGACATATGTCATGCAAATGTGTCAACGTAGTGATATAAATGAATTGCCTTCGTAGGTACAATCAAAATCGTCGGTATCTGTACCCATGTTAATTTTCATTATATTTGACCAAGCAATATATTCATTTGTTTCATGTCTCTTCGATAATTTTTCACTTTTCTTGAGACGTTAACAGCTGTAGATTAAGAGCTAAACGTTTAGAAATTCACAATGCGCCCAAGGCTATAGCAGTGGAGTAATTTATAGTGAAAAATCACATCAGTATATAAAATATATGTATTTTAAATTAGGCATTGATATATTGTATGAAAAAATCTATTAAAAATGATATTTGTAGAATTAAAGAAATGCAAACTTACTTTTGTGTTTGTGTAAATCTTCTCGCTGTCGAGACATGGACTAATTTTGGATGTGGTTTTCTTCAATCCTGACCGACGTAATTATGCAATTTGTGTTGTAATTTTATTGTAGAGATTTTGTACAAGGATAGATAAAAATAATCATGGTCCACAAGTTACTCTGGATTATATCAAAATACATTTTAAAATAGGTTATCATGTTTGTATAATGCTCAGGAAAAATTGGTCTTACAAATCAAGAACAACATTAACGATAAAGAAAGGAGGTCCATGGGTCACAACGCCTACTCGAATCACATATCTGTGAGAAGGGGGAAAATCGTGCCTCTGACTTTTGACGACCATAGTTTTTTTCTGAAGGTTATATCTCAAACCCACAAAATGGGCTTACCTTATCCCCAATGGTAATGGATTAACCACATTAGAATTCACAATCCATGCACATTTTTAAGTTTGTATATATATTTAGATAATGTTTGAAGAATGTTTAAGATTTTCTCCATATACGTTCTATAAACCTGCTCTACAGTGGACCTATCTCCACACAAGGACGAGTTTATTGCTTATTTGATAAAATGAGCCTTCGCTGCCCTTGAAAATATATATAGAGGATCTTAAACGAGTGCTTAAGACATATGGAATTTATAAAATGAGTTGCCAGATTTAATATTTCCCGCATCTTGGCGAGATTTAAATCTAGTAACGAATTTCATTAATTTCATACATCATAAGCACGAGTGTAAGGTTCTATTTATCACATATCTATCAATAAATGCATATTTTAGTTATTTTCCATTTCACATTATACACAGATTCACTTCAGGGAACGATAGTCTGTATTCTATGTGCAATCAGCCACTCCAGTTGACATGTGTAAAGGAACCACACACAGACGTTGATCTACTGTGGAAGGTTTCACTGTTGCTCAAGGTGTCCCGACCAATCTGGTCTGGATTCATGCAGATGGTCTATGAAGGTGACAACCCAGGAAAAGCATCAGTGTTGTTCTTACCCATGATAAATCTGGATCCAAATGACATAACATGCATATATTCAACACTCAAATTTGTTTCAAACCATGCAGCCAAGTACAACTGCATTGCAGTTGTAACTTTTGACCAGCCTCTTTGGTGGAAGGCAACCTTGATTGTAGATAGTGTACTTGCAGACAGCGAATTTCACTTTGTGATTGTGCGCCTGGGAGGATTTCATACTCAAATGAGTTTTTTGGGGTCTACTGGTCACTTAATGGGAGGCTCTGGGCTACAGGAGCTTCTTGGAGTAGTCTATGCAGACAATACTTTAGGGCATATGCTCTCTGGCAAAGCAGCATCTAGAGATATGAGAGGACATATCCTCACATATTCAGCACTTAACACTATGTTGACTGCAAAAGCACTTGGCATTGATGTTCCACAAGCAGACCCAGAACAACAGCAATACTCGGAGGAAGATGAGTTTCATGATATACCAGCAGATAGTGGTCATCTGACAGAAGAGAGCTCCCTCATGGCTGGGGAAGTAGACAATCTGCAGGGGCTAGCCAATCTCATAGAAAAACTCTTAGCTGGAGAGGTCTCAGATATTGATGCTCAAAGCATTGACACACTGACAGAAATTGACGAAAGGATCCAGCAAGTGAAAAATAATCTTCAGTAACTACAGACTGTAAGGTTGTGGCTTCAGTATATGGAAATGGTTGAAATACTTCGACGATTTCTAAAGGCTGAGCGAATGAGAGTTTGGGCTCTCCATCTACATAGTTTGCATGATATGCTTCCTTATTTTGCAGCCTCTGGACATAATTTGTACCTGAAGAGTGTCCACATTGACCTGCAGAAGATGTCTAAACTGCAAGAACAAAATCCAGAAGTGTACAGACACTTCAGTGCGGGATTGCGTGTAGTTCGACGATCAGACAGACCCTGGGCAGGATTGTCAACAGATCGTTCATTGAACAGTGTCTGATGCGCAGTGTCAAAACAACTGGAGGCTTGACACGTGGGCGTGGCTTGACAGAGACCCAGCGTCTTGTATGGGTTCTGTCCGGCATGCGCTGAGATTAACAGTATTATGCAGGAATTGACAGGGATCACATACACTACAAGTGGGCAGCACAAAGAGACCACTTCAACACGACTAGCAAAGGGATACCAGTGACACCCAACAATTACTGCAATACTTGTCACAAAGAAATTCCTTTAGCATAGATCCTTCATTAAGGAACATTGCAACGGGAGTTACAGCACATGGAAATGTAAATGCACATGATGTCAAAACAGTAGGCGACAAGATTCTGGTCTCAATGGAAGGACAGAAGGTCAAAGGCTACACTTTCAAAAGAAGTCTTCAGGCAGTAACAATGGATGCTAAGGCATATGTCAAGATCAGAGATGAAGAGGTACATGTAAATCCTCAGTTGCTTTTTCAGCACCTTGTTACCGCTGGTGTGAGATGTAATGATGTATCTGAAGTGTTCATATATGAACTCTGTACATATCCATCAGCACTCTTTGACTCCAAATATCTCATTCATGAGACAAGCAAATAAAGCTACTCTGGCAAATGCTTTGTGGTCCCCACAGTTTGAAAGTGCTGTTGGTCCACAAGATCAGGTCCAGTTTGTCCTTTATGGTGAAGCACTGCTACATTGTATCCCATGGTCCATAGGGATGACTTGGGATGAACTTTGTTCACTGTACATGCAGTACGTTGTAAGCAGATATGGAAAGTGCGTCGTAGTGTTTGACGGATATAGCAATGCTCCAAGCACAAAAGACTGCACACATCTCAGACGAAGTGTTGGTGGTGCAGGGATTGAAGTACACGTGACTGGTGACATGGCTCTCAAGATGAATTCCTTTGCAACAAGGAGAACAAGCAATGGTTCGTTCACTTGCTTACAGGCAAACTGGAACAAAGTGGGTGTGAGTTGCATCAGGCACGTAGAGATGCAGATGTCCTCATTGTCAAGACAGCTGTTGCTTGTACAGATACACAGGAAACAGTTTTGATTGGAGATGATACTGTCCTCCTGAGCCAAGGAAACATTCCCAAAGACCATGAAGATGCTGGAACATCAACCCGCGCACAGCTTGATGACATTGTCTGTAACAATATTCTTTTCATCCATGCTATCCTGGGGTGTGACACCACAAGGGTTTTTGGCATCGGTAAATCAGTCGCATTGACCAAGATCAGAAAGGAGTTGCACTTTCTTGAACAAGGACAGGTGTTCATGAGAGGTATCTCATCAAAAGAGGAAGTAATCAAGGCAGGAGAGCAGGCTCTTGTATGGCCAGGTTGGAGAGGATGTTAACAAGCTGAGGCTGCGCAGATTCTATGACAAGACAATGACAAGCACAACAACTGTTCAGTCACATACACTTACACCAACAGCCAGTGCAATAAAATACCATAGCCTTCGTGTTTACCACCAAATTCAGACATGGAGAGATGAAAAGCCTGATATAATAGCTGAGCAGTGGGGCTGGAAAATCATCCATGGCAAAATGATGCCCATCTTGACAGACCTTCCCCCAGCACATCAAGCTCTGCTTGAGTTCATTAAATGCAAGTGCAAATCAGGATGCCATACAATGCGCTGCATCTGTCGCAAGAATGGGATGGACTGTTCAATGGCTTGTACAGAATGCAGAAGGATATGTTCTAACACACCTATGTTGGCAACAGGGTCAGACTCTGATGATGATCCTGTGACAGAGTGCAACGTGCGCCGAATTAAATAGTTTGTTTGACACACTTACAAAAAAAAAACTTCAGTCAAAACGAATTACAAGTTTTAATTACAAATTTCACACAGAATACAAACATAAATATAATGCGTAAATAGTATGTATACAATTTTCAACTAAGTTTTGCTACTTTGATCCAACCGCGTGAGAGTCAGTCCAATACACATAACACATCAATGACTTAGCCCATCCAGCCGCGTGAGAGTCAGTCCAATACACGGTAACATATCATTGCGCCCACACGTTAGCCTAATCGGCAACGGATTACACCACGCAAACTTTGGTCAGGCACGTCCACGGACCAGCGGATTACGAAGCGCATCTCCCGTCAGCCATCCAGTCACAACATTGCTGGTCGCAGACGATCAGGCGCTCTCCTACCACGTCACAACATCACACAAATCCGTGACGTAACAAGTACACATAAACAGAACAGCTGATAAATGTAAACATTGCATCACTCCTATTCAACAGCAATACAGATAACCGTAACACCTCCCCTCTTAAAAATTGAGTGCATACAAAAACGTTTAAAATAACAAATGTTGAAAAATGTCATTAATTCACATGCAAATTAACAAATCACATCAAAACCCATTATAAATCATTCTAATGGTACTCTCCACAAGGCATCAGCAATCAAATTTTCACTTCCTTTAATATACTTAATCACAATATTATAGGCTTGCAAGGCTAAGCTCCACCTCATCAGTCTCTGGTTCTTATTTTGCATTCTTTGCAAAAACACAAGTAGATTATGGTCAGTAAATATGACAATGGGAAATACACATGAATTTACATAAACATCAAAATGGTGAAGAGATAACAGGATTGCCAAACATTCCTTTTCAATAGTGTAGTAATTTCTCTGGCACTTATCAAACTTTTTGGAAAAATATGCAATAGGATGAGAAACAGAATCTGTGTCATTCTGTAGCAATACAATACCACATCCAACATCAGTAGCATCAATTTGTAACATGAATTCTTTTTTAAAATCTGGAGATGAAAGAACTGGCGAGACTGTTAGTATGGCTTTTATTTGTTCAAAAGCATTTTGGCAAGACTCTCCCCACAAAATTTTTGAATGTTTGCACAAAAGATTGGTCAAAGGGTGAGCTATTGATGAAAAGTTGGGGCAAAATTTCCGATAGTACCCAGCCATACCAAGAAATCTCATAAGCTCCTTCTTACATGTGGGTATTGAAAAGTTAACAATTGCTTCAACCTTTGCTTTGACAGGTTTGACCTGGCCATTACCAACAATATGGCCTAAGTATTCCACTACAGCATGACAAAATTCAGTTTTCATTAAACTAACAGTCAGATTAGCTTCTGTCAATCTCTCGAACAATGATCTAATATGCAACAAATGCGTTTCAAAATTCTCACTATGCACTATCACATCATCAATATAGTCCTCACATCCCTCAAGATTAGAAATTAGATTGTTTTACCATTCTTTGGAAAGTTGCCGGGGCATTTTTCATTCCGAAGGGCATTACCTTGTATTAGAAAAATCCATCTGATGTGACAAATGCCGAGATCTCTTTTGCTCTATTGGTTAATGGCACCTGCCAATACCCTTTGAGGAGGTCAAATTTGCTTACATATTTTGCTTTACCGACCTTGTCAATGCAATCCTTGATTCGAGGAAGAGGGTAAGAATCAGTTTTGGTAACCGAATTAACTTTCCTAAAATCAGTACAGAACCTAAATGACCCATCTGGGTTAGGGACAAGTAAACAAGGACTACTCCATGGGCTACTGCTGGGCTCTATTATGTCATTCTCTAACATGTAATCTATTTCTGACTGACAATGTTTCTGTTTTAGAGGGTTCATCCTGTATGGATGCTGTTTAATTGGATTTGCATCTCCTACATCAACATCATGATATATACAATCAGTCCTATTTGGAACATTTGGGAACAAATGTGCAAATTCAAGTGTAAGATTCTTAATTTCAACTTTTTCTTTTTTATTCAAATGAGCAAGTTTTGAATCAAGATCTGCCAACACATCAGAATTGTATAACTTTGGATTAGATTGGTCAACCAAATTTCTTAACGTTGTGTCAGAACTATGACCATCTATTTGTGTAATAGAGGCTGAACAAGACACAACAGACTGACGTTCAGAATCTGCTGTTTCACTCCTGTCATTATACTCCTTAAACATATTAATATGACATAATTGCTTATTCTTACGCCTATCAGGAGTTTTCACGACGTAATTCAACTCACTAACCTTTGTCAGTATCTCGTAAGGGCCAAAATACTTTGCATGTAAAGGTTGACCTGGAATTGGAAGTAACACCAGTACCTTATCACCTGACTCAAAACTTCTAGTCTTAGCATGCCTATCATACCAAACCTTCATTCTACCCTAGCTGTCTTTCAAGTTCTGTCTAGCTATGTTCCAAGCCTGAGTAAGCCTTTCTTTAAACTTGCAGACATAATCTAAAAGATTCTCATCATCTTCCCCACTAACACTAAGCCACTTCTCTTTCAGTAACTTTAATGGGTCCCTCATTGAATGTCCGAACACCAACTCAAAAGGACTAATGCCTAAAGATTCTTGTACAGCGTCCCTAGCTGCGAACAACAAAAATGGTATCCCCTGGTCCCAATCTTTCTGTTTATCTAAACAATAAACACGAAGCATATTCTTCAACGTCTGGTGAAACCGTTCGAGCACCACCTGAGACTGTGGGTGATATGCACTGGACATAGCATGTTCTACACCTAATTCTTGCATCACCTGCTTAAACACACCCGAAGTGAAATTGGAACCCTGATCAGATTGCACCTTCTTGGGCAAACCAAACAATGTAAAAAACTTAACAAGTGCATTTACAATGGTTCGTGTTTTGATGTTGCGCAGTGGAATAGCTTCTGGAAATCTTGTAGAAGCACACATTATTGTAAGAAGGTATTGATTACCTAATTTAGTTTTTGGCAATGGACCTACACAATCAATTAAAACTCTAGCAAATGGTTCATCAAATGCTGGAATTGGTTTCAATGGGGCAGGAGCAATAGTCTGATTTGTTTTCCCACCACTTGACATACATGACACGTTTTACAATATTTCACAATATCCCTCTTCATTTTTGGCCAGTAAAAGTGTGTCAAAACTCGTTTATAGGTTTTATTAATCCCTAAATGACCTGACATTGGGAAATCATGACCTAATCCTATAACAATGTTTCTAAAGGCTTTGGGTATGACAATTTGATGAAAAACCTGCCACTCCTGATCTACAGGAGCATCTGGATGTCTCCACTTTCTCATTAAAACCCCATGGTTCATATAATAACAAACTGAGACAGTTTGTGTGTCCTGAAGCGTTAAAGCTTTCTGACTAGAACTTTCAATTCATTATCATTCTCCTGTTCAGCTATTAGCTTGTCCCTTGTTAAAGGTATATCACCCACCAAATCAGAAGGCTTCTTAGTACAATCAATATTACTCCTAGTATTCTCAACAGAAACATCCCTATCCATTTTATCAACCGGAGTCTGATCTGACATAAACTGATTTAAGAAAGTATTCTCTAAGCTAAAAGAATCTACCACTTTGTACGATTCTCAACCTTTGTCAGTACTTTCAATCTTTTTAGCCATGGCCCTAGTCACTGCGCAAGAAGGAAAAATCTCATTTTCTTCATCGCCTCCTATGCTAGGTTTATCACAAAGAATGTGGTTAGGAACCACCTTCCCCCCAGCCAAATCATTCCCAAGTAACAATGACACATTTGCAATTGGCAAGGATGGCCTAACTCCTACAACTACAGGACCCGAAACCAAGTCTGATTTCAATTGCACTTCATGTAGAGGAACCTTAAAAAAGTCTAACCCAACACCCTAGATCAGAACATCAGACCCTGTTGAAGATTTTGAAGATAAAGGCAAAACACCTTCAAGTAACAAGGACTGCGAAGCACCAGTGTCTCTAAGTATCCTAATTGAACGAAAGTCACTACCGTCAATGGACACAAAACGCTCAAACACAAATGGCTTAAATTCCTCCCTAACTACACCAGACTCGGGCTTAATATTGGAGTTTTCAAATGTACTACACCTGTACTTGTCTTTAACTGCTGTAAAAGCGTTGGGACTTAGCTGACTGTGATCAAAAGACTTTTTCTTCAATAAAGTCGAACAATTTGATTTTACATAACCCCGTTTTTTACAGTAACTGCAGATGATCGACTTGGACACATCATTACTCCTATGACCATCCCTATTTTCTTCTTTTTTCAAGTCTGAAGGGATCTGTTTTGGAGAAGTGGAAGTTTTAAAATTAGAATCCTGTTGCCCTACTTGAGTACTTTCAGTACCTTGATGTTTGTACTGTGTATTTGTCCTATCAAAGGACAATTTGTGTGTATCAGTGCATAATCATCAGCCGCTGCTGCAACTTGCTGCAAGTTTTCTACTTTTTGTTCATTAAGATAAGTTTTGATTTCAGAACGAATGCAATTCTTGAACTCTTCAATGAGAATTATCTGTTTCAATTTGTCAAAGTCAGACCCTACATTTTTTGAAGTACACCACCTGTCAAATAAATTTTCCTTTTCACGTGTAAATTCACAGAAAGTCTGTTCATTGAATTTTTTGTAATTTCGAAATTTTTGACGATAGGCTTCTGGCACTAACTCATAAGCTTTCAGAACAAATTTCTTAATTTCATCATAATCAGCACTTTGTGTTTCTGATAATGCCCCATAAACCTCTCTTGCCTTTCCAATAAAAACACTCTGTAACAGCATCGGCCAAAGTTCTTTGGGCCACTTCAAATTTAGAGCTATTTTCTCAAAATGAATAAAAAACTTATCTACATCTTTCTCATGGAATTTTGGGACTAATCGAGCATTCAGCTGCTGAAGCAAGTTTACATCAGGTAATACTAAAAATTCTTGCAGATCAAAAACCACTTTGACTGAAGTGTGCAAAATAAATGAAATCCCAAATTTCGTATATTCAAAATATCCGAGACATCGTTTTGAAAATTTTACCCAAGAAATACCGAATGTTTCTCGATAGATCCCGGACGAGCCCCCAATTTTGTAACGTGCTCCGAATTAAATAGCTCGTTTGACACACTTACAAAAAAAAACTTCAGTCAAAACGATTTACAAGTTTTAATTACAAATTTCACACAGAATACAAATATAAATATAATGCGTAAGTAGTATGTATACAATTTTCAACTAAGTTTCGCTACTTAGCCCATCGGATGTTCCAACCGCGTGAGAGTCAGTCCAATACACATAACACATCAATGACTTAGCCCATCCAGCCGCGTGAGAGTCAGTCCAATACACGGTAACATATCATTGCGCCCACACGTTAGCCTAATCGGCAACGGATTACAGTCACGCAAACTTTGGTCAGGCACTTCCACGGACCAGCGGATTACGAAGCGCATCTCCGGTCAGCCATCCAGTCACAACATTGCTGGTCGCAGACGATCAGGCGCTCTCCTACCACAACATCACACAAATCCGTGACGTGACAAGTGCACATAAACAGAACAGCTGATAAATGCAAACATTGCATCACTCCTATTCAACAGCAATACAGATAACCGTAACAAGAGTAAACTGACTAAGTGCCAGTTACTCTTGTCTTACAGATCAACCAAAAATATTGGTGGCCACTAAACATTTGAGTGAACGTGAAAATCCGAGTGAGCTTTCAAATATGATTTTTATGCACTTTTTGATCTAAAAACTGTCATAACTTTAACTTAATTGATATCAATGTAAACTGGACTTTTAGAAGTTTATAACGAGGGGTCATTTGCCTTTATATGTTACACAGATCAAAAGATATGTTTTCCCTTTATTGCTGTAGTGATTGTAAACTTCACGGTTTCCGTCATTGACATGGTTGTACGTAGCTGCAAATTTGAACTCTTCCACCAAATATATTTATCTATATTTTTGGAATGTCATTGCCACATATTTTAGGAACAAAATAAAACAGAAATGAAAACATTTGCGATTTGTCCTGCCTTCGGCCAATTTTGACCATAGAATGCCTGGACTACTGGGTCTACTCGTATTATATGTAAAGGGCCGCAGATGTACGTGCACACAGGTAAAATATCCTTAGTAGACGTAAAAGCCCTTTTATTATCATAATACATGAAACAAAACGATAATTCCATTTTATGAACACTTTGTCACTCCTTTGTCCACACTGCCACACACGTAGTCAGTGCCGATCAAGTGTCTTCAATCAGGGGAAGTATCAAAGTAGAATATTACTGGCATCCTGTATTATACATGTATAGTAATACTATATGATTTATGATCCAAATTTTGCAGATTTGGGATAATCATTTAGGTATATAAATTAAACACACACACAGACACACACACACACACACACACACACACACACACAAGCTCACGCACCAATTTCCATAAACAACTGAAATAGATAAAGGGTGTTAAGAAAGTTCGTTCCGTTTGTAAATTTGAAAAATTAAATAGAAAAACGACATGTTTTTGTTTCAAATTTTTACTGGTAACTCTATAGACTTTTTTTTTCATTATATGAGCAGTTATCCTTCCCTATATGCTCTCTCTTGTGTTACTATAGTGTGATGTAAACAAAATGTCTATTACGTCATGAAATAAATATGCCGAGTTCAGTGAAAAAGCAGACGTCCTGTACAAGTGTTGATACAATTAATGAACGAGCTCAAGCTTTGGCTTTATTAGATGCAGGATTAAGTGTGAAGGATGTGGCTAAGCAGCTATGTAAAAGTGAGCGATGGGTAACAAAGTGGAGGTGAAGGCGAGAGCAAAATAAACAACTATCCGATCAACCGAGATCCGGCCGGCCTTCGAAGATAGTGGGGGTAGTGAAGAGAAAAGTGGAAAACATAAAATACAAACGAGGAAAATCAACAAGGAAATGCAGCAAGGAACTTAAGAACTCGGGCTTTAATGTGAGTCATGTAACTGTTTTTAATTATTTGCGAAAAGTTAAAAAATGGAAGACATTTAAAAGACCGAGAAATCAACTATTGACGAAAACACAGAGGCAAAGGAGATTGAAATTTGCTCGTGATCACAAGCATTTGACGGCTGAAGACTGGGAAAACTACATCTTTAGTGATGAATCTACGAAATATTTGTTTCACGTTCCGAACCAACAGGACGATGTTGTATGGGGGTCTCAGTCGGATGAGGTTCCAGATGTAAGCTGCGTCAAGTCGAGCGCTAAAGTCATGGTATGGGGTGCGATGGGAGTACAGGGATTATCCAAACTTCACATTGTTCCAGCCGGCAAAACTATTAATGCTGATTATTATGTGAACAATATCCTTCCAAAAGAACTAAAACCTGCTCTAAATCGACAGAAAAATAGTGGTAGGATCGACGAACGAAAGTTACTTCAATATCCAGGACACGCCACATTTGTTCAAGATGGAGCGACCCCTCACACTGCCCTGCTAACACAGAATTGGTGTGAAAATAATCTACCAAACTTTATTACCAAAGTAGAATGGCCAGGCAATTCCCCAGACCTAAATTGCATCGAAAATCTACAGAGTATTCTGGACAGCGAGGCTTACAAGGATCCGCGCCCAACGACAGTGTGCCAATTACGACGCCGACTTCACCGTGCATGGAGGGAGATACCTCAGAAACATTTGATTTCTTTGATTCATTCAATGTCAAAGAGAATTAAAAATGTATTGAAAAACAAAGGTGGACTGTCTGGTTATTAAAAACATATAAACTTGTATATGAGTTGTTTATAAATAATTTTAGGCATGCTGTAAATCATGGAACGAACTTTCTTAACACCCTTCAGATAGAGAGAGAGAGAGAGAGAGAGAGAGAGAGAGAGAGAGAGAGATTCAAATGTTAATCTTGTGGCTGATATTGTATTATTTATTTCTCAGTTACTTTTCAACAGAGAATATTTGATTTTTCCTTTATTTAGGGTGAGATATCCCCTATGAACTGTGACGCATACGTAGATTATGGTATATAATTCAAAATAATTGCCTTCCAGAATAAATAAACTATACCATCTTTCTTTTGCACCTAAGATTATCATTCAAACTTCCTATCTAGAAATACATTATGCTCATAACGCACAAAATAATTGTACATCTATACAATGTAGTATTGGATTAGACAAAAAAGATATGATCGACGAAATATTAATATCCAATGTTTATTAATTCCTCACACAATATTTTAGGTGACCCACTTATATATATATATATATATATATATATATATATATATATATATATATATATATATATATAAACATGGCTTTATATTGAAATCCGTTAGGGGATCCGAGGACGAATAGGTCTTCAACACCCGTAGAAGCAACTTGAAGGGACGCAAAATGCGACACAGAAAGAAGTAAGAAATTTCAGTTAAAACTGAAAGGTACCATTCCGTGATATTTCAGTGATATTTCAGTCGACTGAATGGCAGGCAAATTTGATACTTTGAAGAATGTTTATACCATATGCCATATAAGCCCTACATAAAACTGCTCTACAGTGGACTTATCTCCACACAGAGACAATTGTATTGCTTATTTGACGAAATGAGCTTTCGTTGTTCTTGAGAATATATATATATATATATAATCTTTAACGAGTGCTTATGACATATTTATTAAATAAGTTGCCAGATTTAATATTTCTCGGGCCTTGGCGAGGGAAATATTTATTTAAATCTAGTAACGAATTTCATTAATTTCATATATCATAAGCACGGGTGTAAGATTCTATTTATTTGTCACATATCTTTCACTAAACGGAAACTTTAGTTACTTTCCATTTCACGTTTCTGCATAATGAAGTGATTTCCAGCCTCTTTGAATCATCTGAAAATGTCCTGGAGTGGAATAAGTAAGATCTAAAGATAAACATGTCAACGTAATAGCTTAATTGGAATTTTAATCTTAGAAGTTTAATTTTTGCCATATCAATATACAATATCAAGAACAACTTAGACAGGAGTAAATATGATAGACTTGGAGAATGTTTGTAGTAAATATTTGTATCTATAATGTACAAAAAAGTTGGGGATCGTGGGCATTTTGGTTTGGTAAAGATTTGGCGAGAATTTGATAGTGAAATACCACATACACATGGATTAATGAAACATTGTGTGACTTGAATCCTGTTCACTGTATGCTTCTTCACAATTTACACTGCTCATGAGCCGCACGATGAAAACGTGGTACACTTTCGGTAGTTGTGTAAGACAGACACTCCGTCAGCAGACATCACTACGTTATTAATGAAGTGAACAGCGATTGAACGTGACTTAAGTAAAGGTATGCCATCACAAAGACTTCCACGGCGTCCAAAGCAACCTCAGAATTTTGATGACCTTGTAAACGCGCAAGTGAGGACTGGAATGATATCCCACAACAGAACATTGTGAATATCATAATGAGTGTTTAATGCCCATGCCAGGCTGTTCTGAGAACAAACGGAGGTCGCACCGAGTATTGATGAAACTCAAAGACATGTTCTGTAAAGTTAAAGTTGTCTTTTATGCCAGATTTCTTTACATCATTTAGTAACATGTTTTGTGTGCTATGACCCCCCCCCCCCTCCCCCCGAAAGTAATTGAAATCAAGATTTCTGATTAAATATTGATGAAAATGCAGTCAATGTTTGTGTTTCATATATCCTGCCATGTACGTACAAATGTTTAGTTTTAATCCATGAAATAGTCCGTGATCCCTAACTTATTTTGTCCAGTAAATGTTAGCACGCGCTGACCTCACATGACACTACATAAATTGCGTTGTTAATGACCTGTAGTACAATTTTGTTTCTCCGAACTTGCGTTAGGAACTCGGATATATATATATATGTGTGTGTGTGTGTGTGTGTGTGTGTGTGTCTTTACTATATAACGCTTGTAGTATTGTAGAGTTAAATACAGTAATGTAACGTTTTATCTGATATTTTACTGAAAATATATGCAAAATAACAATTCAACTTGATGACAAACGGGATTATTTCAATTTCTCCATTGTTCTGTATCTGATCAGTTTTTAAATCGATGCAGGCTACTTACAAAGGAGTTGATGTTACAAGGGTTTTCACAGGCTCGTCTAAAGTGAGCATTTCGCAAATTTTATGGTCGTTATAACGATCTAGTTTGCTAGTACAACTTCCCATTAGGTCAAACGATATCTGATGTGTTTCATACCAATTGTTAGGCCGTTCTTGACACAATGATTCTGACTACTGATTTCCTGATTTACCTGATCGGAATATAGAGCTCACGGTGGGTGTGACCAGTCGACAGGGGATGCTTACTCCTCCTAGGCACCCGATTCCACATCTGATATGATCATGGGTCAAGTTATCTTGGCCTCTTCTAACATTACTCATTTTCATATTTTAATTCATGTGTCGATTCGATATATCCCAGTGAAGTCGAAATAAAAGTCACCACAACATCTTCCACATCTTCTTCAGATTTAGATATTTGTTTAAACATAATATGTAAACGACAAATCAATAACTCCACTTTCTGATAAACAGAATGATATCAATTTATCCATTGTCATCGTCCCATATTTATGTAGCAATATTCCATTATCATCTGTATACACAATTATATTACGTCATAATTGGGGGCTGACATGTTTTGATCATGTGACCGCACGCCATCACTGCGCTGATATCATTGTAAACAAAGCTAAGCAAGAACTGGTGTTCATCGATATTTTCATCTATTTTTAATATTTGTCTGAGAACACGATGGATAAGAAGAGTCACAGTAAGATTTTAACATATGTTACATTCATAATATTTCGTGGTTTTTACGTTTTAATCTTATTTCTACCATAATTTTAGTTAAATCCGCGATCCGCCCAACTTTCAGTTCCCAGTGTTTTTGCATAATAAATCACGAAGTAAAAAGAAACTCGTAAAGACGACTTGAGACATTACAAATTCATTTCAATATAAAGCAATGTATGAAGTAATAAAATTAGCGATGGATCGTGGAATTTTCAACGGAAGATGTGTTGGATCTGACTATTTGTTATCTTATTATTTTTTTTCCTTCGGATTTTTTTTTTTCAATTTCAGCATTTCTGTTGTTGTTTTTGGTGTTAATTTAGATGTCCAATCGTATAATTTGTCCGTAAAACAGCTATATGGATTGAATCTTTATTGCTAGTTATTATTCAATTTTGATAGTGTATTACAACGAGATCCACCGAGTTGGGGGGGGGGGGGGGACACAATATCAGGTAGACCCTATCTAATTTTTTTTTCATAGTAAAAAAATCTAGTAGGATTAAGCAGAGATATTACATTCTGTGTATCGGTTTTTGTTTTTTTGGTTTTTTTTGTTTTTGTTTTTTTTTTGTTTTTTAGTTGTTTTGTTTTGTTTTTTTTGTTTGTTTTTTTCTCTCCATTTTTTCTTGGAATTCAAAACTAATAAAAGGAATGAGGCAGGGACAATCTTCATGGGGCAGGTCATGCTCCTCACATTCTCTCTTTTTCCAAAGGTATAATTTTCGTTGATTGTTGCTACAGCCAAAAACAATACAATTTCGCCCTCCACTTCTCTCATACGGCATTTTGTTTATCAGCACAGTAATGGCGGACGTCATCAACGACCCCTGTAGGCAAAGAGCGATAACTCTTTAAACACTTCGGAATATAATTGTATATACGGTGTTTATATCTTTCAATCAATTCAATACCGAAGAGCTTGTTCTGCGTATGATCAGTTTTAAAATCGATGTAGATTACTGACAAACAAGGTGATGTTACAGGGGTTTCAACAGTCTCGTTTAAAGTCAGCATTTTGCAAATTCTATGATCGTCATAAAGATTAAGTTTTTCTGCTGAATACTAAATGATATCACCGTAACATTCATTTGTTTGTTGTTTTTGTATATTGTTTTAGTGTTTGGAACACTTAACCACCCCTGGTTACGTCTTGATATCAGTAAAAACTTCCCCGGAGTGACGCTATTTCACGAACGTGATTTTCTATAATGTATAGCCGATGCACAGGATGTATGCAATACACTTACACTAAATGGATGGTTCAGGTGTAGCTGTTTGTTTTTATTAGGAATTTCAATGGATATAGATCTTCATGATATTCGATTTCGTGTCTGTTTGTTTTCATTAGGAATTTCAATAGATATGGATCTTCATAATATTCGATTCCGTTTCTTCTACACATGAGGAAAAGGTCAATATGGACACATGAAATTATAATTATGTTTATTGTTTAACGACTGATGTATATCTGAGACACAAAATTATAAGTGTTAACGTCTGTTCGATCAAGATTGAATAAAAGTATTACCCTGGTTTACATTCAAAATACTTAAATAATGAATGTACTGTATACTGATATGTATGCATGTGTATAGTTAATGCAAACTAACAACTTAAAATATTTCTTGATGGAAAACCTTGATTTGTAACTGTATATCGTTGTCCCTGATTGTATCTATGGTATTGCAGGATCCGTGTTTGTCCTACTCATAATTTCGTATTCTCTATAGGAATTAAGAGATTGGTGACTAATCATTATCTTCACTTTTTCATTCATACATGGTAGAATCCATTCATAAGTCTGATTACGAATTACGACACCCAATCTTGATTTTTGTACATTTTCCGCTATGTGATATTGGTATTAATCATGACAACAATTGTCTTAAAAAACAAGTACATTCGGTAAATGTTTATTTCACTTCATGCATTTTTTATACATTACTTTTATAATATCATAACTTTAGAACAATTGAACTACAATATAGAACGGTTTTAAAGTAAATAACATAGAGATTTCAAATAATCTATTTCAACGATAATGTTGGTAATTTCTAAACACAAAAGCATTGCGGCGTCGCAACGTAGCATTAATACAAAAGAAAACTTGTCTCGACATAAACTAAATTTTTGAGGCTTTAAGACGGGAACAAATTTCAAAGAATTAAGTGTATTTTTTTTTTCTATTGATTTATTGCTCTCCTGCTGAACACTTGCTGTCAAATACAACTACTACGGTCGGGGTTACCCTACTTAACCCACAATATCTGCAGGTTGATAAATACTCCAGAACGTATCACAACCTGTTCAGAGAAAACCGTCCGTAGCCTAAAGTTAGCACGTTCTGACTGAAGAAGACGTTATATATATATATATACTCTGCAAAAAAAGAAACGCATAATGGATTTTTTAAGATTTTAGTAGATGTAATTTGGATTATGATTTTACAATAAAAAATGTAGATATTCACTAGAATTGTTTCAATTGAAAAAAAATACAGTCCAAACCTTAGATATTGGTGAAAAAAAAGTCAGATCATCACAGTTAAGAACACTTCCTGTCACGTTTAAGTTAGTACCGTGTATGACCACCTCGAGCTGACAACACAGTTCTGCATCTCCTTGGCATAGAGTCAATCAATGTTCTTACGTTATTGCGTGGAATTGTTCGCCATTCCTGTTGTAACATTTGACGGAGCTGATCGAGGGTCTGAGGCGGAGGTTGGCGCAGGCGCACACGTTTATCCAGTTGGTCCCATAAGTGTTCAATCGGATTCAAATCCGGTGAGTTGGAAGGCCATGGTAGCACATTAATGTTGTTCTGCTGAAGGTAGTCAATTGTTAAGCGGGCTGTGTGAGGCCTAGCATTGTCATGTTGGAATAACTCCCTCTGTCGGTCAATTACGCGCATAAGGTGAGGTTGGAGAATTTCGTCTCTGTACCTTTGAGCCGTTAAATTGCCCGGGACATGTACCAGTTCTGTTTTACGGTCATTAGAGATCGCCGCCCACATCATGACGCTACCTCCACCGAAGCTATCCACTTCTTGGACACACGAGGAAGAGAAACGTTCATTCCTGCGCCGGTATACACGGATTCTTCCATCACGTTTCTGTAGCACAAAACGGGACTCATCGCTGAACCAGATTCTACGCCAGTTGCGGAATGTCCAGCCCCTCAATCTGTTGCACCATCGGACTCTTTCTCGTCTGTGTAACGGTGTCAAAACTGCTCCAAAATACGGTCTTCTGGGTCTAATGCCATATTGTCGAAGTCGGTTGCGGACTGTCTGCGAGCTGATTCTTCTCAATCCAGGTATTCCGACTGCAGTAGCTGTTGCAGCAACGGTTCGATTCCGTAGATGAAAGACCCGGATGTAGCGATCTTGTCCAGGAGTCGTAATGCGAGGTCGCCCACTCCTCGGTCGGTCATTAGTAGAGCCAGTCTGCTGGAATCTGTTCCACAGCCGAGAAATTGTGCTCTGATTTACGTTTTCAGTTCGTGCAATCTCACTTTGGGATACTCCGGCCTGGAGACGGCCAATGACGATATTTCGAGTAGCAGGGTCCAACCTTGGCATGGCAGCATTTTAACGTTATGATGAATTCAAGCTTCAAACTTCGTCCTTTTATACGCTTTAATGTAGTGGTTGAATTAAGCACAAAGTTCTCGTGAAAAAGGTAAGCCAAATTCCATGGCGATAGAGGTGATGTGCAATTTTAGAGAGTCGCCGAGCTAATTTGGCAGAGAGCCAAATCAAATGAACAGACCTTTAAAGTTTCATACTTACCTGTAAAAAATCAATTACTCAATTGACCATTTCAGTTTACCTGGTAAAATACATAATTTGCATTTTTAAAATTTCAAAAGGGCTATGCGTTTCTTTTTTTGCAGAGTATATATATATATATATATATATATATATATATATATATATATATATGTGTGTGTGTGTGTGTGTGTGTGTGTGTGTGTGTGTGTGTGTGTGTGAGAGAGAGAGAGAGAGAGAGAGAGAGAGAGAGAGAGAGAGAGAGAGAGAGAGAGAGAGAGAGAGAGAGAGAGAGAGAGAATAAATATTGATAAGCGAATAAAAAGAAACATGTAAAAATATGAAACATCTGATAAAAAAGAGAAAGAATTCAAAGTGGATCATCTCAAAAAACAAAGAATAAGCAGCCTAGGAAGTTTAATAATCATTAGACACTCTCGTACTGATCATGTCGTGGGTAGATGTGTTAAAACACACACACACACACACACACACACACACACACACACACAGAGAGAGATAGAGAGAGAGAGATAGAGAGAGAGAGATCTACCTATCTATCAATTTATCTATCCATCCATCAATACATATATATGATTGCTAAGAACATATGAACAATGCATAACAAACCTTATATAATACAATCGTTGAAACGGGAAGAGATGATATGTTAATTGCCTACGAAAGTTGAAATCCCTTTTTCGATTGTGGTGGTCGATTAGAGAAATGGATGAAACGTTTTAATGTCAATTTCAGAGAATTAAACAAATAATTTCCTGGTTTTTACCCCTGATGTTTTATTATACACATGATATATGGGACGTGTTGATAACGTGAACAAACCGCTTGTTCCTCGATTTTCTATCGATTTCGTACAAATCAAGATTAACAACCCTCTTCACTTATACTTAAAGCACCATAGACTGATTCCCAGAGAAAACACATTTTTTTTGCATAATGTTAGAAATAATCAGAGACTGGAGTGAGAAATTATTACACATTCTTCAAGGGCCTACGCAATGAAATTCGATTTTTTGGTAGAAGAAAAATCTATTCAAATAAAAATTTTGTTGAAAATTTGACGAAGATATCAAATGAATTCACGGATATATTAGCGAAAATCTCCAAATCACACCTGAACTTTTGAAAAGGTCGGGTTCAGGCGCCACATCGCTGTGACGTCACAGCAAGTACCGCTCCATACTGGAAGAAGAAAAACTGTGTCAACCAACTGTTAAATTTCGCCTTATTTTATATTATCTGTTAGTGGTTTTATTGCATTTATGTTATATTTATTTAGAATTAGTGATCATGAACACGTTTAAGTCGTAGTATTCATGATTAGCATTGTAAATACAGCTGATATTTCTTTCGGACATGACCTAAAATTCGCATGCAAAGCCCGCAAGATTATTCATCTAATGATTTCATCATTACAATATCACAATTATTTATTTATTTCCTAGTACAAATATGTTTTTATTTACTTACTATAAATTATCCCAAAATAGCACTATTCTCATGTTAAGAGTTTGTAAATCTGTAAGCCAATAGAACCAATGTGTGTTACTTATTTTCAGTTTGGTGTTGGCTGAACTTCATTTAATTTTCAATGAAAACTCTACAAAACCCCAGACAGCTAGAAAATACGATGATTTCCAGTAGAAGCCGAAATAGAATATCCAAAGCTATAGAGGGGAAATCATACTATCCAAAAATTTGAGGCACAAAGTATTTTGGTAACTAAACAGTGTGTTTTCCCAAGTTTAAGTGAATGGGGGAGAATGGGACTACGTCCTGTCGAGAATTTTTCACTCATATTGAGAGAAGGGATGTACATAGTAAAATATACAGCACAATACCTAATGTGTCAGGGATGAAGTAAATTACATACGTTGTATCACACTGTAAATATTGTCAATGACTTCCAATTACAATTACATTGATTTTAACCGATGTCATTAATAACTTTCCATTATTTTAAGGAAAGTCATTAAATGCATTTCAATCACTGAAGTTTATTTCAAAATGTCTTTGAATACTTGACCGCTCACCTGCTTTGGTTCGTATTTATTATTTAAGTTTTAAAAAAAAACAACCCAGAATTCTGCTAAAAATCTGGCTGTAAAATTTCGAGATACATTTTCTGGGACATATGTTTAGTTCTGTGTGTGATATCGGAACGAACTCTTACTCAGGCATTTTGCTACCTGTGCTTTTGTTCTCAAGTAAGAATCACACCTGAATGAAATTAGACATTCACCTATAGCCCCGGTCACTGTGATATTGTTGCATCAAGTCGACATACAACCTGAGACATCTAATGATGGCGTGAACATCACATAACAAAATGCGAAACAGTCTAAACCATTATTATCAGACACTTTCATTCCATCATTTTCAAACTATTAACTTAAAATAAATAATGTGCTATTGAAATGTATCTGAAAATACTTCACTTTTTGCAACGTATTTAAATACAGTAAATTACAATAAATCCCATTACTTTATGAAAATGTATTTAAATACAGCAAATTGCAATGTCTTTTTTCAATTACCCTATGTTATGTATATCATTTGAAGATCCAACTGACAAACAAAAAATCATGTACTGTATTATGATATTATTTTGACCAAATGCATATTAAAAATACATGACATTTACATCGGAACACAATCTATTTCTTTAAATATTGATGTTACATGGGTTTGTAAAGTGTCTTCTAAAGTCAGCATTTCGTAAATTTTATGGTCGTTATAACGATCTAGTTTGCCAGTACAACTTTCCATTAGGTTAAATGCTGTCTTATGTGTCTCATACCAGTTCTTTGGCCTTTCTTGGCACACTGATCCTGACTACGAATTGCTCCGGTTACCTGATGGCTATGTAGGGCTCATGTCGGGTATGACCGGTCGACAGGGTATGCTTACTCCTCCTAGGCACCTGATTCCACCTCAGGTATGACCAGGGATCCGAGTTTGCCCATCTCTCTGATTTGTATTTTCTCTAGGAATTACGAGATTGAACACTGTTGGTTATCTTAGCCTTTTCATACTGTTTTGTTTTCTTTTTCAAACCATTGTTGATGCTGTAAGGATGCACCCCGCCACAACTTTGTTCCGCTAGAAAAGAAGAAGCCGTTAGTGAACTGATACCGGCAGAAATAAAAGGGATTAAATCCATGATACTGGCCACCTTCTTTAGGATAGAATGTCCTTATCGCAATTAAGGGAATAGACATATTTTCCCCTAAAAATCCCAAACACCAAAGGGCCAATTTGTAATATGCAATGTAGCACCAAAAACAAAATGCCAGAATAAAAAATGTGATATCCTATTGTTTGTGTTGTAAAAAATTCTTTATATTTGTATGACACAATTGTTCATCGTTTTTTCTTACTGTCGAGGAAGATATTGGATGAGCTGTAAGAAACTATTGACAGTTGTAAAGCTTAGCTTTCTGAATGAGCTATGAATTTTGGGTTTATTTGACTGTAAATTCAACTGATGTTATAATTTATAAATAGCTAGTTATTTAGGTTTTATAAACACGTAATTTTTTACGCTAGATAGCATGTTGATTATGTAGACTATGGGGTTCTAGCATTCTGGATTCTGGATTTTTTTCCATGTGGGATGAATTTGTGAGAAAAATAGAAGAAATGTGATTCCCCTCCCAATGAATATCTATTATCAATAGTTATTCTCTTTAAAACCTCATAGTGACCTTAACCTTTAACCCATAAATAAAGAAAAATAACTTGTTATATCAAACCTTTGCATAAAATGCATAATTTAACATGTGAAAATAACTGGAAAGGTATACTGATACTGTACAACACCCTCCTATCCTGAAAAAAAATTTAAGACTATCTCTGTATGGTGAACTAAACATTCAACTCCTCTAAAAGTTCAAGTCCTCTGCATCCACCCCCATAGTCAATGTTGTGAATATCAATCTGTTGAATTACAACCTACGGTTAATCAAATATGAATGAAATTGTTTTATCATTAATTTGTTGAATTACAACTTGCGATTAATCAAATACGAGTGGAATTGTTTCTTCAGCCACCAGTACGTGTGAAAAGTGTAACTTGAAATGATACCAAATCATTCCAGCATATATATCTTTGATAATTCTTTATACGTACATTCTTACGTCATTATTTGATGCACAAATGTAATAACTCATTTTGCCTATACACCATGATGGTGTATACATTGTAAATTATTCCAGTCTCCCTCCCTCCATCCCTGTTCTCAATAGATCTACGCATTTGTCTCTCTAATGATTTAATCTCTGAAATAATCATGTAACATGCCAACAGAATCTTGAAGATCTAAAGCTAACCAGTCATTATTTTCAACTCGCGCTTCTTAAGTTCTTTGGTTGTTGGGCTGTTTTGATGCAAAATATATCCATCTAAGTCAGCCTCTTCCTAAACAAATGTTAGGCTGTGTCCCTAATTTGATGTCAGATCTTTCAATTCTTTCTGAATCCGACTAAACAACTCTTGGATGACTCCGTAAACTACCATTTGGAAAGTTCTTGTTATCTCTATGTTCCATACTAGTCGCCATGAGTGATCCTGCTGTGACGTCACAGTTGAAATACAATGTGGCGTCGGTTCCGGTCGTTTAAGTTAATGTTTTATTGTATTTTGAAGGAAGGTATAGTAGGCATATTACAGAATCGATAATTCTGCTTTTTCGACGCCGAAATTGATGCATTTTGTTTTTACGTTCAACTCAGTAAAAAGAATTCTTTTTAAACATTATACATATTCTTTGCATAGACCCTTTAAAAGTTAAATGTCATCAAATATGCTTATACTGATAAGAGGCGTTACATAATGTAATATAATAACACGATATGATTAATTTGGACCCATCCTATTGGCAAAGCCCTTAACAATTTTGGTACATTCTTTTCAATATGCATTTAGTTTTATACTGTATCAGTAAACGTAAAAATTGCTTTCAAATGATAAAAACACTAACTACTTTAATAATTTTGACTTCACCTTGGAACCAATCCCTTACCACCCAAGATCATGCAAGATACACATTTGGTAAAGAATTACCTATTACTTCTCAATATCTAATTAGTTTCAATTAAGTATCAATAGTATTAAAGAAAATATCTAAATGTATTATATATACACAATATACATCATGTTTGGCTCTGCCATGGAGTCAGAACCTGTACCTCGGAGATCATGAAATTTACAATTTTAGTAGAATCGCCCAGCTCTTCATCTTGATGTATTGTTGATTGATTATCCATTGCTTTCCACCACACTCAACAATTTTTCAGTTATCTGGTGGCGTCCAGTTTTTGTTGGTGGAGGAGAGAACCCAGATACAATGTACCTGGGAAGAGACCACCGACCTTCCGCAAGTAAACTGTCAAACTTGCTCACACAACGCCGCGGCCGAGATTCGAACACGCGCCGACAGAGGTGAGAGGCTTTGTGATTTTGAGCCCGATGCTCTAACCACTCGGCCACGGAGGCCCCCTCTTGATGTATTTAGTTTTTTGTCAAAACATCTAGTTATAGAGAATATTGTTGACAAATGGTCATTTTTTGGCAGATTGTGCGCCGCCTCTAAGGCCTCTGGGGTGCTAGAGTCCTGAAATTTATAATTTCTGTCACTTTTGTTGTAGAGGAGCTGTATACCATATTTGAAAAGAATTGAAAAGGTAACGATCAAGAAGAAGTTAAAAACGTTTATTTGTTAACAGATTTAATCACTGCCTATTTTCTGCCCCACCCTGATGCCAAAAGTCTATCCCTGGGATCATAAATAAAATATACCATGTTTAGCCCTTTCCTGTGTCAAACGTCTGAAAGTGTTCAACTAAAAGAAAAGTGAAAGATTCAAGAAAAATGTTACATATACATTTTTAAACTTCCATTTTAAGAAACATTCAATTTTTTTTAACTGAAACTATATTTAAAGGTTCTTCAAAAACTTTTTTTTATGAATGATCAGTGAGAAAAACTGGCGTTATTTGGTGTTCATTATTCGTGTATTTTGAACAGTCTTGGAGTTGAAATTATCTCGGAGTTGGAAGATATTTAGAGAATTTTCTTTGAGCTGAACATTCTAAATTCTAAAAACCTTTATTCTGGAGTTTTAAATTGATTGGAAATAAATATCAAAAGAAAGAACTGTGTTTAAAGTTTCATGATGATAGACATATATGTGAAGATTGTTGTAGTTGAAAGCACATTAAGAATTAAACTTTTCTTTGGAATAGTAGTTTGGTGTAGGAATATAATAATTCAATTAAAGATACAAGTTAACAATTTGTAATAAAAGCAGTGGCATATTTAGAGGGACAGGGCTGCAGGAACCCCTTCTCCCTTTTTGTGACCCCCCCCCCCCTCCCAGTTAGAACAAAAGCAAAAGTACAAAATAGGACAAATGAATTATTTGCTGTGATTTATTGAGTTTATTATGCATAAATCATAGCTAGAATAACACATAAAAGTAACCTTCAAAATCCTGGAGCCTCCGGTCTATTGCCCGTCCCCCATCCTTTTTAAAACAAATTCCTAGATTAACCACTGGAACGTATACGTCCATGTTTAAGAATGCCTTTAATCATGATTGAATTAACAGATATATTCACTTAATTTTGCTGATTATATTGAATACATATGTATCGACAACAACATTGCTACCCTCTTACCTAGGGATGGCAAAATGTGACTGCCTCTATACTGTTCTTGCTCCTTGCCTTCCCAGAGTGTGAAACTTACTTTCTCTCTCTTTAGTGTCCAACTCAACTTGAATGTACCTCTTTAAACTTTTTAACTTTGTGATAAAAAAAATCATACCTGTAATTAATAAGGAATACGCTGTAATCTGAATCCTTGTGAATCCAATACATTTTTAAGAATTCAATTTCTAGAATGATTTGAAAAAGAATAATCTGCATTTTGAGTGTGTACTTGAATGATTTAACCAGTTGATATTATGTACATTGATGCTTGAACTTTGAAAACCTTGTTTATTATCTTACATTAATTTGTTGTTTAAATGAAGAGTTAGATATTGTTTGCCTGTTCACTACTTCGACACCAGCAGCTTTGTGATTCTTTTTATTGTTGCAGTGAGTTTCATTGTCAAACCTTGGAAAACATGTTTTACATTGACGCAATGTCCCAGTTAAACTTGTCAAAATTGAAATTACGGAATAGTTTAAAGCACAATACATTGATCCACATCTCTAATTATTACAATGATTCTGATTTTCAAACCTTATTATCCTTGTGTAACAAACATTGCTACATTGTGCCTTTATACTGTACAGTGTGTTATAGTTTTGTGCTAAAGTTTACTTGATTTTGGTATGTTTGATTGTCAAACCTTGTAATCCATGTGTAATAAACATTGATATATTGTCTACATTACGCCGTGAACTTTACTTAATTTTGATAACACAAGGTCATCATGTACCTTTTTGTATTCATGTTAATTTCCGACAGGATAATTTTATATCGCAATGCAGTTTTACATTAAACGTACTTGATTATACAAGTAACACGTCTAACGACGAATATTGTGGTGAATTTGTATTCAAGGTCTGCCAGCTGTTCATATGTACCTTTACTTATGAATTTTAGCAGCATTATATTTGTTGATTTGCAGTTTTAAGTTATATATAGAGATGAAGTAGTTTTCATAGATGTAGTATTCTAGTGTTACAATCTCACACTAATAACAGCTGAATGTACTGTGTAATGGTTAACACCAACATTGACCTGCTGAATTGAAGCATTTTTCATGTTCCGGTATTTCTCTTTTAAAAGTATTTAAAATTTTTAAAATTTTCCATTTATCCATGAGAAAATTAATTTGTACTGGAATGCGTATGCATTTATATAGCATACTTGAATTTTCATAAAAAAGACTATTTGAATTAGGCAGGTGTTGTGAAAGGCATGTGCTGTTACACTTTTCCTGATTGCTTTTCTTTTTATAAGTTAGGTTTTTTATTCATTTGTTTCTTTCCAATTTCAAAAGCAGATATATATTATGCTAATTATAATGAAAAGTTATCTATGCAACATAGCAACATAACTATATTAAATATTTGACCCAACTTGACAGTTTGTGCCAATTTCAACGCACTCTATGCAAATTAAAGAAATTATATCATGTGAGAAATAAGTAACTATCTCGCACATGAAAACATATTTCAATGTTCAAATACTACTACCGATCACGGTGGCTCAGTGGTAGAGCTCTCGCCTCGTGAACGGAAGGTCGTGAGTTCGAGCCCCGCTCGGGCCGGCCGCGTCAAACCTAAGACGTTAAAATAGGTAGTGATTGCTCCTTCGCCAAGAGCTCGGCATTACGAAGTGAGAGTCACGGGTCTTTCGGATGGGACCTTATAAACGGAGGTCCCGTGTCGCAGCAGGTGTGGCACGTAAAAGAGCCCTCACTGCTAAAAGCCATTAGTGCTAAGCATAGGTCTAAATTTGCAGCCCCGTCACCGGTAATAGTGACAGTCGCAGGATAGCTGAAAAATTGCTCAGGCGACTATAAATAAAAAACAAACAAATCAAATACTACTCAAAGCATCTGAATTCTTTATAGACATGTTACTCTGTCAAAAAAAAAACCCTTGCAATTAGTCGCTTTACAATGTATACAGTGTATAACTGGTGCATTTGTGTAGGATTTAAATATACCTATTAGTACAAATTTACAAAATTGCAATTTTGTTTCTTTGTTCCATACCATCATACACTAATTCATCTTAGAAATCGTTTTTGTAACATTATTTCTTTGTAAATGTAACCTTTAGAAATGTATATCTGGAAGTCAGTACAACATACACAACAAAAGTTATAAAGGAAACGTTTTGACAGTGCCGAACGACACTGATTATGTTACAATCGTTGTCAACAGATTCACTCCTCTAATCGTTTCCACGAGCATTCGCCACTACCATAAAGAGGGGAGGGGGCTGACCAATCGAGCTTCTCATGAAAATATCATGGAAAAATTACATTCTCAAAAGAATTTTAGGACACGATCCAATGGATGGCTGTGTTAATTCCTTGTTTATTGAATCGCCTTACATGTGTTTTTATAATGAAGCACGTCATCTATGTCATGGTGCTATTTGAAAATATGTACCAACTAGCCATTAATTGCTATTACCATCATTACATTGTGGAACAGGTGTTCAAATAGTAGAACAAGATTTTCAAAAATACGGAGACCATTACACGTACTTAATGACATCTACACTAAAGAACTATATCCGAACCATGCGTGGATCTAGAGTGGATATCCGGACCACAGGGAAATAAAGTTATAACATTTGTGCGATAAGTAATGAGGACAGAACCAGATCACAATATTACCATAAAAGCATTCGTAATAAATTAGAATATATTTTTCTTCCATTTTCAATTTACATCAGGAGGCTCTGAATCACTGTGAAATTTCTCCTAGAAAGTGACTGCAACAGACCGGTCTGCCTGGCGATCTCGTGTGAAATCCGGTAAAGTGGAAAAGTACGAAGAGCGGTGGGAAAAGGAAGCGAGACGTCAGAAAAGGAAATATCACACAAGCCCCACCTGCTATCCTGATTCAGCCTCTAGAATCCCCTGTCCCCATTGTAACAGATTCTTTCTAGCGAGGATCGGTCTGACTAGCCATAGCCGCAACCCCCAACCCCAGTGATCAGAAGTCATGGTCATCGTTGCTTGTAAGGGCAAACATCATCAATATGATAGTTCTCTTCACACTCAATGTTTTATACAGATAGTATAGGAATCGACGTTTACACTTTTCTCTATTTTAAAAACAAACCGTTGGACAATATACATCTTTGACTGACGTTATTATATATACTAATGCATTGTCATAAAGTCATAAAGTCATTGACTTTCATACTGTTTATACTAGCACTATCTTTCGAAACTGGCCGAAAATGAATGTACAATCATTTATTAGGCAAGGAAACCGAAGATTATTTCCATGATGACTCTTTGACTAAATCGGGCATGCAGCAAGAGGTAGAAAGGGGTTGTTGTTGTTGCCAAAATGTGCAATACTCTCCTATGCGGATTCCGGACGTGGCTTGAGATAATGATCATGATTTATAATTCAAACTATTTCATATAACCGTTTTTCTTGACCGTTCAGAAAGTACTCCGCGGCTCTTGAGTTTAATAATTTCCCTTAACTGCTTCGAAAGTGATACATAGTTTGCACCATTGATTGTTCGTCCCTTTTGGAGATATTCTACTATCAGAATACCATCAGCATCCCATAAAACTGAGGTCATAACCCTTCCAGCTGATGGAACAATATTTGCCTTCTTTGGTGGGGGTGAAGCCTTTATGGCACACTCTAAGGCGACATTGAGCTAGAGTATTAGTGCAGCTTCTCTGAGGAAAGAGTTTGTCTATTGTTTTTAACTATAGATTGCATTTTAAATGTTTTGTTCTAAAATATCAATTTATGGAATTCCTATGTTTAATTTGTAATATTTTTGTGAATACTGTTAATGTTCAGATACTAGTTTAGTACGGCTTTCAGTAATGGTCTTAAAGTAATAGTTTCTCTACAAATGACGCTGTTGAGTTTGAGAATTAGACTTAGTAATAACCAGCATTTTGTGCAAGTACCATTACCTGAATTTGTATGTGTCTAACATGAAACTAAGTTAAGTATTGGAGTGTGTAGCCACAAATGTTAAATGTGCATTGTCATTAAGTGTACATTGTTAGTGTATAGGTCCTACAGTGACTAATACCTGGGTGTTGTGTGTTTGAGCTGACCGTAACTCTTTCGTGTAGACTAGGAGATCACTGGCTTTTGTACATGTATGTTTATAGGGAGGATTCTGAACCAACCCGGAGGTCTGCGTGTAATGGACGCACGAGGGAAGACCAACTCTGAACATATATACTGACTGGAAATCATTACCATTTCATTGACTCTTATATATTCAAAAACAAATTTCCTCAATCTTATTTCTGGATCGACCTCGTTCATTTTGTGGCATAATCAGTCTCATAATTCCCATAGAAAATACTTATCAGAGAGATTGGCAAACACGGACCCCTGGGCATATGTAACGTACTTGATTTTGTTTAATTTGTTTTGAATTTCCCGCAATTTAAAATGCTGACACTACCAGTTTGTCTGCTTACACGGCTGGGTTGACGTGTCCTCGTTCTCATATAAATACCTGAGTTCAGTCCGTGCAGTCGGAAAGAACGCAACAGTAGATAGGTGTTCCGGAAATTTAGGGCGGGCCAAATTCTTCCCCAGTTTAGGTAGACTAAGATCAATTTCAAGGTATTTATGCTTTTATTTTATGTATTTTGTTTCTAAAATTGTGTTAAATAGGACTTTATAAAACTACGCGGAATTTTCTCTATGTTTAACAACACGTGTTTGTTAGGTAAACTTGTACTGTTTTGTTGATAAACTTACGCTAAGTTGTAATATGAACTTACGCTATTGTATGTTGCACGTTACATGTACATGTATATGCTTATTATTTTCTTCCTATGTAAATTATCATAGGGGATGAGGACTTCAGTGTAAACTTTACTAGCTCAGGAGGGAAAAACGGAGACTTGGTAGCGTGGCGAAGGTTATGGCGGCCCGTTACAGTCGGGGAAACTCCGGGTAAAGGACAACACCCTGTCTAACACCAAGACGACAGGTGTAGTTGAGGTCACATCGACAAGAACTCTTTCGTGGCATTGTCGTTCCGACATCATTGTTAGCAGGACCAGAAAATTCAGAAACGGATGTGCACTTGGAAACCACGTGTTTGGACATTTCAAAATGACTTATTAAATTTACAAATGTTTGAATGTCATATTATAGATACATGTAAATTTAGTTAAAAATTAAGTTTCAGCGTAAGTTTATACCGGGAAATAGTGAAATAATTGAGTCGACTCTAGCTTTAGGATAAAATTATTTGCTCTTTATTTTCTTTGTAGATATTTTTATTATTATTATTATTATTAAATCTTTTTTGTGTATTGAAATTGGACTTAGTTGTGATTAAGTGAGTAAACGGCGATTCCCGAACTCGTCAGGAGGTATTGGTAAGGTCAGTACCTTACTTCATGACCGCATACCAGAGGTGGGATCAGGTGCCTAGGAGGAGTAAACATCCCCTGTCGACGGGTCACAGATGCTAAACATTTCTTATGCAAATATTGGATCACTGCTCGTTCACTATTTTAACCATTTTGTAAAAGACACTTGCTTTGGTTACTTTAGAGTGCTACCTCGTCAATATAAACAGACCAAATGACACCAGTCTTCGAGTAGACCGCCTTGAATAGTCAGGGAATAGTAAGGCGGAAAAAGGACATGCGAACCTCCTTCAATTCAAAGCTCCTAACATATCAATCAACCCTCGTAAATCTTACCACTTCATATAAGGTTCACATTCAGTCCCATTGTTATGTTGTGGATTGAAAAACATTTCAAGATCGGTTTTATTATTTCCTTTTACATTCATTCTGAATGAATTGCATATTCATTTTACTTAATTCAATTTAGCACTGTTTACTGCGTTTGCCTTCACTAAACACACATTTAGTGCGCTCCGGAGGAACAAATGAACTCGTGTGTATATTCAATTTCTCCAGACTCTGTGGATATTGTACTTCTCAGTTACATGAAGCAAAGACGTTGTGACTATCTAAACTGTAAATAATTGAATATCATTGATGTAATAAATATCAAGAAAGAAAATGTTTTGTAGTAGAAAAGGACTCTTTATTTGACCAAAAAAAAAAAAAAGTCATTCAATAAGGGCTATCATGAACAGTGGAGATAACGAACAGTGACCAATCTCAAAATTGCTTAGAGAATACGTAATTAAGAGAAGAACAAACACGGACCCCTGGACACATCAGAAGCGTGATTAGGCGTTTAGGAGGAGTAAACATCCCCTGTTAACCGGTCACACCTACCATATGCCCAATATCTTTATATCAGATAAACAGAGTAGAAATGTATGTAAATTTGGTATCTGTGCTCTTGGGTTTGATTGATCTTTACTTTTTATCAAGACAAGTACTTTGTATGTAAGTTATATAATCATTTGGTGCAAGATAATACATAATTAAGAAAAGGGCAAACACGGACTTCTGGGCACATCAGGGGTGTAATCAGGTGCTTAAGAAGAGTAAACCTCCCCTGTTGACCCGTCACAGCTACCATATGCCCAGTATCTTTATATCAGATAAACATAGTAGAAATGTATACAAATCTGATATCAGTGGTCTTAGTTTAGATTGATCTTTACTTCTTTATCATGGCACGTGCTTTGTATGTAAGTTATCTAATCAGCTGGTGCAAGAACAAATATATCATAAAATATAGATCATGCTGTTGTGTACATTGTAACGAACAGTTATTCCGATATGAAAGATTCTTCCTTGACCTCCCTCCCTTAAAACCCCCACTAATTTCCACTCGCATGTATTTATATGACTGGTTTCTCATTCATAGAACCACGCACATTTAACGAAAATGAAATAGTGTTATACATTGTTTAGATATTTCAGAGGTGTTTATTACACCACCCATTTCAATCTTCTCTTATTTTTGGCAAGCTACGCTTGAGCAGCGAAACAGGGGTTCCAACTCCAGGTTTCTCCATAACACTGAGACTTCCCACCACTCCACCGATAAGATTAGAAGTAAACCATTATCCACATTAACTGAATGTTTTCTTTCTAAATACCTTATAAAGCTAAAACTTAGTCGTATTGTGTAATTGTAATACATTGAGTAATATGATATGAAATTCAAAAATTATAGTAAGAAATAAAACAATAATTATTGTACATATCATATGCTATATAATCAATATTAGAGTACATATTACCTTTCCGATTGTTGGACTATGTTTCACAAGATGTTCGAAGTTCTGAATAGTTGTATCAAATATAATTCCTGCAGACAAATCTAAGTACACGGTTTTTATTATACTGTTTACTTTACTATAGAATAAATTTCCATGGGCACGAATCGTGCTCCCTTGTTAGCTGACCCGATTTTATATTCTTACGAGGCAGAATCTATTCAAAAGCTTCTTCACAAGAAGAAAACGCCTTGCTGTGGCCTTCAAATCGATATTTTGATATATCGACGACGTTTTATCTATTACAATGATCATTTTCATTCATATATCAATTAGATATGTCACCTTGAACTCGAAATACGATACCACAGATTCTTCCACATCTGCTTCATATTTAGATATTTCATTGAAAATAGATGTTAACTAAAAACTAATAACTCAACTTTATGACAAACAGGTTCACTTCAGCTTCTCCATAGTCAGTTTCACATATTTATGCAGCAATATTTCATTATCACCTGTATATGGTGTTTGTGTTTTTCAACTGAGTCGATACGCAAGAGCCTATTCTACATATGATCGAATTCTAAATCGAGGAAGGTCGGTGAAAAATAAATTACGGGGGTTTCAACAGTCTCGTCTAAAGTCAGCATTTCGCAAATTTTATGGTAGTTATTAAGATCAAATTTACTAATACAGCCTATCATTGGGTCAATGCTGTCTGAGGTATACCATGCCAATTGTTAAGGAGTTCCTTACACACCGATACGGATTACTCCGTTTACATGATCATAATACAGGGCTCACAGTGTTTGTGACCGGTCGACAGGGATCTCTAGTACTCCTAAGCATCTGATCCCATATATGATTTGTCAAGATGTCCTTGTTTATCTAACTCTTCTTAATAGGAGTTATGAGTCTGATCTCTGTTATCTCCACTGTATATATACTCTGCAAAAAAAGAAACGCATAGCCCTTTTGAAATTTTAAAAACGCAAATTATGTATTTTACCAGGTAAACTGAAATGGTCAATTGAGTAATTGATTTTTTACAGGTAAGTATGAAACTTTAAAGGTCTGTTCATTTGATTTGGCTCTCTGCCAAATTAGCTCGGCGACTCTCTAAAATTGCACATCACCTCTATCGCCATGGAATTTGGCTTACGTTTTTCACGAGAACTTTGTGCTTAATTCAACCACTACATTAAAGCGTATAAAAGGACGAAGTTTGAAGCTTGAATTCATCATAACGTTAAATTGCTGCCATGCCAAGGTTGGACCCTGCTACTCGAAATATCGTCATTGGCCGTCTCCAGGCCGGAGTATCCCAAAGTGAGATTGCACGAACTGAAAACGTAAATCAGAGCACAATTTCTCGGCTGTGGAACAGATTCCAGAAGACTGGCTCTACTAATGACCGACCGAGGAGTGGGCGACCTCGCATTACGATTCCTGGACAAGATCGCTACATCCGGGTCTTTCATCTACGGAATCGAACCGTTGCTGCAACAGCTACTGCAGTCGGAATACCTGGATTGAGAAGAATCAGCTCGCAGACAGCCCGCAACCGACTTCGACAATATGGCATTTGACCCAGAAGACCGTATTTTGGAGCAGTTTTGACACCGTTACACAGACGAGAAAGAGTCCGATGGTGCAACAGATTGAGGGGCTGGACATTCCGCAACTGGCGTAGAATCTGGTTCAGCGATGAGTCCCGTTTTCTGCTACAGAAACGTGATGGAAGAATCCGTGTATACCGGCGAAGGAATGAACGTTTCTCTTCCTCGTGTGTCCAAGAAGTGGATAGCTTCACCTTATGCGCATAATTGACCGACAGAGGGAGTTATTCCAACATGACAATGCTAGGCCTCACACAGCCCGCTTAACAATTGACTACCTTCAGCAGAACAACATTAATGTGCTACCATGGCCTTCCAAATCACCGGATTTGAATCCGATTGAACACTTATGGGACCAACTGGATAAACGTGTGCGCCTGCGCCAACCTCCGCCTCAGACCCTCGATCAGCTCCGTCAAATGTTACAACAGGAATGGCGAACAATTCCACGCAATAACGTAAGAACATTGATTGACTCTATGCCAAGGAGATGCAGAACTGTGTTGGCAGCTCGAGGTGGTCATACACGGTACTAACTTAAACGTGACAGGAAGTGTTCTTAACTGTGATGATCTGACTTTTTTTTCACCAATATCTAAGGTTTGGACTGTAATTTTTTTCAGTTGAAACAATTCTAGTGAATATCTACATTTTTTATTGTAAAATCATAATCCAAAATACATCTACTAAAATCTTAAAAAATCCATTATGCGTTTCTTTTTTTCCAGAGTATATATATATATATCTGTATATAATAAAAATAATTCAAGTCTGGAATATACGTATACATGAATTATTTTTATTAATTAATGATCTTTACTGTTGTTCTTGTCATCATCTGACGTCAATAAATACACTAATTTCACTAATGCAGAAATAGGATTTTTGGACGTATATTCAATCTTCCATTAGGTCGAATGCTGTCTGGTGTGTTTCATCCAGTTGTTAGGTCGTTCTTGGCACCCCGGGTTGATAGAATAGATCCACTGTACCCCTCGTTTTTTTAAAAGGCGACTACAGTCGCCGGATAGCTGAAAAATTGCTCAGGCGACTATAAATAAAAAAAAAAAAAAAAAAAAGAAAAAAAAAAAAGGCGACTAAATGGGGCGGTCCTTCGGATGAGACCGCAAAGCCCGAGGTTCCGTGTCACAGCAGGCGTTAAAGATCCTTCTTGCTGAAAGGCCATAAGCGCCGAGCATAGGCTTAGATTTGCAGCCCTTCACCGGCAATGATGACGTCTTCATAAGAGTGAAAGATTCTCGAGCGGGTCGTTAAATAATATATAATCAATCAATCAATCGTTCTTGGCACACTGATTCTGCCTGTGGATTACTCGGTTACCTGATCAAGATGCAGGTCTCAGGGCGGGTGTGGCCGTTTAACAGCGGATGCTTACTCCTCCGGTCCCACTTCTGGTATGTCCAGGGGTCTGTCTTTGCCCATCTCTCTGATTTCTATTTTCTATAGGAATTACGAGAGTGAGTACTATTCGTTATGTTAGCCTGTTTATGTATGTGATATGACATGACTTGGTTAGTGATGTAGATAAATTCGCAAATTATATGCAAGGTTTATTGTTTGCTACGTTATTTCCATGGATATACGTAGTCAAAGAAGTTTGACACGACATGAAAATAACGGGGGTTTGGAATGGTTTCCATGAAAACAGATTCTGCACATTTTGGCAGTTGGAACACCCTAAAGAAAAAAGGGCCGGAAATCTAGAAGTAAGGATGACAAGTCCTGTCGTTGTTAGCGTCACAACCTGCCGTCGGGTCGTATAATGTCCAACTTTTTTTGTACCAATTGTTAAGCCGTATAATCAATGGTCATTTTTCGGCATCAAAAACAACAGGCATTTAGCTTAAAACCTGAATATCTAACAGAAACTGCGTGGATATTTGCAATTTAGATTGCATGACTCTGTTTCAAGGTTTCAAGCCCCAATGCAGAACTAAATAAGTCATATGGTAAAATATATTATATATTCAAAATAGTCACTTTTATTCCTAATTATAGCTAATGAAATTAATGCACATCTCAAGCTCTATCAAAATTATGAAACTAACAAGCTCCGAGTCTTGAGGTGAATGTGAATAAAATTGATGAAATTATTATCTAGTTCACTGTTTAGAAATATATACATTAAAAGTCAACTCTTGGTACATGCATTAAGCACACAGTACTTTAGAAAGCATGGGCCTTATAAAATGAGAGAAAAGTTTCTCGGTGCTAAAGATTTGTAATGCTAAGGCATGAGAAATTTATGTTGGAGACGATGGTTGTTCATCAGGAGATGGTGTACCATGACACTGCATGAACGCCATTTAACGGTCACTGGTCAGAAAGAAAATCTCGACCACACCGATGTAATATAGACAGAAACATAATTACCGAGAACCGGGAAAGACTTTCCAACTTAAAATAATAAAAATTAAAAGAATATATGCCTAGTGGAGGATGATATTACATGTGTTATATATATATATATATATATATATATATATATATATACAATTCCTTAAGATTCATCTTTTTTATGAACTGAGCAGATAGATAATTTTGTGGCTTTTTTATTTTTATTTTTTCGAGTTCATTGTAATATAGCCAATCGACATATATATATATATATATATATATATATATGGAAATGAGGATCTTTGATATATAAATGTCGAGCTGTAAGCAACAACACAATTTTTATTCTTCTGATGTAGATGCTTTTGAACCAACTCAATTGTTAAATATTTTGGATGAGGATGCACTACTTTATAACACTCAGGTTTTACATTTATTTACATGTAAAGTATCAACAAAGCTTTACCAACTCTATAACAATTAATGCAGTTGTAATCAAAAGTCACACGCTGAATTAATGTCATGCCCAAGGATTGTGTAACAATGACCCACTGTTGTTTTAAAACTTTAAATCCCCTTGGGGATCCGGGTTGTTAGAATCGATCCTCAGTACCCCTTGCTTGTCGTAAGCGTAGACTAAATGGGGTGGGCTTTTGGATGAAACCGCAAAAACCGAGTCCCCGTGTTTACGTTACTTTATACGAACCATACTCTTAATGTTAACACTTAAGTGTTCAAATGTAAAGTAATTTCCATGCCTATATAATGTAAAGGAAAATAAAACCCAATAATTATAAAAGTAGAATGATACATAAAAATAATAGAAATAAAAAGATACACAGGTTGTTTATTACGTTAGAGCGAGCAGTACAGCAATCAGAACAAAGAATGAAAATAATTTAGGTCTGGATTGGTATCCGCACGATTTATCGTCTGACGTCAGAACCTTATCATCAGAAATGACCTTGTCTGGCGATTTATCTGTCCTTGACTGAGAGTCTATATTTTCAGTTTCCTGACCCTTAGAAGACTCACGAGTTGTATCACTCTGTTCTGTAACATCTGAGAAAGTCTGGTTGAATTCATTCTTACCAAATAAATCCAAGGGACTCCGGGTAGATTTCCTGCTGATCAGAGGGACTATGGGATAACCTTCGCGTGAACCTGTTGTATTGGTTAGATCTGTAGGTTTCTGTGGTAATGGATCAGGAAGCGGAATACCTTTAATCTTTGGAGAGGCGTAACGCGGTTTCCCATGACCCTTGATCCTGGTTGTGTTGGAGTATGTACTAATTCCACCATTCTCGTTGAGAAGTGACTGAATGGTAGACATCCACTCTTGGTCCGGCGACTGCTTGACCTTTGAACCATTATTTTTTGTTTGGTTACCCTGCGTTTGAAGCATTGCGATACATTTACCTCCGAATATTAAGTTATAGGCGCCAATGTAGTCCCGAAGGTAACTTCTACAGGAGTTTACCTTCTCTCTAAAACATGTTGCTGTTGCTGCTGATATCCTGATTAAATAAGGTATTAGTAGACTTTATCAAGCAATTAAATGATCATCATAATATTAGGCCAGTACATGAATTGATCAATAGAAGGGCAAACTGAGCAAAAATGAAGTTATAATAATATACTCAACAATCAAATACTAGAGGCCATCATTGTATCATATCATTAGCTGTTCAGGAATTTGGCCAAGACGATCTTTTCTGGTGCGTACCTTGAGTAAGTTTACCTTAATATTATCTTTGAGAGTTTTATTCTGGATTTTCCTCTTGATTAATTATAGGTTTATTGACATAGTTATCAATCAATCATTTTGCGCGATTTAAAGCACGTATCGGGAAGTCAAATTCAATAACGCTAATGGTTTTATGAAACTTTACTAATTATGATCAAATGAATATCAACTACAATGTAAAAAAGAAAATAGAGAATACATTTTATTCCTGTACAATTTTTAGTGTTTGACTGTTGAATTATTGCTGGAATGTGTTAAAATGCCGTAACCCAAACAATATTGGAGAAATAAAACATCGTGAAAACTGTTGTAAAATATTACCCTTTGATTCAGTGTACTAGTAATTTTACATGGTGACGTTCTGGTTGACCTTGCCCTACGGCTTATGTCAACCAATAACTGACCAGATTCTATAGTCACGAGTAGTCCGAATCAAAATCAGCAATTGTATAAAATGTTCAAATGCTTAGTATTTGTTCAGGAACTATTGGTAATCAAAAAGACATACAGGAAGTGATGCTTAATCAAAAAGATACTTACAGACAGGAAGCTTTTTGCGCTAGAGATTCCATAGATGAGATGTTGCCGAGGTAAACACTCATAAGGACCTTCTTTATCGGCTTTGTTAGTGCGTTCACACACCTTAACGCCCGAAGTTCTTGAGATCTCTTCATGCAGGCCAGCTTCCCTCCAAACTCTAATGATAGGTAAATCAAGATAAAATATTGACAAAATTGGTGTGCAACATCCATTCTTACCGACTTCCACCGGTATATATCGGTAGCTTAGTTTCGCAGCACGCAGCTTAAATATCACCGGTCAATATTGAACTCTCTGTTGTATTTGAAGCAATAGTTCAGTTAGTATTCTAATCAAACATTATACTGCTCCCCTTTAGTAACCGCATCTTAGTAAGAGGCTTACCGTCGAGTTTCTGACACATAATGATTGACGTTTGATTGGCTATAGATGAATTAAAAATCATTGAGAAGAACCAATCCGCGGGGCTCCTTAAAGGATTGCTCTTGGTGGAATTCTCCGCACATGGCAACACTGCTTCATAAACACTTAAACGAAAGTTAAAATAAAAAAAGTCCAAAATTAGATACATACTAAAAAAAAACAAACTTACTGAGGATACTTTGTATGATAATAATGTTGTAAATGATACTTTTCGGCAATCAAAAGCAACTTGGAAAACTTAAAACAACAGAAATTAATATTGCAGGAGACATCATTCAGCGTGATTCTACTATCCGCTATCTGGGAGCCTACCTCGATGAAAATTTGTCTTTTGGAAAACATGTGTCTATGAAGTGTCGTTCAGCCATGTTAAACTATTTTAGAATAAAAAGTGTAAGAAAATATCTTGACCAACAATCAACCGAAATCCTCATTGTGTCACTAGTCTTATCACATCTAGACTATTGTAACGCCATTTTGTAGGGCATTTCTGACATTGAAATAAAAAAGATGCAGAGAATCCAAAACATGAGTGCTAAGCTCGTACTTCAGTTGAGCAAATTTGACAGCTCCAAAAAAGCTTTGTATGAACTACATTGGCTTCCAATCAAAGCAAGAATCGAATTCAAACTACTGACAATGATGTACAAATGTTCAACAAATGAAGCACCAATTTACCTAACTGAACTTCTAGCAAGACACACTGCACATAGGCATGGTTTACGGTCATCAACAACGACATACAGCAACTATACTGTGCCTTTCAACAGAAGAAAGACTTTCGGCGACAGGAGCTTTAGCACTGCTTTGCCAAAATTGTGGAACTCTCTGCCAACCAATATCAGGCACTCCAATTCATTGGAAAAATTTAAGAACAGTCTCAAAACACACATGTTCTGCAACTTTTATGACTATTTTTAAAGGAAATATTTATGCACGAACTTTCTTAAAAGGAGTATTTTACTTTCTTGGCAATAAAAAAAAAAATTAATTAAAAAAAAAAAAAAAAATTAATTAAGAAAAAAAAAAATTAATAAAAAAAAAAATGTTTTTATTTTGTAATTTCTTAGCGTTGATTCTTAATTTCTGTGTATATCTTAGTGTAAATACTGTACATATTTAGATATCACATACTATTATGTTTTATTCGTTTTAGTAACAATATTCATACGTATAGTTGTTTTTTACTTCTTATACCCTTGTATTTTATTGTGTTGCAATAGATTTTATTATTCATGTACAACGCCATAGAATATGTATTTCATATATAGTTTTGGCGTTTAATCAAATTAACAAGTTTCAAGTTTCAAGTTTAAATGAAAAAGAGGAGATAGCGAATAGTGATCAATTCCCAATTTCCTAACCCCTAGTAAAAGAATACAAAATTTAGAGTAGGACGAATACGGACTCCTGTATACACCAGAGGTGGGATCATAACCTAGTAGGAAAAGTCGTACCCTGTTAATCGGTCGCACCAGAAACAATCCGTAGTCAAAATCAGTATGTAAACAACGACCTAACCATTGGTATGAAACACGTCGGACTGTATGCAACCTAATGGTCTTTCCAAATTAGATCATTATAACAAACATAAAATTTGCGAAATGCTGACTTTAAATGAAACTGTTGAATTCCCTGTAATATCAACCATTTCAGCTGTCTGTCGCGTTTTAAAACTTGTCCATATGCAAAACATATTGGGTATCGAATCAGTTGAGAGATATACACACCTTATACAGGTGATAATGGAATATTACTACAAAAATACAACTTATCGATGAAGAAGCTGGTAATCCCGTTTGTCGTAAATCTGCTCTTTTAGTTTGCCATTAATATATATGTTTAATAAAACATTCAAACATAAAGCAGATATGGGGATTCTGTTGTGTCTCTTATCTCGAGTTCACTGGGATAAATCTAATCGACATATGAATGAAAATGAGTATTGTTGATAGAGAAAATGCTGTTAATATCTAATGTCGAGTTGATTACCACAGCAGAAAATTTTTATTTTCTTATGAATAAGCTTTTGAATAAATTATTCCTCGTAAAAATGAAGAATACCAATAAATAAATAGACAAATAAATAATAAAATAACTGTTAATAAAATATAAAAATCAAATGAAAATCAAAAATCAAAGAACAGGCCAGCTGATAAAAGATAACAATTCGTGAAAAAGGAGAACAATTCGTACCCTTGTAAATTCTAATAGACTTTTTGAAAACCTGATCACCAAGGACTACTCAGATATTATCAACGATGAAATGCAGAATCTTTTAAATACGTAGAATCAGAGTGGTGTTTAACAAAGTATATGACTGAACACAAGATATAAATATTTTCTTTTTCCATTTTAATTAAAGAATAAGCAGCTGTTTGTTATGGCAAAAAACCCTAATCTTTTAATCCGATTTGCACTCACCTCGGAAGTCGCCAGTTCCGAAAAATGCGAAAGAGGCGCTGCGCACGTGTTAGATTTGTAAATAATTTAATATGCCAAATTATAGCAAATGTATTATTAAAATTTCAAGTGAATGGTATATTTGCATAATTCAATTACTTTCTTACACTTATACTTAAAGTCATCCATGACACGTTGTAATATTTTAAAACAAACGAAATGTGTAGTTACTCACGCCAGTCTCCGTCTTTGTATGACCTCGGTCTCAGTGCAACCCGATTATGTTCGACAATCATCGTTCCCATGTCCGTGTATACGATGCAATAGCGATTAATACGAAACGCTCATTGTAGTTATGCTCTCAAACAATATTCCCTTGTTTATTTTGCTGAATTTTGCTGAAGGTCTTGGGAATTTTATAAGTTATACCGATAGGTACATAATTCTATTGTTGAAAAATACCGTCAGTTACAGCTTGTATTGCTTTAATATTTTAGTAAGAAGCAACGATAGGGGCTACTGGATGTACATTAACTGAGAAGAAACTCTTTTGTTGGGGCTTGCATGGAATAAGAGAGAACATTATATTTTACAAAATGATCCTTCTTCCTACATCATTCTTTTTTTTTAATTGTTGAAGTGTATGCAGATTCCTTTTTAAACAGAAGCAAATGGTAATGTCGTTTACTCATGCGGCATTGAAAACGTTTTTGAAAATTCAAAAGTTACATTTTATGGTCATAATGGTAAGACTTTGCAATACTGGTCTGTATAATGGGAAAAGTTTATTTTGCAAAATCACTTAAAGTTATACAGAAAATATTTACCTGCACCATCTATGCAAAGCCTTGGCAAAGGGATTGTGGTACTTTGTGGATACGTTTGTGAAATTCGGATTTGTGGGCGTGTCTGAAACGTTATAGTATCCGGCGCTTGTCAAGCAGTCCTTTAGGTTTGGGTTTGGTAAAGAGGGAGTCGATCCGGGCATCAATGCGGATCTAACTGATGAGAAGGATCCCCCAGCGAGACACAACACAACAAAGAGTCCTGGAACAAACGGCTTACTCAGTAGAATATAAAACAATGTATATAAATACTTTACTCAATGGAATACCAAATAATGTACATGTATATAGAATCCTTACTCAGCAGAACACAAAATAATGTATAACTTAAGCCTGGTTTACATTTGCTACGTACTAGTAATATGAGAGTGATTTTCCGTGCGATTATTACAACATCGAAGGGACCTATGTGTTATGGTGTTTTTGTTTATATTGTAAACCCGTACGATAGCTGTGCAAAAATTGTTCGACCACTCCGCAAGTTTCTCTCAAAAATCGTACAGAACTCTTGCAATAGTTGTGCGAGAGCTGTTCTAATATCCAACGAGATTAAAATCTCTGTATAATTAATTTTTTGTCCAAATATTTCAGAAATACCGTGCGTTAGCTGTCAGTGCACTTCTTCCGTGCGGAAATCCTTTAATATAATGTACGACGTATGCACAGGCCACGGACATTTTACAAATTTGTATAAAGTCAAAGTAAACAATATCGTAGAGGTCACAGAGTCCGTGATTCCGTACGAAAATCTCAGTCACCATCCGTTACTGCACGGCAAGGTAGATACTGCTAGGCCACGGGGTCCTTGGGGACATCGCAGGCGAAACGTAAACTAGGCTTTATTTTGTTTCTGAATAGAGGTACTGAAAATGAAATCTATATTTATATTTCTGTTTTCTTTCTCTTTTTTTCTTTCTTTCTATCTTCTTTCTTTATGAAACTCGTATCTTTTAAACTGAAATTCCATATTTATTCTTTGAACATTTCTCTTCAAAGTGAAAATATGACGATAGCGAACACTAGTCAGTCTCATAAATTGTACAAAACAGTAGAACAAACACGGGCCACTGCTAACGCCATTAAATAAATAAATTACAACAAACTGTTGGAAGAACTTATCACCAAAGACTATGTAGAGATTGTTAATGAACAACTCCAGAATTTTGATATATACATTGATTTTCTATCAAATGCACTTTACGTATCATCCATAATTCAAAGATTTCTTCATGCTAACTCGAAATACTAAATGTATATTTACATCACGTGATTTTGATTGACTATATTTCATTTCTTTAAATAACCGTTAGAGGGAGGACAGTCCACTTGAATACATATGTACTCAATTTTTCAATAATGAGATGATTTCTTGCTGCGTATAATCAAGTATTTTCACTATATTAATGGTAATACTTCGTTTTCACTATAGGCCAATCAGTGTTTTTAAACTAATTTACACGCGTTGAGATTTGACACTTACAAGGGAAGTTCCAAAAATAATGACATTTGGCTGTTTTCACATTTATTAATCATTGATCCTTTTATTCGTCCCTACCCTTCAAAGTACTCACCATTGGCCTATGTACACTTTTTAGTACTCATCCCTGGCCTAGATACACTTTTTAGTACTCATCATTGGCCTAGATACACTTTTTTTAGAGGATCAATCCACTTCTGGAAACATTTTTCATACTCCTCAATAGGGATACAAATCATATACTGATAAATTGCAGAACCAAGGGCATTTTGTTGATTTGTATCTTTTTCCAGATGGGTGGAATTTAAGTTTGGGGAACAGAAAGAAGTCGCATAGAGCTAAATCTGGAGAAAACGGGTGTGTGGAAAGAACTTTCCCACCTACAAATACTGGGTCAGAATGCATGCTTTGTGTGCAGACGCATTATCGTGCAAAAGTCGGAGATACTTCATACCCGTTTTGGGGCGACGACTTTCGTAATATTTCTTCAGTTTTTAAAAAAAACATATTTAGAAATAACCTGTGACTGTTTTGCCATTTGGCACAGGAATTTGCATGACAGAGCCTTTATTGTCAAAGAAAATAACATAAAACCTTCATCACGGTTCGTAATCTTTTAGCAATACTAGGACGTTTTGCATTTTCTGATGCCAAGATTCTGTTAGAACTCTTACGTTTTGGCTCAAAATGTATACCCAGGTCTCATCACCAGTAACTAAATTATGAGAAGTCTTTATGGTATATTTTGGATACAATTTTAATAATTTCTTTGCTTTTTCAACACGGTCTCTCTTTTGTTTATGAGGTATCCACCTAGCGTTTATCTTTCTAAGCTTTAGATGTTTTTTAAAGAAATACCATGAACACGTGCTAACGACAAAATTGTCATCTGAACTAATTGCCTCGCGGTATATCTTACGTTTTTGTGTAAGATTTGGTGGATTTTGACGATGTTTTTATTGGTTGTAAATGTTGCAGGGCAACCTTGGTGAGCAACATCTCTGAGGTGTTCGTAACCTGTTTTAAATTTAGCAACCCACCTACAAACAGACCTATGAGACATTTGACCATTTCCACTATATCACAGACCTCACGATGAATATCTACGGGTTTAATGCCAAGTAGGGATCTACCTTTGATATAGGTCCTAATTTCAAGTGCACTGTTTGTTCTCTTTCCAGCCATTTTGAGTAGTGCGATGAATATGTTATAAAGAAATGTACACTGTAGCTAAATCAGTGAAATTGTGAACATGAAATTTTCGTCCGCCACGGTTCAGTGATCAATCTGACGTGTCAATATGGTTTCAGTAAGTTATTCACACGATTTTCACGCGAAGAAGATGAAATGACATTATTTTTGGAATCTCCTCTAGTTACACGCGTGCTTGCCCAAGCTCTTGTTATCGAACAGTCTTACTGATCCCCTGGTAAATTTTGTTTTTGAAATTTATCACTCTGTATTTTATCCCTTTTCGAAGAATATGTCAAAATTTTGGGTCTACCTACTTTGCGCAAGCGTGGTTATCTAAATGAGTAGACTCCATTTGTTTATGGTCCATCAAAAAGTATTAATTTCTTGTGATAAAACGAACGATAATTTTCAACTTCATATATATATATATATATATATATATATATATATATATATATATATACTCTGCAAAAAAAGAAACGCATAATGGATTTTTTAAGATTTTAGTAGATGTATTTTGGATTATGATTTTACAATAAAAAATGTAGATATTCACTAGAATTGTTTCAATTGAAAAAAATTACAGTCCAAACCTTAGATATTGGTGGAAAAAAAGTCAGATCATCACAGTTAAAAACACTTCCTGTCACGTTTAAGTTAGTACCGTGTATGACCACCTCGCGCTGCCAACACAGTTCTGCATCTCCTTGGCATAGAGTCAATCAATGTTCTTACGTTATTGCGTGGAATTGTTCGCCATTCCTGTTGTAACATTTGACGGAGCTGATCGAGGGTCTGAGGCGGAGGTTGGCGCAGGCGCACACGTTTATCCAGTTGGTCCCATAAGTGTTCAATCGGATTCAAATCCGGTGATTTGGAAGGCCATGGTAGCACATTAATGTTGTTCTGCTGAAGGTAGTCAATTGTTAAGCGGGCTGTGTGAGGCCTAGCATTGTCATGTTTGAATAACTCCCTCTGTCGGTCAATTACGCGCATAAGGTGAGGTTGGAGAATTTCGTCTCTGTACCTTTGAGCCGTTAAATTGCCCGGGACATGTACCAGTTCTGTTTTACGGTCATTAGAGATCGCCGCCCACATCATGACGCTACCTCCACCGAAGCTATCCACTTCTTGGACACACGAGGAAGAGAAACGTTCATTCCTGCGCCGGTATACACGGATTCTTCCATCACGTTTCTGTAGCAGAAAACGGGACTCATCGCTGAACCAGATTCTACGCCAGTTGCGGAATGTCCAGCCCCTCAAGCTGTTGCACCATCGGACTCTTTCTCGTCTGTGTAACGGTGTCAAAACTGCTCCAAAATACGGTCTTCTGGGTCTAATGCCATATTGTCGAAGTCGATTGCGGACTGTCTGCGAGCTGATTCTTCTCAATCCAGGTATTCCGACTGCAGTAGCTGTTGCAGCAACGGTTCGATTCCGTAGATGAAAGACCCGGATGTAGCGATCTTGTCCAGGAGTCGTAATGCGGGGTCGCCCACTCCTCGGTCGGTCATTAGTAGAGCCAGTCTGCTGGAATCTGTTCCACAGCCGAGAAATTGTGCTCTGATTTACGTTTTCAGTTCGTGCAATCTCACTTTGGGATACTCCGGCCTGGAGACGGCCAATGACGATATTTCGAGTAGCAGGGTCCAACCTTGGCATGGCAGCATTTTAACGTTATGATGAATTCAAGCTTCAAACTTCGTCCTTTTATACGCTTTAATGTAGTGGTTGAATTAAGCACAAAGTTCTCGTGAAAAACGTAAGCCAAATTCCATGGCGATAGAGGTGATGTGCAATTTTAGAGAGTCGCCGAGCTAATTTGGCAGAGAGCCAAATCAAATGAACAGACCTTTAAAGTTTCATACTTACCTGTAAAAAATCAATTACTCAATTGACCATTTCAGTTTACCTGGTAAAATACATAATTTGCATTTTTAAAATTTCAAAAGAGCTATGCGTTTCTTTTTTTGCAGAGTATATATATATATATATATAGAAAGTTATATATATATATAGATAGAAAGTTATGGTAAAATATGGACTGGGATATTACAATATGTTTTAAACTGAAACGTCATTTTGAAGAATTCATCATTTCAAACTTGGAGTACAAGTAAGATTACCAAATGTGAAATTCAAACCAGCCAAGCATGTAATAATGAGACTGACAAACGATAATGATAGTGTTTTACAAGCTTGTCAACTGGAACAAAACATTACTCCTCTAACATATCTAATTCTTTCATCATTTCTGGAGTACAGATAAGCATTTTTTATTTAATATGATATTTTGATATTCCTATTACACATTGTATCTATTCTGACAAAGTGTCAATTCATAATTTTCTTCGTATCATTTTTGACCATCAAAATTCAATTTCGTCTTCCAAAGAAAAATAATACCACAATGCAAAGGCAGCTTTTGTTTCTTGTTTACAAACGAATAGGTAATTCATCTTTATTGCATTTAACTGTGTTACATATTAAGCCATTACATTATTTTTGGATAGAAATGCATATAAATTGTAAATTTAGAACTTTATATCCATTTTCTTGATTTTTTTTTTCATTGTTTCTTTTTGTTCATGGAGGGATGAAAAGAAAGATGGATATATCATGGACCGAGGAGACATTTTAATTTATCCCTAAACCAACAATAGCTAACATGTAGTCATATCAATTCATTTTGACACGGGTTTTGTCAAACCGGCTGATGGTCGTTTTAACCATCAGATTATAGTCTCTAGATGACTCTCTAGTGTCGGAGTCGGAAAAAAGGGGCTATTTGTCCTTGTCATTCATCTGACAACTTTACACTTAAACAGATAATCGGTCGTTAACATTTTGTCCTTATACCACGCATTATCAATTACGAACAACTCAAACATGTTCACTGAACAGTTATAATTAATTTCTTGAATAATTTAGTCATAAAATTAACTTCAAACACTCGCCTTCACGTCCTGAGTTAGGAACAACATACTCCAGTAATGATAAAAGTCTGTATACTTTGAACTTTTTAAAACTTCTTTCAAGAGTGTCTTGTAACGGAACATGCGAGTGGCACTCAGAATAACGAATTATCTTCATGTTTTACAGTGATTCGCAAAAAAACAAAAATTCTTTAAAATTATCAGTTGTCACTATGTGAAGACACTAAAGTCACTACGGCTATCATCTATTGGATAAGTGATACTGTAATAAAAATGAACACAATGCCTGAACAATTAATCATGAGTATAGCGATAATAATCAATATTATTGCAGAATACCATACATTCTATCACTTCATTAAAATATATTCAAACTGATATTCTCATGTATTCGGGATTTACAAACGTGTTCACGTTGCAAAGGGAATTATAGTAGTGAATTAGTCCTTTGTACTCCCAAAAAATCACAAAGTGCACCCTCGGGAAGACAGAGGTTATCTTAACTGTACGACCAAAGGATGTGTCCGGCTGTGAAATATGAGGCCGTGGGGGAAGCATTCTGGGTCAGATAACTTTCATACCCACTAACTGTAATTCAATGTTATGTATGTTAATCATTATTAAAAAAAGAAAGAATTATTTCTTAAAGTGCAAACAGAAAGACACGTATTACGTGTGTATAGCATCACACACACACACAGAAGTAATTTCATTTGATCTTCATAAAAAAAACGTTTTAATGTTATAATAAAATTTGAACACAACAAAATTTAATAAAAATATAAACTTTGACTTCAATTAACCAAGAATAACTTGCAGGTTGAAAATTAAAATTCGAGGATTTAAGAACAGAATTTAGACATGCGAACCTACCTGTCGTTTGTTGAAGCATTTTGTAAGGTGCTTGCAGTTAATGAGTGATTATGAAAGCGGAATGTTGGTGTACATCAAACTGTCACCTAACACGGGCCGTGCCAATTTCTTCTCAGGACCTACTCCGTCTGACGGAAACAGAGGCGGATCTCTTCTCCACACTGCACGAGGACTCACAATACAGGTGATCTCCTTCATAGCGAAACTTAATTAGAATGTGCAGACACAGCGACCAATTCCCTGTTATGCATTCTAAACCACATTATCTATCATCAAATTTTATATCTTTCTAAATATCTAATATATAATTACATTGAAAAAAAGTGAATTTGTCCTTTATAATCGAAGACATGGAGAAAATAATTCCAAATGAACTGATAATTATTCAAAGCCAAATTTGCAATTATTCTTAATCCTTTAGATTTTACGGTACAGATGAATCTAATAACAGTTTAATCTAATATTCGACAGAAATACATGCAATGACGCATTAAAAAACAAGACTTTCACAAACAGGGACATTACCTCGTAGTATGGCATATGTTACGATGGTATTTCCGCATGTGTATATATCATAATAAGGAATATGGGAATGGTTTTGATTTTCTATATTAAAACTTGAAATCCATTAAAAACATTAGTCTATGTGTACAATAGATCCCTTGCACAGCATTTAATGTTTACCCCCCTTTTTTTTCGAAAAGAAAGAGAGGACATATTATTTTGTGATTGTCTTTCGCTCAGTCCCCTAAACTGCAGACCAAGACTTGTCCGCTCAATATCTAAAGAGCCATTTGATTGACAGTTATCAAATTTGATATGTTGGTTGACCCGAGATTGTAAATGGATTTTCAGGTCACAAGGTCAAAGGGTAAGGGTTAAACTAGTCATGTTAAGATATTGTCTGCTGAATATCTTGTGAACGGCTTGTTTGACAGATATCAAAGTGGTACATTAGTTTCCCCTAAGACGTAGATGACTGCTATCTATCTTGAGTCAGATCGTCAAAGTACTATGGATGTCGAGATCAAAGGTGAATTGGCAAACCATTCTGGACAGAAGATATTGTTCCGCCCAGTATCTTGAGAAACTATTCTGCGCATTAAGGTCACAAGGTCGAAGATCTAATTACTCTGGACATAGGATATTGTCTGCTGAATATGTTGAGAATCCTTCCCTTAACAGATATCAAACTTGGTCCTCTGGTGTCCCATAAAGAGTGGATGAACCAAACTGATTTTCAAGTCACAAGTTCAAAGGTACAACCCATATTTTTCTCATATTACGCAATGAAATTCTGATTCCATCTACAGCTATAAATATACATAGTAAACTATCTGCACAGGAATTATATATATTATATAATCAGACACAGACATGCCATAAGAGAAAACAAAAATGTTTTCGAAATATATATCTTCCATGTGGAAATACGAAAAGGATTAACACTTCTGAATGTCTGTAAAATAGAGAAAAATATGGGTTATACTCGTACCTACAGACAATGCCAATGCAAATTATCATTGTTCATTAAAATATATTTTTTCACATTCTGTTTTGAAAAACTAAATTAAAAAAAATAAGGGAAAAGGAAAAGGAGTAACAATATGTCGTTTCAGGTACTATTCATGCTTGGGATTTAAAGCAAATTCCAGAACAGACATTCATCTGTTTAAAGAAAATGTATTGGCACAATCTTCTTTGCAGATTGGAAATAGAAAATATCCATTCTATTTAATGTATATCATAAAGATCTGCTGCCTCTACATCGTGATATAGTGTACGTTGAATTATCTAAATCGACAATAAACCTCGATAATTTAAAAAAAACTGGACGCCACCAGATAACTGAAAAATTGTTGAGTGTGGCGGAAAGCAATAAATAATCAATCAATCCATCAATCGATACTTTAATAACACCTGTGTCTAAAGAATACAGTGTAAAAGTACACCGTACTTGGCAAATTTATAGCAAAATGATTACTGGAAAACAGCGCACATACAGATGTACATTTCATACAAATATAATCAATTTTCAGCTATGATTTAAACAAGGAACTGAAATGTAATTTGTACGATTGAGAAATTGATGACGAGATGATGGTCAAAACTTTATGGTCACAAGCATATTTTTCTTTTTTTATTTTTCATCAACTCCCGTGGCCTCCGTGGCCTAGTGGTTAGAGCATCGCGCTCAAAATCACAAGACCTCTCACATCTAGTCAGCACGATTCTCGCTCGCACCGATATATGTGAGAAAGTTTGCCAGTTTACTTTCGGAAGGTCGGTGGTCTCTACCTTGGTACATTGTATCAGGGTTTTCTCCGCCACCAATAAAAACTGGACGCCACCAGATAAATGAAAAATTGTTGAATGTGGCGGAATACAACAATCAATCGACATCACCAACTCTCCAAATGTCAGTAGAAAATCACCAATTTCCTTTGTTGTCATGGCTTATATTGCTGAAAACAGTATTGTACCTCATATGTTTACTAATACCTTGGGGATCCGGGTTGTAAGAATAGATCCTCAGCACCCCTAGCTTGTCGAAAGAGGCGACTAAATGGGGCGGTCCTTCGGATGAGACCGCAAAAAACCGAAGGCCCGTGTCACTGCTCAGAGGCCATAAGTGCCGAGCATAGGCCTAAATTTTGCAGTCCTTCACCGGTAATGGTGACGTCTCTATATGAGTGAAAAATTCTCGAGCGGGACGTAAAACAATCAAACAAACAAATTTAGAGAAGGGGAAACTCGGTGCTCAGGGTCCCTTCCTTGCGCTTACAAGTTTATTCAAACACTATATTAACTCCTTTACTTATTCTAACACAATATGTATTGCTCCAGAATCAATCTTAATGGCCATTATCGACTTTTATTTGATTGCCATGTCTGATCCTCGGCTTGAGCAATCCAAATCTAAACAGGGACAAGATTTTTCTTTTCTGTTTATGATTCCAGATTTTTATGGCATTATATGTGAAAAAAAAATATAGTCGAATCATTTCAGAGATAAAAAGCGTTTTAAAAATCAAAAACTGAATATATATATCATCAGGAGATAATAAATCACAAAAGCAAAATTACTCTTATGTGAAATTAAACAATATATAATCAATTATATGTTTACTTTCTTGAGGTTCATTAATCTAAAAATATTTATAATTGTAGATTGATTATCGTTTTCCTTCAACATTATTTTTATGCGAGCGTGTCATGAAAAATATTTTCAGTCGTTTTAAATCTGGATTTTACCAGAAATATATGAACATGAAAACGAAAGTGTATTTCAAAAAGAATAAAATTCCCCGACAAAAAGATTCAATTAGATATGTCAATATATATAAACGGCTTTGCGTAAACCATTTTGAGGCACAACAAATGTACCTAGTCATCAGTTTCTATTTGTTGGGAGATCTTAGTTCCGCTGTCGTTAAGGTTTCTACTTCTATTTAATCAAATCACGCAGTTCTAGGAAGTACTTGATGTGAAAGATATCAAAGGTAAATTCAATGTAAATCATTTGAACAGGATTTTAAAGAGATCAATATTTTCAAACTTGTTCTTTTTATTTTAGTTAACTTGGGATTGTACATTCTTAACCGTGCAATAAAGATACATGCACTAGTGATATTCACATTATCTTACAAAGTTAGCGAAATATAACTCTACTTACACTGCACCACAACAAACGTCTACTGTATTACAAATTTTTTTTTAAAATGTATATCGCAATTTCATTCACAATGAAAATAATTCACATTTTCAAATATATACAGCGCTCGGATGTTGAAGAGAGAACGTCATCAGAAGGATCTACCTGATCTACAGTTAGTTGGCTTCTTTCTTATTTATTTATTTGTTCTGTATCACTTCGCAGACCACATCTATAAATTTATTTATTTATTTTCTTTTATTCAAGTTTACAGACCAGGATAAATATGTTGTAGTGTTACGTACTTTTTACAGTTGAATACCCACATTGCAATCAGCAGGCTCTAGATCCATTTAATATTTGGTTTATTGAACGGTGATGCCTTCTTTCACCTCGGAAGGTTGCTCTTTGTCATCTAACTACGTAAGTGTACTTATATGTAAGTACTACTTGTAGGTTGAATTAGCACTACACTCGGTATATCAGTAATTGATCGTGTAAGTCCTATTAGTATTGATTGATTGATGTTAAATTAGAACTACATTCGGTACATCAGTAATTCAGACGTGGATTCAGCTTTTTTCATGGGGGGGGGGGGGTCCAAAATGCAGGGGATCTGGGACCTGGTTCAAGGGCGAAACCTCCGGAATTTCCACGTTTTTACAGATATTAGGCTATGCGAAATCTGCACATAAAATTGCGGTACGGTAATTCTCATTTTATGACCTTAAATTTTGAAATCGTCCCCAGTGAGCGAATAAAGTCGATCGAGAGAGTTGATGAAGCAATATTAAACGCTATGCTAGGGTGAAATATGACTATATTTTCTTTCAGTTGGAAATTCCAGAGGGGGGGGGGGGGTGGTCCAGACCTCCTTCTCTAGATCCGCGCTTGGTAATTGATTGTGTAAGTGCTACTAGTATTTAGAATAGTATTACATTGGTATGATTACGCACTGTTTGATCTTTACACATATTTAAATAAAACCAATAGAACACATAAATATTCACGTTCCTATCCATCATAGAGGTAAAGTATCAAACCAATGTATTTGATCACCTGGAATTTAATTCTGATTACTTCCTCAATGATATAAATTTATTTGTTTTATTAGATAGATACAATTTAATTCTGATTACTTCCTCAATGATATAAATTTATTTGTTTTATTAGATAGATACAATTTAATTCTGATTACTTCCTCAATGATATAAATTTATTTGTTTTATTAGATAGATACAATTTAATTCTGATTACTTCCTCAATGATATAAATTTATTTGTTTTATTAGATAGATACAATTTAATTCTGATTACTTCCTCAATGATATAAATTTATTTGTTTTATTAGATAGATACATAATAAATAGCCGTATCAAGCTACATGTAATTTCCGGAATAATACTTTTATGAAAAAATGAAGACAACGAAAAGTGATCAATCTCATAAATCCTCTAATGAATACAAATTCGGAGATTGGGCAAACACTGATCCCCGCACATAGAAGGTGTAAGCATTTCAACTCCATACTTTATTGTACACTGACCGTACCCTTTTTAATTAATATATCAAAAGTAGATCAGGAGAATCTTGTAAAAATTTCACTGATTAAACTGAAGGTGGGATGTACATGTAGTTATCACGCAAATTTGAATTCACATACTTCCGATTACAAAATCGAACGCTCAACCACTGAGCTACCGCGACCGGTAAATAAAGAGCAGGACAAACACGAACCCTTGGACATACCGGAGGTGGAATCAGGTACCTAGGAGGAGTAAACACCCCCTGTCGACTGTTCACAGCAGCCATTACATTTTATTCATGGAAATAAGAGTAATATGTGGTCAAAATCAGTGCGATATATACAGTTACTTGTAGGTCTAGACTTTCAAGAACCTACAATGCCAATAAAAGGAGACAAAACAGGATTGACATATATCTGCGTTTAGTTCGTACAAATGCCGGGATATTTCATCAGTGCAATAATACAATGGGGCCTACATGGATGAATTTTACAAATTTAGATACTTAATCGCAGTGCTGCGCTGAGCATATTCGGATATGTATTTTTGCGCGTATCTGGCCAATCAAAGGTTGTCTTCGTCTTGGTGATATCACCTTGTTGAAAAATCACCATTGTGAAATAGGAATTTTCATAACTTTCTGTGTATGACAAATTCAACTATAAATAAATAAATACATTAATTTACATGCGTTACGAAATAATACATGTTGTTTTCTATAGAAATGGTGCACGGGTGAACTTGTGATCTTCGCACATATGCATACCATGGAGACGTTGAAACCCAATAATGTAGGCGAATTCCCGCAAACTCTCTGATTTCTAAATCGTTCTAAAAACCACTGAACATTCATACATGCACGTCTTTTAAACAAGGTAATATTTAGAACTGGATTAATAGAAACTTATCAACGATACCGGATCTAAACAGCAAACACTGCAGGAAGTATTGAATCTGACAAGTTATAACGGAGATCACACGAAACACTGATATTCGTAGTGTGTAGGCAGAGGGTATATAAGACTAATATCTTCCTTCTTAAAAAATAGTCTGAAAAGGAGCGTGATCGAATGTAAAAGAACGTTATCAAATGCACTGCACAGCGTTATAATTAGAATGCGAATTCTTATTGCTTTGTTAATTGGCTGTGTTCCCATGGTATGGACATTTTTACCGTCCAAGGAGAGCACTGACGGGCGCGCCGACTACACTCATGCCAGCATCACCCAGGCTGCCATCTACACTGCTGTTGCTAATGTAATAGCTTACGTCATAGATCCGGAGAAATACAATTCTTCTGATCCCGACAGCACTATCAATACCTACTTTGGTAAACGTTTCCTTTTTTTCATTCATTAACTTAATATATAAGGATACAAAACACCAACAAGGAAAAAGGTAACTCATTCATTGTAAAATATTAGTCACAATATTTCTTATTTAGCAATTATCTACTGTTATGTGTTGGGTGAATTTTAATTTTTCCATCTCTCAGACCGTGACGGACTAATTCACTTTGCTAAATCGGTGATTGATATCGTAAACAATAACAACAAGGCCCAAAGAATTTACATGGACGATGCATCAAGGACGATGAACTGCGAACAGATTGTTGCAGGTAAGACAATACCTGTATTCTATTTCTCAACTATTTATTTTAAATATGATAGAGATTACTTCATTCCACTTCTATAGAGGTTTGGAAATATTTGCCGTATATCTCGTTTCCTACAATTCCACCAAACACAATCAACAATACAATTTTCAAAGAAGATGAATGGGATTATTTTGCTGTGTTCTATTTTAACAGTTTTGATCTTTTCGTTAGCCCTGTTTTATGATATTATATCATATCAGTTGTAAGCATGTCAACGGTCAAATTCTCTATTTCTATATGAAAAGGTGAAGATAACGAACAGCGATCAATCGCATAACTCCTATAAAGAATATAAATTTAAGAGAGTAGTGCACACACGGACTCCTTGACATACCAGAGGTGGGTTCATGTGCCTAGGACAAGTAAGCATCCTCTGTCAACCGGTCACGCCCTTTTTTATAGATGTGATTTCCGAAGTGATACAAAACAATGAGTAGTTTTCAAGGAGAAAGACAGAAGATCGCTGTTGTAATAGGAATCATTCACTAACCATTGCTATTTCCGTCTGCTTCTTCCAACAAAAATTTGTTTTTCAAATTTACGAAATTCAGATTTGAGATAGAATATGTTCGCGTTGATTTGCAAAATGAACACGAAACTTTCTTTAGGTCTATCTATGCGTGAAGAAAATATTGTTGAACAGAAATTTTGTTATAAGCATTCGGAAATTTAAAAAACAAATGTTATGCATGACTATACAAATATTTTTATGATAGTGAATGATTGTGTACTTAGCGTATACCGGAAATTTGTATCTTGCAATAGATATCCAGTCTTAGACTTATCCTCTTTTGTGGTCTTAATCACCCAGACTCTCTTTGCTCGTGGAGATGCCCTTATTGGAGCAAAGCTTACAAATTATCACTACTAGTTTTAATTGTATGTTGTTAAAGTTCCGTTTAAGAATTTTTGATTCATATGGAGACGATTAATAGTTTTGATGCTGGGGAGGAAATACATTGGTAATAAAATAAATAGACTAATTTTGAAAATGTACTTCAGTGTCTTTCAATGATCAACGAAAAATTGAGGATCAATCTCAGACAGACGTTTGGATGCATCAGTGGGATTAGGTACCTAGGAGGAGTAACCATACCCTTTTTAGCTGTCATACCCTCTATAAGTCATTTTTTGATCAAGTAAACGGAGTGATCCGTAGAATTTATGATAAAAATAAAGGAAGAGATTTATTATTTGAATTCATTATCTTCTGAATGAAAGTAATGAAAATGGCCTAATGGTAAACGTATTCTTATGATTAGATTAACATCAAATAATGAGCAATAAACTATTACTGTTTGTCAATACATAATAAATTAGGTCTATTCACAGAAAAAAAAGGTTATATTTCATTGTGTTCTCATTGTTAATATTTCGTTGTATCTTGTTTTTCAAAACACAGTTCCTTAGTCACTTCAATCCTTACGCCGTGTCTTATCACATTACGTATGTTACTTACATTCAATAATACAATGTATTAATAGAAATAAGAAGCCTTGCATTACGACTATTACACTGCTTCGGGTCGGTATGGCTCTCTGATATTTTGTTTTCATATGTCATTGTCTCCTTTCATTCCGACCTCCGACACCATCCTGATAATGTTGCCATTGCTGTCTGCATAATCTTGAGATCAGGACTGGTATCGGTAGCAAACATTCCAAACTGCATGTAATTATTCATCGTTCACTTTCAAAAGGGAATTGGCAAAATCGTCTCATTTGTGAATTCAATAAAATAGCAACTCGAATTGGAGAAATGTAGTCAATAGTCGAATGTGTTAAAAAAGTGACATGTAAATTGGATGTTCCCAATTTTCTTTCTAAGGAAATCTACTCCTCCAAACGTTGCGAGAAAATATAATAAGACAATCACAGACTGTCGATCCAAATTGGGATGCTGTGAGAGATTTGATTGGGGAATATCTCTTTACACTGCAAGAGTTTTACAGCAACACTAACTGGGTTGAAATGTTTGGTAATCGAGTCTGTCAGGAACTGGGTAAGTGCTCAAAGGATCAGTTTTTACTTCACAAAACTAAACAAATAAATACTTCACACAAATCGCCGTTTGTTTCAATTGTCTACTGAGATTCAAGTAAACATGTACGTTCATTTTTCAGGTGTCTCAGGAATGTCACTTCCATTGAACGTGTCTGATCCAAACATGGTCACGTGTGTCAATTGCAATTACTCGAAAGAGGCGTGGGTCTCTCACCTTACTGATGACATTGTCGTATATAATCAATGATATTATTTAATAACTGGAATTTTAAACCTTTGCTTTCTAGATCTCAGGTTGTTTGCTTATTTTCAGAGTTAAGGCGTTTTCTTGCGCTGACAACATGCGGTCTGATGGTCAGCTTCTCACTAGCGGCTACACCAGCTACCAGCACATTAATAAACCGATAGGTACAGTACACGTTGTTTTATGAAGTTATTTTGTTTAGATATGAAGTTCCCAGTGTATTTATGTGACTTTGTATGGTAAAAGATTTTTCTTAAAGACATGATATCGCCATAAGGCACACTTTTATCCGAACACTGCATCACTTATCTCTTTCATGCAAATATGAGAGGTATCTTATAGGTAATTTTCCATCTAGCATGGGAAAGTGTAGTCACGGGGGACCATATGATAATAGCAAAGACATACCAGCGACAGGTGGTATTAACAAGGAAACGTCTAGTCCAGAGTTATCTCCCCATTTTGACCTTCATCAACAGGCGGGTCAGGCTGCGATACAAGCCACTTATGATTTTCTGGTCAGAAATGGTAAATATATCTTGTTCAATTCCTAAGAGTGACATTATGAATCAAATGTGTCCCTTTTTAACATTCTATATCTTATTACTCAGGTACCGGGCTTCTTTCAATTTTGGGACTTAACAAATTCAAAGAAGTATTTGGTATGGTCTACAAGAATCCGTGCTACAACTGTTTGGCTCCAGGTCTATCTGTGGTGTTTGTCATTGATGATACAGGGTCTATGAGTGAAGAGATAAAAGAAGCAACCCAACACAGTGTGGATATTGTCAACCAGGCTTCTCTTCTTGGTTCTAATGGGCCATCTAACTACATACTGTCGACATTTAACGATCCAAGTATAACTGAAAAACAGTTCATAAAAATAATCTCTTTTCCTTGTCTATCTTTCTCACTGTCATTAAAATAAGAATGTGCAATTATGAATACTTACAAAGTTTTCGATTTAATGAAAGGAAAACCTGAATTTTCTTTCCTTGTTGATTACTCGAAGGGGCTTTTCTGTGAACTTCGATTAATTCCTGTTCACACTTAAAGAGGATTAAATGAAAAAGTCGTATTAAATTAACTAACGCCGCTTGAATATTCGTGTATAAATGTATTGCACGTAAAATTTCGTTGGTTAAATTATTCTTATTTGAGATGATCCGAGTCATAACTTGCCCGAATTTGATATGTCCCAAAGGTTTGAAAAACATGCTGCTGAATGATGGGATAAAAAGCATAGCACAGGCTCAGATTAAAGACTGAATAAGTTTTATTAAAAAAATATAAGCGCATACATGGTTGTCGTTTCATTTTAACCTATGAAATTCTAGTATTAATAGGAATTCGTATGGCATTCAATCATTATTTATCGAGATATTTTCATTTTATTTACTTGCAGAGGAAATTAATTGCATGTTTTATGAAACACACAAGATTAAAGCAATACAAATTGTAACTGACGGTATTTTTCAAACATCCAATTATGCTGCAATTGACACCTATCAGTATGAGTAATATAATCCCCAAGATTTGAAGACAAATTCAGCAAAATAAACAAGGGAATACTGCCCGAGAGCATATCTACATTGAGCGTCGTGTAAACCGCCATAGCATCGTATACACGGGCATGGGAATGGCGATTGCTTAACATAATCAGGTTGCTCTGAGTCCGAGGTCAAACAAAGATGGAAACTGACGTGAGTAACTACACGTTTTGTATGCGTTTGTTTTTAAAATATTACATCATATCATGAATGATTATAAGCAGTATAAGAGTAAGAAAATTCTTGTAATTACGCAAATGTGCCACTCGAAATTTTGGTAGTCAACTTTCTAGAAAATTGGCATATTAAATTGTTTACAAATCTGACACGTTCACAGTTCCTCTCTATCTCATATTCCCGAATTGGTGACCCCCAACGTTAATGCATATCGGGCATCACTAGCTGGAATTATTGACAGGATGGCAATGATTCATGAAGCGTCATTTGCGTTTGATTTGAAGGGTTTATTGTTTCAGAATCACTCTGAAGTTATATATATATATATATATATATATATATATATATATATATATATATACAAATATGTCAAATACTTCCTCAAGTTATTTACCGTCAGTTACTGCTTGTATTATTTTTAGGAAAATAAGGAGGCGTATAGTTTTATGGAGTGTGGTGTTTATATTTATGACATCGTGATTTTAAGATACCACGATTCGGGAAACAAAAGATGGATCTGAGATGAAGCTATGGCTACACGGCATGACGGCACATGGAGGTGGAGACTGCCCTGAAATGGCGATGGCAGGCATCGTAAACGGTAGTGGTGCATCTAACTGAAGGATTGCTATCGGCCAGGACCCTGCTGCACATACGATAATTAAGTTTAACTGACAGTTAACATCTAGTTATCACAATATAAATGCAAGAGTTAATGTTAATTTAACTGTTAGTTAAAGGTTACTTAGCTTTGTGTAACGGGGTCCAGTCTATTGTAAACAAGCTTCAATAGGATTGTAATACCAGTCTACAGTATTATTTTCTACAGGAATTACGAGATTGAATACTGTTAGTTATCTTTACCTTTACATATAACGTAATATTGTATGAAATTCCTCACCATTATTATTTTAGCGGTAAAGATGGCAAATCCGAAATCCTGTGTGTTTTTCTTCACCGATGCTGATGCCAAAGATCCAGAGAGAGGGGATGAAGTCATCAATTTAATCAACAGCAAACACATGAAATTTGTGTACTTTCTGCGAGGAGAATGTGGAAGAAAGCGTCGGTCTGCCTTTACTGTTCCCCAAAATGTCCAGTGTATTCCGAACGACAGGGCAAGGAGCACGGGTTTGTGATTGGTGGATATTTTTTCATATAAATCTCATAACAGAAATTATATTGAGGTGTTTCACTTTCTTTATGATTATCTTAAACACGAATACTTCTGTGATTTCTATTCCACTTATGCATCATCAATATCACAGAAATATGTCTCGTATTTTTCGGGTATTTACATTGATTCTCGGGGATTGTTATTGACCAACCATTTCAAATGATTAAACATAAAAATCACAATATATTTAAGGAAGGAAACGCCGGGGATTCGGTGGATTTGATCTATTCGACAAAATAGCATCTGCAACAGGAGGGCAAGTCATACACACCTCTTCGTCTTCTCTAGGGAGCATTCTTGGATCATTTGTAAAGGTAAAACAGTGCAGTGATATTGACCTAAATTTAGAAATCAGAGTCAAGCCGAATATCTGGATTGCAGTATCTTTTGAAAAGCAAGTACACTGTAAGCGCAAAATTTATTATTGAATACGAAAATATGTTTTCTTAATATAACACCAGAACAACATGGGCGTGTCAGTGTTGGAGGTATCAACTTTTGAGACATCCCCTGGATCTGTACAAACAATAGCAGCAGATTCCGGCCTCTCGTTAATGACAGTAAAAATTGATCATCTAACGTCCACTTCAGATGTGTTGTTAGACAGACCTGATGGTAAAAAATATGAATTTTAAGTTTTTTTTATTGCAAGAAAGAGCGAAAATAAAAACCTATAGCGAGATATTTATCATTTATTGAAAATGATATGTACTGAAGCTAAAGGGCGATATTATTTGCAGCTTAACTTTTTTGTAGGTACATCTCAACAATTTACTGGTACATCTTCTATAGATGTCATCGGAAGTTTTACCGTGATTTCCATTCACGTAAATACAAAATATTTTTATTACAGTCAGTTAAGAGAAAAGAAATTGCTCTATAAGTATATAACGAATTTATTTAATGCCAGAATCCACCTTCGGGAAAATGGACACTTCATAATAGAGGAAGGACTACATGGAAAGTGAAAATAGGCGGTAGTGGACACATTGATTTTACTTATAAGTTCATGGAAAACTTGGGAGGATTAAAATATCCAATCAGTGGAACAAGTCCTATCACAGGTACTGCAGTCACTAATCATTCACAATAAGTACACGCGTATCCCTCATTTTTATATGAAAATACACATGCACCTTACATACGTGGATTTCTCTGTTTTTAGTTGTATTAAAAACCCCATTTGTGCATAATGTAATGTAGTAAGCTTTTTAAAATATAGGCTCAAAAGTTATAATCAGCATTAGCATCAGTGGTTTGACTCCAAGAGCACATGTAACGGATATAATAATCAGAAAACCGAGAGGAACCATACTCCGTGTACTACCGGTTACAGATACATCGAAAGCTACCAACCGAGATATCTATGCTTATTATGATGTCGATTCAGAAGTTTGTGCAAAATCATTTTGTGTAGAATTGTTCATTCAAAATACGAAGTATATTTTGTAAAAAAATATGAATAAACTGAGAAAACAATATGAAATATATTTATACAGGAATTTTATGTAAGCATTAATGGGACCATAAATTCTGAAATCTTCACACGAGAGAAGTCAAACATAGTCAAGCCTGTAACTGGGGATATTCGGTTTTCTTCTAAACCAGGTAAATTTTAAACAGTTCATTCTAAATGAGGAGACAAATTTAGAAAACTTACAGAACAATTTTCTACTGCATCAGTATCTGTACATTAGTATAGTGTGACTTTTATGTACGCCTCTCACCTCTTTTTATATTGTAGAGAAAATGGTATTGAGAGAGCCAACAATAATTAAAGTCAACGTAACAAACACGGGGAGTACCACTCAATCCTATCACGTGACTGTCACTTCTGTCCCTACAGGATTCGTCACCATACCTAGTTACACAGTATCGGTAGACGCTCATAAAAGTCAAGAAATAAACATAGGACTGGTGCCTCCGACTCCGTCAATTGCGTACTTCAACTTTCTAAATGAATACAAAAGGATTTGTAATCATTTCAGTTGATATCTCTTACAGTAATTGCTCATACGTTGTTTGTTTTGTCTTTGCATTTATAGAACTCTGTATGTGAAGTTAGATATTGGTGGGGAAATTTTACAAACCATCAGGAGAACTCTCACGGTAATACTACTTATCTATTGTCAATATTTTGTGCTGGGAAATGAAAATGTAGTAAAGGAAATTTTATTCGAGTTTTTGATTTAAACCTAATTTTACAAATTTGAACTGAATCTATCAATTGATATGTGCAGGTACTCTTATTGTTTAACATTTCAATGTTGTAAGGTGATAGACCTACCTCCTCCGACTATTGACGCAGTAAATAGAACGGTAAATTGTCGAAAAGAAATGATGAACTACAATAACTGTACAAAACAAACCTGGACTGTCGTCATGAGAGTAGAATCCAAATCCAACCTGAGCAAACTCTTTGTTACACCAAACAATGTTCAGTTGAAATACCTAAAGACAGCAGCGACTTCACCAACCTTTTTGGCAACGTTGAGGTACTTAAAATGGAATATTAAACTCATTTAAATAATAACTATGTTTCGTTTTGCATCCAGTGGTCTTATTTATTAGAATTACATTTATAATTTTCCTAAGAGCATTGAATAATGAATGATGAAAACTGTTGAAGCAAAACTGTGATATCAGATATAGTCAAATTTATTTCTGATTAAAGCATTAGCGTTATTGGTCTTAAAGCTTTCGAATTGACATCTCAGTTCACATTTAATTAAGAAATGTATCTGCATTGTCAAGAAGCATCAGCCAAGTTGAAGCCAAACTACAGCACAATATTACCCCATTTTTAATCTCAGAACATAAAAGTGTATGTCAATATCTAACAGAAGTCGCGATAGAACATTACCTGAATGAGTTTTTTGGCATACGTATATACATTGAACTGTTTGTTTTCAGTGGAAACTGCTGCTCCTTCTTATCACGATTGACAGCCGTAGATGGACAAGGAAATATGAAGATGGAGTCCATTGATATGTCAGGAGGCTATATTTTTAATACAACAGTTGATGACTTTGATTTTCTAAGCAAGCCCACTATGTCTGAGAAGGTAAAAGCCATAAAAAAATAACATTTTAAGACTCTACTTATCTGTGTGAGTTACTCAGTAGAACATATCCTACCAACTGTATCGGAATATCCAATAAAATTTGCAACAATTAAATCTGAAGTTTTACTTTTTTATACACAGACGAATTTTTCAAACGAGTCAGAGTTAGACTCTGCTGTGATTCTGGAATTGATTGGCGTCGGAACCGCTTGTCTCATTGCAGTTATTGTCATAGTGACTGCAGCTGTTCATATTAAGCTAAAACAAAGGAAGGCATTCAAGAGCAAAGAGGGAAAGAAGAACCCAAGAATTGCTGCTACTTTGGAGCATGTAGAGAAAAATCGCAGAATTATGTTTGCTTTGGATATTTGAAACATTGCTTTTCTGAAAGGTTAATGACACTACTAAAGTTTTCCAAAATTTCTCTGTATATTCACACTTCTTTATATTCACATGAAACTCTGTAAGAACAAATTTCCATCATGTTTACGAGGTTTTGTGAAATGTGACTAATTCCACAGTGCTATCAAAATAGTATTGTATACAGTATTTTGGTATCGTGCATTGCAGTGGAATACTCAATAGATATAACTGATTATCGAAATGTCGGTTTATTTGCGAACATTTGAAAATTATGATTCCTGTTAGTATGAAAATATATTTCAGTACAAGAATATTTAAATAAAATGAATATGAAGAAATGTACTCTGATTCACTATAGTAAAAACACTTTTATATCTCTATTATGATGGTGAATGGTTACAATCTGACTGTAGCAAAACGTCTATTGACAGTATCGGATGCTTTCAGTAAAACTTAAAGTATGACAGATGAACAATGTTTATATTTTCAACAAAATCATAATCTGATGATTATTTTCCCATTCAAAATGGAATTAGGATAGAAAAGACCCCGTGGGGATCCGGGATGTTAGAATAGATCCTCTGCACCCCTAGCTTGTTGTAAGAGGCGATTAAATGGGGCGGTCCTTCGGATGAGACCGCAAAAACCGAGGTCCCATGTCACCGCAGGTGTGGCACGTTAAAGATCCCTCCCTGCTCAAAGGCCATAAGCGCCGAGCATAGGCCAAAATTTTGCAGCCCTTCAACGGTAATGGTGACGTCTCCATATGAGTGAAATATTCTCGAGCGGGACGTTAAACAATATTTAATCAATCAATCAATAGAAAAGAAAACGAGCAATATTAATCTTATAATAGTTGATAAAAATGGTATATAGTGGGGGCGGGGGTAAGGAAGAATTCAATAATATCTTCGCAGGAATTGACGACCAACCACAGCAAACCCGGTAGCTAAACGGATGAATATGATTTACCGTACCTACACCGGATTCCCAACCCTTACAAAGATACAATGTGGACCCAATATGTTCTAACAAATCCATATATTTGCTCATCACGAAAATATTAACAGCTGTGAAGGGGAAACGTCAAACGTATTGTGCCATAACATGTGCCAGAAGTGGTGTAGATCATATGATTCTAAAAAAGTTCTAAAGAACTTTAAGAAAATTTGAACTTTTCTCAAACCAACAGCATCAAACGTATAAATTTTTTAACACTTTATAGGACCATTTCTCATGATAAATAAAAGATATACTTTTTGACATCACAGACAGTTGCTTTTTCAACAGGATGGAAATGCAAAAAATCATATCTATTGATCAACCATTCAAAAATATTTTGTTAAACGCCACTATGATTCTAAGTACATTAATGTTTGGTGATAAAGTCTTTCAACCACCTGTTATAATTTACATGGACAAGATTTGTGTTCCTTTGTTAGCTGAGCTGAATTTATTCAAAACCTTCGATAGAAGAGGAAAAACATTTCTAGTTGATCTTCAACACTTGGGTTTATCGACATCTGCTTCGTACTTATATATCGTATTGAACGTAGTTGTTAACGACAAACTAACAACTCGACTTTAAGACAACAGGATTATTTCAGCTTCTCCATCGTCAACTTCCCATATTTATGTAGCAATATTCCATTACCACCTTTGTATGGTGTTTATATGCCACTCAACTGATTCGATACACAAGAACGTGTTCTGCGTATGAAAGTTTTAAATAGAGGCAGGCTACTGAGGATGAGGTTGCTGTTACAGAGGTTTCAAAAGTATCGTTTAAATTCATTTCCCTAATTGTGTGGTCGTCATAACGATTTAGTTTGCCAACACAACCTTTCACTGGGTCAAATGCTGCCTGGCAGTTCATATCAATTGTGAGACCTTTCTTTTACACACTTATTTCGACTACGGATTGCTCCGTTTACCTGATCGGGATATAGGACTCATGGTGGGTGTGGCAGGTCGACAGGGGATACTTATTCCTCCTAGTTAGGCACCTGATATCATATCAGGTATATCCAGGGGTTCGTGTTTGCCCAGCTCTTAAATTTGTATTTCTGAGAGTTACGAGATTGATCACTGTTCATTATCTTCACCTTTCATCTAAATGTCGAGTTGAAGGCCACTGCAAGATATTTTTACTTGCCATGCACCTTTTATGATGAACTCTACTCAGTATCTTTAATGTTCTTCCTAAGGAATCCAAGGGTTTCTGCACACACAAAAAAAAAAGAAAAAAAAAAAAAGAAAAAAAAAAGAAAAGAAAAAAAAGGTAAGGAGAAATTGGATCGCCTTGTCTACAGCCTCTTTGAGGAAATATGTAGTCTGATAAAACACCATTTTGCATAATAGATGATTTTATACCATTGTAGAAAGTTTCAATCCATTTTTTAATAGAAGGGTCAAAGTTGAAAAAATATTTGATATATAAATTTCCATGAAATTGAATCTAAGGCCTTTTCGAAATCGATCAACATTAGCAAGCCTGGTATTTGTTATATTCAGTGTAATGCATCAGATCATATATTAGTCTTATATTCTCCCCTATATATCGTCCTTTTATAAATCCAGTTTGATCTCTGTTAATTAATTTATCTAGCTTTGTTTTCAAGCGTTCTGCAATACAGCCTGATGCTATTTTGTAAACTACATTTAAAAGACCGATCAGTCTCCAATTCTTTAGAAACTGTTTTTGTTTTCCTGTTTTAGGAATACAAGTTATGATTCCCAATTTATTACATTCTGTAAATTGCATTAAATCATATGAATTATTAATAGCACTAGTAATGAAAGTGCCAATATCTTTCAAAAAAAAAAATTGAAAAATTCACAAGTGAAGCCATCACGTCCTTTTTTCATTTTTCATGTGTTTTAGGAAATTTAAAACTTCGGCATTATGTGTCCTTCAAGGTTTTTCTGATTCATCTTTACTTAACTTAGGAATGTTATCAAAATTCTTTAGCATTTCATGAAAACTTTCTGATTCTACAATATCTCTTTGTCTATATAAGTTTTTTTAAAATAAAAATTCGCTGTTTCATTTAATATATCATTTTGGTTGGTAATGATTGATCCATCATCCCTTTCAATTTTTAGTACTTGTTTAGAAACATAGTTTCTAGACTCTAAGTTAATGAAATATTTTGATAGCTTTTCTCCTTCCTCAATCTATTTTACCTTTGACCTGATACATTGCTCTTTAAATCAATTTTTCTTATTTCTTCTATCTCCGTTTGTTTTTCTTTAAGTTCATTAATTGATTGTTCTCTTAAATTTGGTTCTAATTCTAAATGGTTTTCTCTTTCTGTTGTTCTCTTTGTTTTGAATGTTGAATACGAAATTGACTTCCCTTATTTATGTGGCAATATTCCATCATCACCTGCAAATGGTGTTTATATCTCCCAACTGATTCGATACACAAAAGCTTGTTTTGCTTATGATCAGTTTTTAAATCGAGGCGGGCTACTGACAAAGACGTTGATGTTACAGGGGTTTGTATAATCTCGTCCAAAGTCAGTATTTCGCAAATGTTATGGTCGTTATAACGATCTAGTTTGCAGGTACAATTTTCCATCAAGTCAAATGCTATCAGAAGTGATTCATACCAATTGTCAGGCCGTTCTTGGAACACTGATTCTGACTACGGATTAGTCCGTTTACCTGATCGGGATATGGGACTTACGGTGGGTAGACAGGGGATGCTTACGCACCTTAAGCATCTGGTATTTCCATGTTCCGTGTTTGGCTATCTCTCTGATTTGTATTTGTTACAGGAATTACGAAATTGAATACTGTTGGTTATCATCACCTTTACATTGGATGTGACCAGTCAATAGCGGATGTGTATTCCTCCTACATAGATATCTAATGCTGTTTCTGGCTGTCCAGGGTCCGTGTTTGCACTCCACTTCATTTTGTATTTTTTAGGGGATTTATGAGATTGATCACCGTTTAATATGTTCTCTTTTCATTGATCACCGTTCGTTATCTTCGTTATCAACAATGACAGAGAAAAGACTGTTCAATAAATTTAAACTGAACTTATCTACTTTTAAGCATTTTGCAAAAAGTTATATCATATCCTTACATTATATTGAGGAATTTGTAACGTTAAATATTTGAATTTAATCATTTAGTGCAAACAAATTACGTATATGTTTACACTGTTCTCCATTTATTCACAATGAGTAATCCATGTAAGGTTTTTTTTCACCTCATCAGTCTACCTTGAATGTATTGACCCTTCATACCCGCCTGAGCACAATATTGCGATCAGATAAATAGAGTAATCGGTAGTTAAAATCAGTGTGTAAAGAACGTTCTCACAGTTGTATGAAACACGTCAAACAGCATTTGACCTAATGAGAGGTGGTATTTGTATATAATAGATCATTATAACGACCATAGACCTGAAGAAATTCTGACTTTAAACGAGAAACCCTTGTAGCATCAACTTATTTGTAAGTAGCCTCGATCTTAAAAGCTTATGGCTTATATTGTAGCACAATACGTTTGCATTGTTTTTCTCCAAAGCAGTTTGAAAAAAAGGTAACAAATTTTTGAACTAACGCACCCTTGTGTTACACAGAAAAATAAGTAAACGTGACTTAACACCTTTGCTTATATTTGTAATATACTCGAAACTTAAACCAATGTTATCATTCTATATAAGTTTATATGACATACTTTGGTATGCTTGATGAAGTACAAGTATTTCACGAGACATACTGTTGAACTGCGATGAAGCTTTTACGTATATTGTGAATGACAACAACATGACTCAAAGAACCTAAATAGACGGTGCCTCCAGAACGATGAATTGCGAACAGATTCTTGCAGGTGACAAAAGCAAAACAATATTGACCATATTTAAAATGCTGTATACCACACAGCGGGTATTTTTTGAGTTGTCCATATGTTTTATATATATATATATATATATATATATATATATATATATATATATAATATCGATCGACAGATAGATACATAGCCACATTCTATATGTCATTTTACGTTTTTATTTTAAAACCTTTCCTGTCCTTATCTTTTAACATGCAAACTTATTGGATAATCATATTGTTATGATCATGGCTCTAGTTCAAGGGTTTAAGCTCCAAGGCGGAAATAAATAGGTCATATGGTAAAAATATATCATATGTTCAAAATTTTCTCCTTTATTCCTAATTTCGATAATGAACACGACAGCGAAGAATGGAGGGATGAATGAATTATTATTTGCGAAAATGTATTTAATAGCTAGTCATGAACTGTTGTTGGTAACCCACCTTTTCTTTAATCGATTGAATTTGGGTTAATAAATACCTTGAGTACCAATTATGACCTTGAAAAATTAGCAGGCAAAATGGGTGAATAGTATAAAATGTGTATAGAAGACACTGTCTTTAAGGTCTAACAAAACCTGGAGTGTAAGGCAACAGTATCTTTATATGACATGAGATAGTCATTCTTAGAATAATATCTTCTATTAACTAACAAATTCGTTTTGATCCTGTACAAATATTAGTTTAACCAATGTCAGAGTCATTAGTTGAAAAACAAAAGATACATGTATTTTCCGAGGTAATATTTTGTAATGACGAGATATTAGAAGTTAATACAAGGCACACTATTTATAACCAAGACGAGATGTCGTGACCTTGGACAAAAGTCATTTAAGTATCCGTAAGGGTAATATCTAACAGAAAAAAATAAGGATTTGACAATCTTTTTCACTATTTAGAAAGACATTAAAGGATTTTTCCTATCAACACTGATCATTTTCATTCATATGTCGGTTCGATATATTCCAGTGAACTTGAAATAGAATACACCACGAATTGTTCACATCTGCTTCATACTTAGATATTTTATTGAAATGCTGGCGGCAAACTTTATGACAAATGGGATGATTTCAATTTCTCCGTCGTGAACTTCTCAGTGTAGAAGCTTTTAAATGAATTATACTTTATAAGAATATAAAAACAGGTCGACTAATAAAGAGCACAATTCCTGCTCATGGGAAGTCCAGCAGACTGTATATAAGGCAATATCCAATCATCACCTACACATGATATTTATATCTCCCACTGATTCGATACGCAATAGCTTGTTCTGTATATGATCAGTTTTTAAATCGATGAAGGCTACTGACAAACAAGTTGATGCTACAGGGGTTTGTACAGTCTCATCTAAAGTCAGCACTTCGCAAATGGTATGGTCGTTATAACGATCTAGTTTGCCAGTATGAACTTCCATTAGGTCAAATTATGTCTGACGCGTTTCATATCGATTGTTAGGCCGTTCTTGGCACACTGATTCTGACTACGGATTGCTCCGTTTACCTGATCAAGATGTAGGGCTCATGGCAGGTGTGACCGGTCGAAAGGAGATGCTTACTCCTCTTAGGTACCTGATCCCACCTCTGCTATGACCAGGGGTATGTGTTTGCCCATATTTCTGATTTGCCTTTTCTAAATGGGAATTACGACATTGAATTCTGTTAGTTATCTTAGCCTTTTCATGATCTACGTATGCTTAGATTTTAAATAGAGGTAGGGTACTGACAAATGTTAACGGGGATTCAGCGTTATCGTAAAGTCAACATTTCTCAAATTCTATGGTCTTTATATTGATGTTATTAACAAATGCCACCTGTTTTTGGGTCAAATTTTGTCTGACGCTTTAAATTTCATACCATATATAGAGCTCACGTTGTGTGTAAACGGTTAACAGGAGATGCGTATTCCTCCTATGTACCTGATCCCACGTGATATGTCCAGGGGTTCATGTTTACTATATTTTAATTTTGTATTATTTATAGGAATTGTGAGATTCATCACTGTTCTTTATCTTCTCTTTTTACATAGCGATGAAACGATGAAATCATATATATATATATATATATATATATATATATATATATATATATATCATCAGAATTAAGACGTCGGGTCTTGAATTACACTACATAAGTAAACATATATTCAAATATATGCAATGAAAGATTTCAAATCCTTGTACTCTTGTTCTAGTGGAACTTGTTGTTTATACCGACCTAGAGTAATAGCCATTGATGTAAACAGTAACATAAAAACCGTGGGCTTTGATTTGCCTGAAGGAAATGTATTTAATACAACTGTTACGAACTTTGAACATCTTGTGAAATAAAGTCCATTAGTCGTAAAGGTAATATACATTCTGATCGCTGATAATATTTTACATCATATGTAGAATATTCAGAATCTTATTTCTTATTGTAATTGTTAAATTTCATTGATATTACTCGATCATATATAACTACACTAAACTAGTAAGTTTAAACTTGATATGGTTTTCTTTTGCGTATTTAGAAAAGGCTTTCAGATGATCTGGATAATGGTTTAGTTTATAAACTTATCGGTGGTGTGGTGGGAAGTATCTGTATCATTGTTTTAGTGTGTCAAGCCTGCTATACGTCTACAAACGAAACAAAGGAGAAAGGGGTCATGGAAAAAGCCAAGGCGTACCCCCGGTCAGATATATGGTTAGAGTTTCCATTGATGCATGTCGAAAATAATAGTAGATTGAAATTTGTGATGAAATAAAAAAAAAAAACAAAACTCTTGGATGTCCCAATTTGACTGATGGACATTGTATATTGAACACATGGATTGATATGAGTGGAAATGCATGTTTTATATTTTGGGCAGAAAACTTTCATATCCGAATTGCTTGCATTGTTTTCTGTTTATTAAACGTTGTATGATTATAAAGTTATCCTATATTTGTAAATTGGTAATCTACCATAAGTTATCATCCAAAATTCAAAATGACCGTCATAGTAACGTAATGTTTGGAGAAATAAAACACAGAAATACAATATATTTTTTTCTTACCCTAAAATTTTGTTACAATACCTTTTGACCTGTATTCGTCTGAGAATTGACTTCTGTGGGAATTTAATTGAATTAGCTGGAATGTGTATCAAAGCATCAAGATACACTGAGTAAATACCTTCAACTGATTTTTGGCAGGAATACACGTTACCAATTTTGCATATCTTGTTTCAGTCCTAACTAAAAATTTTCAGTTCGAACTATGGACAGGACAAACATAGAATGCAGACCATTCTTAAATCTTATCAGGCTTCATAAATGAGGGCGTTTTGGTCATGAAATATATGATTACTTTCAAGAAAGTGACATCTATAATTTGTTAAGGTTGTTCATTAATTATATCAATGTATTTTCGGGCATTTATAGTACTCTCTACAACAATCACAGTCACCACACTTTTGAAAGTAATACAACCTCATGTCATTAAACTAAACGTTGGCGTCGGGGATTGTGATAGACAACAAGGCATCCACTTTTCGCCCACTTTTTCCAAATAAAACACCGTGATCAGTCCGAACATCCACATGTCATTCATCACTAAAATTACTATATTCCAAAAACCATCTATAGTTTTATATCGGATGCCTTTACACTACTGTAGATATGTTTTTCTGTTCACATTTTAAACTATGATGTTCTTTCAAACCACCCTTCTAAAAGATCCCTGTTTGTATAAATTTCGACGGACAGTTGTTTTTTTTTGATATGACAGGATGTCTAGTTCCGTTGAACAAAACTGTCATGTCTGGCAATTTTCTGTTTTGATTGTATTTTACAAATCTTAAAAGCTATCTACGTTCGTCTCTGTCACTTAATGTTGGCTGTTTCCCTTTTCGCGGAATGTGGTCTACATTTACCCGCTTGCAATACCAGTCAACTGTAGATGTAACTGTAGGACAGGGTATTTGCAATCTTCGTTTTATCTTCGAATGATTAATTCCAACAGGTACAGCGACACAATAGCTTATCATAAAATCAATACCAATTTTTTCAAAGTGGTAACCACTTTGTTTGCATTAGAAATGTACAACAGACGCAGTAATTCTTGGTATGTAAGTGTGATATATGATAGTCGCAGAGATATGCTGTAGATATAAATATATACTAATTTGTTTAAGAAGATCATCGTTAACTCACAGTGTCGAAAGCTCATGTGAAAATTAAAGGTGACGTAATGGAAATTGAATTTGGTGACATTAATAGCAATGTGCAAAGTACGTTTACTGATATCAAATTTGCATGAATTTGAATTAAAAAAATGATTTTCCCCTATTTGCACTGATTTCTTATCTGGTTTGCTATTTTCATTTATCGTAAGTCGTTTCAAGCAAAAAACACCCCTTATGTGAAAATTTTTCGAAAATTAGTTTTTGATATTAAATTTATGTATACACGATGGGGATCATTCCTTAAAATATCAAAGGTATATTGATTTACGTTCATCTTACGCACGGTATGTATGTAATCAAAGATTATAACTGTATTTAAGCAATGACGTCGATTTATTGCACTGACGTTAAGTTGATTTTAAGAAGCGGGACAGTTCTCGTCTTCGGCATTTGTCTTCACAAGGTGCACACTGACTTCTCAGATGATCAGGGCTAATAATTTATTTGTTCATTACTACTGTATAACAACGAAGCCTGTGTAATATTGCATTTGTTTGCCCGTCAGTTCTTAATAAACATATACAAACATTGCATTTGTATTAAATATTAATATACTATTAAAAAAGGTAGGGATTATTGGATTTACAAGGACAGTAGAATGCTGATCGTGAGGTCAGGAAGGAAACAGATGACAGAAAAACATTAAGGAAACAGTTGTCAATTTATTCGAAACCCTGTGTACAGTCAGAAAAGGAAAGATTTTACAGAATAAGGGTCGACACCAACACAGGGTCACACAGCAAATTCACCACCATTGTGAAACAGTCAGTAGCGGGTAAAACCCCCCTCAGTTGGCGAGACAAGCTCGGATTCGGCGTGGCATACTCCTAACGAGACGTTCCAGATCTTTTTGTGGAAGGTTATTCCATTCCGGTTGCAATGCTGCAGCAAGTTCTTGGACATTGGCAGGAGGTTGTTGACGTTGGCGTAGCCGCTGCCCAAGCATGTCCCAGACATGCTCGATGGCGGACAAGTTCTGAGTGCGGGACATTGTAATGTGGTGACATTCTGCTGTTGGAGATAATCTGTAACGATCCTGGCTCTATGTCATCTGGCATTGTCATCTTGAAAAATGAAACAGCTGTCAAAACGACGTGGAAACATGCCAAGATGTTGTCCCGGTAGTAATGCTCTGTGATACGTCCAGCAACAACATGCAAGTCTGTTCTGCAACAGCAATACCTCCCCACACCATTACAGATCTACCCCCATACCGACCATGTCTAATGCCGTTAACGTCATGGAAAGTTCGTTACGTCGGCGCCAAACCTCCTGTGTCTCTCCAGGAAGTCCACAGTGAACTTCGACTCATCTGAGAACATTACGCGGTTACGGCGATTATCCCAGCGTTGATGGTGACGACACCATTGAAGTCGGGCCCTAATGTGACGATCCCTCAAACAGGGAATGACACGAGGACGTCCGGCGTGTAAGCGAAATTTGTGCAGTCAATTCCTGATGGTCTAGCCACTCACTACCAAGCCAGTATCCCTTTGAAGTTGAGACCTTATCTGATTTGCGATTACCAGACGATTTCTAAAGGGAATAGTGCGGATGAATCTGTCCCGAGTCTGAGTTGTTGTCCTTGGTCGACCGGATCGTGGTCTATCCTGAACAGATCCTGTAGCACGACGTCTGGACCATAATCTGCTGATAACAGACTGGGAAACATTCATTGCCCTTGCCATAGCAACCTGTCTTGTGCCAACCTGTAGCATGCCAAGGATGCGTAACATCTCATCCTGTGTTAGACGGCACATGGTCTCTGTTTGAATAACGACTTCAACAACTGATAATCTGATGCTTTCTCTTCAAAATCTTCCTTTAGAGGGTGTTTAACCTTCCAATTCAGAGGCATGTAAATTTGTGGCACAAAACACTTGATCATCAGTAGCACCCCGCGCAGATCGTGAGAATGTGATTGATGTGTTTGGATGATGCATTGAATATCGTTAATTATCTTCAACTTTACATTTTAAATTTCACAAATTCATTTACAAGCAACGAAAAATAACAATGTGATAATGGTACGCTCCGTTAATATTGTACGGCAGACAGTATCACGGTGATTGATTAGGCCTATAATCTTTCTGAAATTTCTCAGTGCATGAAAGGCCATTGATTAAGATTATATGATTAAGATAATTTCCAAAAATATTGGAGGGAGAGATTTGCAGTACCTTAAATTGCATTCACCATCTTAATTTTATCCATATGTAGCATTTTGATTAGGTTCAAATATGTTTCCATTTCGCTACATGTTTTCTTTCCTCCTATATTACGTCCTGTATTTATATTGTGACGTAAAAATACGTTGGATTGACATTTTTTTTTTTTTTGTTTGCTTGAACAGGTTTTTATAATCTTTATGAAGTTGGTATTTGTTCAATGAAATTTGTCCCTTTTTTACTGATAAATATTTGATATTTTGGTAAATACTTATCAATCTTCATTGAATGAATCATATACAATTATTGACATTTTTAGCTAACTAAAACAGTTCTTGACATTATACCATTGATATGATGCTTTAGTTTCCTGAGGAGTACTACATTCACCAAGCCTGGGAACGAGGTAAACATTGTACTTTAAGGATTGTTAAAGCATGTTATTGACCGAGAAAATATTAATACCATTTTTATCACTTGATCTGGTAAATTAAGATATCACAAATGGCTACTAGAGCCTACAAAACGATACCAGGTTAGACATCTTTGCATACCTCTACAGTGTAGACCTAATTAAAAGTTATTATAGAGGCGGATTGTTTGTTTATTATATGACCATATAATCATAAATATCGAAACCATCTACTAGATCTTTCTTAAGAATAATTGGTTAGTCACCTTTAGATCGGGTTTGATGTTACTTTAATATAACGATTGTTACTCCAGTTCCTGACAGAAATAAATTTATTATTATAGAGCAAGACTTAATGGGCGACCAAAAGTAATCACCAGTCGTAACAATTTCTTTAAAGTTCAATGTTAAACAAAAATCAAACATTTCAACTCAGTGAAAAGTGGACGTGACGATAACTTTGCATTATTTGTAATTTAATTTATCTCAGCTATTTCAACACTGTCATAGACGTAATGTATTAAAACATATTTTCCAAATCTGAAGATACTGAATTTCCTTCTTATAATTGTACTCTCACGTACCAAATATATATTTTTTTTAAATAGCTGCCATAAAGAATTCAGTCGATAATTTTATTCAGTAAAATGTTAGCTAACACTTAAGAATTTAGACTTATTTTTGTCCCCATCAAGATGCAGTAGATTATTCAAATTCATTGTAAACCGGAAGTAGTAATAACTGCTGTTTTTGCACTCTCAATGTAAGAAACAAGCATGGGACGAAGAGGGCAAGAACTTACTACTGATGAAAAAAGACCATAATATCACTTATAGAAAGCGGAATAATCAAAGTCGTTGAATTATTGAATTAGAATTCCTCCACCATTGAAGAGGACGACCTCGATCCATGACAGTTCGTGATCAAACTGAGTTATTAAGAATGGTAAAGAAAGATAGAACAAAAATTTGTCAGACATTTCCTAGGAATATAATGGGTCAGTACCAAAAATAATTTCAAAAAGGACAATTCAAGTTGAGTTACATCACCAAGAGTGCTGTAGGAGGACTGTGGCAAAACATGGGGGTGCGTTAAGTGAATAGGAAAAAAACCGTCTCCAGTGTTATAGGGGAAAATTAACTTGGAAATTTGACCAACACTGGGAGAATGTAATTTATATAGATGAGAGGACAATTGTTATAAAACCTGATGGAAAAGTTCGGAGAAAAACATTGGAGAAATGGAGAATCTATTGCTTCGGGTATTTAGGACAAGGGCCCTCACGCATTTTGAAGTTTGGTTTGGGGAACAATTACTTACCATGGAAATGGAATATTGACATTTGGGGACGGTAACATGAACTCCCAGAAATATATTAGTGTGTTAGACGAACATTTGTGGCCTGTATATGTGAAATATTTTGGTAATTCACCATGACATTATATGGATGATAATTGTACCGTTCATCTCTCTCAGGAGACAGCGGACTAGAAGCATAGAAACAACCCCCGCAGTCCCCCGACTTAAATCCTATTGAAAATGTTTTGCTTGTTTCGAAAAATTCATGTAAAACGTAGGATTTTCCACATCCATACAATCAACGATCTAAAACACGAATTACTGTATACTTGGTACAACCTTTCAAAAACGCACATCCAGTCCCTCTACTCCAGTCTATCAAAATGGTGTCGCTAAGTAATTGCAGCCAAATACTTCATCACAAATTATTGACTCAAAATACAAAGAATTAAAGTAAGTGAATTATTCTTACTGTACTTATAAACAAAAATTATGGCAGCCATCTTGGGAAAAATTGGCATACTTTTGCTTGTCATAAAATGCGACCAAATGGGGCGGTCCTTCGGATGAGACCGCAAAAGCCGATGTCCCGTGTCACAGCAGGTGTGGTTAGATAAAGACCCCTCCCTGCTCAAAGGTCATAGGCGCGGAGAATAGGCCTAAACTTTTATCCTTTCATCGGCAAAATGGTGACGTCTCAAATGAGTGAAATATTCTTAAGAGGGACGTTAAACAATATACAAGCAACCAAACAATCACACACAGATATATATATATATATATATATATATATATATATATATATATATGTATATATATAAAAGAGTGACATAATAGTAGGTTATGGCCAGCTAAGGATGGTGCACACAATGTAGACGATTTTAAAGGATTATTTGATTTTAATGCATTTTTACTCCAGGTCCATCAGACTCCCCCCATACACAGACACAAAAAAACCTGATCCTGTAGAGTTTACTATTTTATATACGTATACTAGCGCCTAACACATAGTATTTTTACAACTGCAATGCATACAAGCACCTACAATTTTACTATTTATTTCTATCAAGCTCAAATGGAAGTGGGGGATGTCCTTCGTTGTGATGAAGTTGTACGCAATTATTTACTTGTTTGCAGTGCATTTTATTTTGCTCCGTATCAAAAGTGAAAGGTTAAATGATACTCTAAATAATGGTATTTTCTGCAATAAATCAGTACAGGGGATCTGAATGTTATTAACATGATATCTGCAATAGCTATCTCTAGTGGTCACAGAACGAAAGGAATTTTGGGGATGGGGGATTATTTGTTTCCCATCCATTTTATCCGTTATCTATTACCTGGTATATTGAAAATCAGAATGTCATGTCCTAATTTTGTGATATAAAATATATTTTCGTAAAGTTATAGAAAACATTTGCATATTATTATTATACATTTATACTTTGAATAAATATATCATTTTATGAAAACCTTTTTATTTTGATGTTAAAACTTCTATGAGTGTGAAATTCTTTCATGTAGCAATAAGTAGTACTTACGCGACAGAGTCCTTCGGCCTTCTTTTGACAAATGATCAGTAGAGTCTGTTTTCCAATCAGAGGGGTGCCTGAATGGTCACTGAATGATCACTGAATGTGCTTGCTATTCAGACGACTGAAATATCACTGAATGGTAACTTTCAGTTTTAAAGCAAAGGTCTCATTTCTTCCTGTGAATTTTTATTCTTTTACCGTTAGAAACATCCTTGAGCATCAACGGATGAGTCTTTCTAACGTAAGGAACAGAACATTTAACTTGCGTACGCTACCGTGACGATAATCTACGTCAGCACGTCATTCCATTCCTTCACAACAATCAGCGTAGCGTCAATTTGCAGCAGGAGAAAGCACGATCGCACATTGTACGCATTGTTAGTAACCATTTACAACAGCAAAATATGAATGTTCTGCCCTGACCTGCGATGTCACCGGATTTATCGCCTGTTGAACATGTTTGGGATGATATGGAACGACTGTCTACGTCAAGAGCCATACTCCTGCTATATGGAACGCTTTGCGTCGTTCTTTATTGTACATATGGCGGAAAATTTCCCAGGCTTTGCTGCATAACCCTATTCGTTCAATGCGTCGTAGTTGTGGATAATACATCGGCGTACATGTCAGCCATACACACTATTAAACTGGTGGAACTTTTTGTGCACTCCTTAACTTTCAGTGGCTGTTGGTATAAACCATAATTGACATAATCCGTGTTTTGATATTTGAATTGAAAGAAAATGCATTATATTAAATAATGATATACACAATGCAACATAATATTTTGTATATTAATCTATAATTGAAATTACTGCATTGCACAGATTTTCTTTTCTTGTAGTGTATGAAAAGGCTAAGATAACTAACAGTATTCAATCTCATAATTCCCATAGAAAATACAAATCAGAGAGGTGGCAAAAACGGACCACCTGGTCATAGCAGAGGTTGGAGCAGGTGCCTAAGAGGTGTAAGCATCCCCTGTCTACCCGTCACACCCGCCATGAGGCCTACACCCCGATCAGGTAAACGGAGGAATCCATAGTCAGAATCAATGTGCTAAGAACGGTCTAAAAATTGGTAGGAAATACGTCAGACAGCATTTAACCTGATGGGAAGTTGTACTGGCAAACTAGATCGTTATAACGACTATAGAATTTGCGAAATGCTGACTTTAGACGAGACTGTACAATACCCTGTGATATCTCATTAGCATGCCCCGATTTAAAAACTGATCATATGCTGAACAAGCTCTACCGTATCGAATGAGTTCTCAGATGTAAATACCATATGCAGGTGATGATGTAATATTGCCACATAGGTAAGGGAAGTTGACTATAGCGAAATCATCCCGTTTGTCATTCAACTGATTTGCTAGTTTGGCACCAGCTTCTATTTTCAGTAAGATATCTAAATAGGAAGCAGATATGGAAGATTTTGTGGTGTCTTTTATTTCAACTTAAAGATATATCGAATGGACATATGAATGAAAATGATCATTGCTAATAGATAAAACGTCGTCGATATATCTAAATGTCGAATTGAAGTCAGCAGAAAGAGATTTTCTTTTTTCTTCTCGTGTAGAGAATTTTGAATGAATTCCTGCTTCATAAGAATATAAAAACAGGTCAACTAACAAAGGAACATTGTGACCATTTACTCATTCGTACAAGTACACTTATATTGTATGATTTTCAGGAGCTAGCCAAAATATCATAAATTCTATCGATTAAAAAAAATGGCTGCTGAATTCAGTGGTAGCATTTTTCTACAAAACTGGCTTTCGTTCCTATTTTATTGCTATTTCCAACCAAGATGGCGACTTTCGTCTCCCCCCCCCATTTTTTTTTTTTGATATGATACTACTTACTGGTTGTGGTATTTAAACGATCTTTAAATTACGCAAACGTGTCGACATCAAAGGGATTTTAAAGGGATTCAAGTTTATATATTTTTTCTTATTTTCCACAATCCAGAGGACAAGCTATTGTGTCTTACATAACAAGATATAGATATTTAATTTTCAAAAGGACATTGATTTTCCATCGTAATATAATATGTAAGATGAAAAGGAACTTGGATATTCGTTTATACAACATATCGCATAACTGCTTGATAATGTTAATAGTCAGAGACGACGCATCTTGTCCTTGACCTTAAAAAGATACAACGGAAGCAAATCGAATATATATAGTCATCACGCTCTAATACTTCTCTCTGTCAGCTGTGTACCGGTATACACATTATATTGAAAACAGTTAACAGACATTTTGTGTTGGTATCAATTCACAGATTGGAAACAATTATAGATATTGCAAGACATAAAATCACCTAGTTGAGGTAAGTTCACGTTATCTATTCTCGTACCGCTATTCGGCATTTAAATTGGGTTTAGTGCACAGGTTTATAAACATCAACGGGTTTTAACGCCCCTTTATTCTTTTTCACCCACACTTCCATGAATTGTGTCAATACACATGTGTATAAATATCAGCAATAAGATACAGAATTTGTAAAGAATTGGGTCAATTCAAGAGCTCATGGATAACAATGTTTTTCGGTTTTGTATTCTTTCTTTTTTAATGCTTCCTTGAGGATTTTTATTGCTAATAAGACGTCACCACCACCTCTATACACAGGATATTTCATGGATTTGGTTAGTTTACACGTTTAATTTTATACACGTCAACAATGAATTTACAGAGTGTTTCATGAATTGGTTTATAGACATACGGGGCGTTTCGGAAAACTTTCACCTTGTAAATTCCCCTATATTTCTATTACACTTCTGGTCTTAATGATAACAACCAGGCCATGCGTTTACTATTTTGATTATGCACTGATTTATCGGTAGTTGCAAATAAATGACAATAATATTTTTTCGAAAGTTTGTTGCTTTGTCAATTAGAGATCTGGAATTTGAAATAGAACCCTACTCGCATCTTGGCTGTGTTAAGTTTGATGCTTAGAATAAAACAAACTGCTACTTAGTCAAACGTTAAGAATTGCAGGTTTTTTAGGTGAGATTCCGTGCAAAGTAGGCCATAGGCACCATGCATAGATATATTTTTTCCGGCAATTCACTTGGTGATAGTGATGGTGTCTTAATATTTGGGAAAAATCCTCAGTGAAACTTATAATGAACAAAAGCAACCAAAAATATAATAATAATAATAATAATAATATTAATAATAATAATAATACCAAAAAGAACACAAGAAAAAACAAAATCATAGGTTTGGTATTTTCACAAAAGGGTGTTCTTTAATATTGTAACCTTAAACAGGAATTGTTATCTTATAGATCCATGTGGAAATGCTGAACAGGAAATTTAACATGGAATCAGTGTCTGTTTTGTCGTCTGGGTAAATGATGTTACCCACCAACTGTTAATATATATGTTCTACATTAAGGTCATTATACTTCTTTTCCCTTTATATGTCAATTAGATATACACTAGTGAACTTGAAATAAACCGAGTCTTCCACATCTGCGTCCTGTGTAGAAATTTTATTGAACATAGATATTAACGGCATACTAACAACTCAACTTTAGGACAAACGAAATGACTTCAGCTTCTCTATCGTCATCTTCCATATTTATATAGCAATATTCCATTATCATCTACATATGACGTTTATGTTTCTCAACTGATTCTATATGCAAGAGCTTTTTTCTGCGTATGACCAGCGTTTAAATCGAGGCAGGCTACAAACCAATAGACTGTTATTAGAGGGGTTTCAAAAGTTTCATATAAAATCTGCATTTCGTCATTTCTATGGTCGTTATACCAATCTAGTTTGCCAATGTTCGTTAACATCACATTTTCTTGAATTTCATGTAGTTAAAACATTAAGAGACACGTAAACACTTCAACAGCAAGGTGTTGGGAGACACGTAAACACACGGACTTTGGGGGTAAGGGGACAAATAACACAAAGGCATCAAGGAGTCAGGGAATAGGTAAACACACGGATGTTAGGGAATTATGAGACACGTAACACACAGATGTCAGGGGATCAAGGAACAGGTAAACACACGTACGTGTTAACTAATTCCACATGACAATTTGCATCATAACAACCAAATACCATACTTAACATATGGAATGCATATTGCTGAATGTCATATTCGACGTTTCAAGCAATATTATAACCTATAGTTTATTCAGAATGTATCTGAAATCTGATACACATGATCTGAGACATTGTATTTTATTTAAGTATGAAGTATGAACCACGCCTTTCTAATCAAATGATCTGATGCATCGTGTCTTATGTGAGTATGATATATGCCTCTCCAATTAAAAGATCCGAGACATGGTATTTTATTTGAGTATGGTCTACGTCTACCAAGTCAAATGATCTGAGACATGGTATTTTATTTTATCTACACCTCCCCAATCAAATAAAGGGACATAATCAAAAATTATTTAAAAACATTCAAAATCATCCCGTGTTATATTTCCGGTAGACAGTAACACTCGGTTTAGTTCAAATTTCATTAAATTTTGAAATATCACTTTGGAAATGTCTAGCATATTTTTTTTTTTGTTTCTTGCTTGACATCCCATTCAAGAAATTTTTAAAAGATGTTTTTCAGGGATACCGGTGTGGTTATTTTTATATCAATCTTGTATATATTGATAAGGAAAGGCACTATGAAAACTGCCCTAAAAACGATAATATAATCAACAACAAAAAAATTAGTCGTACAACGAAAACTGTCATGTTTTCTTGTGTTTTTAAGGTATTTGAGTATTTGTTTTTACAATCTTGGGTACAACAAACGGAGGTACGCGTTCTTTGTCATCTGAAATTGCTGAATAAACAATACCATCTTTTTATACCTCTGCCCTATTTTACAGATATTAGAGACAGTGAGGGTAAAAATAAGGTCATAAGGAAACGGTCATACAATAAAACACTCTTAAATTGAAGTGCTGGAGTGAACAGTAATAATATGTTTTAAAACTACGGGAAATGGCGAATAAAATTTACTTTGCTTGAAACGTGACTTCATTAAAAAGAGTAGTTTTTTAAACAAAAAGCAAATTGACGTCACTGGAAAGCAGCTAAATTTTCCAGATGCAGCTGACCTGTTCCTTTATATTCCTTTATATTCTGGTAGGATGAAAAGTGGTCAATCTCATAACTCCTGGATCCCTGGACATACCAGGATATATATATATATATATATATATATATATATATATATATATATATATATATCAATTGTTTATCAGTATTCAATCAATGGTGTTATATGACTTCCTTTACCTTATCGCGGCGGATGTGCCCGGTTAACAAAATGTGCTTATTTCACCTAGGTGCCTCATCCCATCTCTAGTGTCCAGGGGTCCGTGTTTGCTCTTATCATAATTTTGTATTCTTTATAGGATTTGCAAAATTATCTCAATGTGGAGACGAAGGCCACAGTAGAATATTTTTCTTTTGTAGACGCGTTTGAACAAATTCTTCCTCATAATGATGCAACAACAGGTCAGCTAATAATGAACACAATTTGTTCAAATGGGAATTCCATTAGAATGTTGGAAGACCTGATTATCAAAGACGAATTTTAACTATTTTAACCCTATAATAATATAAAATTCCTATTACTCAATCAAACATTACACTAGCATTAAGATTCCTTTTTGAAAGAAAAACAATTTAGAACTATCGAATTTTCAACAACAATTATCTGTGAAGAGGTTGAACAGTGATCAATCTCATACATGTAATTCCTATAGAAAATTCAAATGAGTGAGATGGGCAAACACGGACCACTATACCTTGATCAGGTAAACGGAGTAATCAGCAATCATAACCGGCGTGTCAAGACCGGCCTAGAAATGAAACACATCAGACAGCATTGGACCTAAAGGAAGGTTAAACTGGCAAACTAGATCGTAATAACGACTATAGAATTTGCGAAATGTTGACTTTAGACAAGACTGTAGAAATCCCTGTAACATCAACTTGTTTGTTAGTAGCCTGTCGATTTAAAAATTGATCATATGCAGAACAAGCTCTTGCCTATCGAATTAATTGAGAGATGTAAACACCATCTGCAGATGGTGATGGGATATTGCTAAATAGGGAAGTTAACGATGGAGAAATTGAAATCATCCATCTTGACATGAAGTTAAGGTGTTAGTTTGCGGTCAGCATCAATTTGCAATAAAATATCTGAATAGGAAGCAAATGTGGATCACTCTGTGGTGTATTTTATTTTCAGTTCCCTGAGATATATCGAATCGACATATGAATGAAAATGATTATTGGTAATAGATGAAACATCGTTGATATATCAAAATGTCGAGTTGAGGGTCACAACAAGCTAATTTGTCTTCTCATTTAGAAGCTTTTAAACACAGGTCAACTAACAAATTATTTTTGCATGTTTTGAAATTTTGGCAGTAATATGTCTCTGTATTAATATAGAAAATTAATTTTTTATATTGTTATAACATTAATTTGGCCTTTTCATAAAGTTGTTAATGCAAGTTAGATATTCAGAAGGAAGAAATACGACTGCGCGATTCCCTGATTAAAAACAAACTGTGTAATATTGTGAGTACAAACATGGATTTGTAAATGAAACCTCTATTCCATTACGCCTCTAACAAATATCACTGTTCTTTTGTGATTTCCATGAGTAGTGTAATTGCTGTGAGGTCAGGTTTCCTTGTTATTTCCTCGGATATTCTAACTTCCATTGGTTATTTTCTTGATATGTAATCCATTGCGGTTTCCGTAAAAGAAGATTGTCATGAGTTTCGTCGGACCCATTGTGATTAAACTGGTAGTTATGCTTTCATGGAGATTTATTTAAGCACATTTTCAATAGCGCCTTCATTTTGACATTTGTCAATTACAAATTAGTGACAGGCATGAATATAATAACTGTTCGGCGATAAGGTATGACTTTGTATTTACCTGATAGGGATGAAGCCACTTTTGAATGACAGAGGGGAACCATACACCGAAGTGCTGGAATATGATGGGTATTTATTTCCAAATATGCTAAAATGTGAACAGGATGTAAACGTTGCCGATTACCTAGCTTCCATCAATGAACTTGGTTTCGAAGGAGACGAGATTTGTATAGTTTCGTACCCAAGGTCAGGTATGATAAACACCAAATCCATTTATTAATGTGCAAAATGAAATGGCCATGATAACTAACAGTGTTTAATCTCGTATTTCCTATAGAAAATACAAATCAGACAGATGGGCAAACACGGACCCCTGGTCATATCAAAGGTGGGATCAGATGTCTAGGAGGAGTAAGCATCCCCTGTCGACCGGTCACACCCGCCGTGAGCCCTATATTTCGATCAGGTAAAAGGAGCAATCCGTAGTCAGAATAAGTGTGTCAAGAACGCCATAACAATTGGTACACAAAATGTGGTGTACAAAATTTGTAACTTGTTTAGATTTGATGTTTGTTTTTTTTTACACAATTCCTTAGAATAAAATTTTATCAATGTGCGTTCGCTTCGTAACCTGGAGGTTGTGAGTTCGAGCCCCGATCGTGCCATGGCCGCGTCAAACCTAAGACGAAAATAGGTAGTGATTGCTCCTTCGCCAAATGCTCGGCATTTAGAAGTGAGAATCACGGGTCTTTTTTGGATATGACCTTAAAAACGGAGGTCTCACGTCACAGTAGGCTTTGGCACATTAATGAACCCTCACTGCTACGGTCCTAAGCGCTAAGCATAGGTCTAAAGTTGTGTTACTTCACCTACAGCCGATGAGGTCTCAATATGAGTAGAAAATTCTCGACGGGACATAAAACGAACAAACTAACAAACAATTAATGTGCACTTTGAAAGAAGATAAACATGATTGTAATGCATTGTATTAAACGAAATATAGATCAAGTATGCGACAGCCTATGTCGGCACTTCTGCTTCGTACTTAGATATTTTACTGAAAATAGATTCCAGCGGCAAACTAACAACTCAACTTTATAAAAAACGGGATGATTTCAATTTCTCCATCGTCAACTTCCCTTATTTATATGGGAATATTCCATCATCACCTGCATATGTGTTTATATCTCACAACTCATTCGATATACAAGAGCTTGTTCTGCTTATGATGAGTATTTAAATTGAGGCGGGCTACTGACAAAGAAGCTGATGTTACAGGACTTTGTACAGTTTCGTTTAAATCCAGCATTTAGCAAATTTTATGGTCGTTATAACTATCTAGTTTGCCAGTATAACTTACCATTAAGTCAAATGCTGTCTGATGTGTTTCATACAAATTGTAAGGCCATTCCTGACACACTTATCCCGACTATGGATTGCTCCGTTTACCTGATCGAAATATAGAGCTCATGGCGGGTGCGACCGGTCGACAGGGGATGCTTACTCCTCCTAGGCACCTGATCCCACCTCTGGTATGACTAAGGGTCCGTGTTTGCACCATCTCTCTCATTGTGTTTTCTATACGAGATTGAATACTGTTAATTACCTTAGCCTTTGCACGTGTATGTCTACTCTTATATCCATATATGCATGCATGTATTTATGTCTGTCGTATGAGTGTATGTATTTATGAATTAAGCATGTACACACACAGGCAAAAACACACACAGATATATATATATATATATATATATATATATATATATATATATATATATGCATTGTTATGAGTCAGAGTAATCTGGAGCATCAAAATTGGTACACTTTCCTCTCATATAGAAGCTTTTGAACAAATCACGCCCTACAAGAACATAAACACTAGCCAGCCAACACAAAGTAGCAGAATCCAAGCACCTATCTTTGCTCAAAAGTATTAACTGTGAAGGAGAAACTTCAAACGTACTGTGTCACTACATATACCAGAAATGGTGTAAATCAAATGTGGATTCTTTAAAATTCTAAAGAACTTTTAGTGAATTTGAACTCGCAAATATTTTTCTCATACTCACAACATTAATACGTTGGTTTTACAACACTTTACACGGCCATAACTCACGATGAATTAAAGACTAGACTTTTTGACAACACAGACAGTTGCTTCGTCAACAAATGTGATAAAATGAAATATTCATATTTAGTAACTGATCATCCCAAAACTTATTTTGTTAAACACCACGCACAAGTACTCTGAGGTTGATATTAAAAAGATTTCCTCATTGACAATAATGTCGTAGTCTTTGGTGATCGAGTCTTCCAACAGTCTTAGAAATAAATAGCAAAAAAAAAATATATATATATATCTGCTGCGCCATCGGAAGACCTTTTTTTACACGATTTCAAGATATATTTTATCTCTCTGTGGTCTTTGTAGTTTTAGTAAACGCCAAAATGATTTTACGTCACATTCATGAAAAGACATTATTGTCGAAATACGCATCTGGTGCATCTAACTTGGTACCGTTATGTTTTACATTATAACCAATGGGTCGATGCCTCTGTTGGTGGACTGTTAGTCCCCGAGGATTTTCTCCAACCCAGTTGCTAAGTACTTTGGTACTAGCATGAATTATGGATAAAAATTTGCTGTCATAAAATCAAGAAATTCACTTCAAAATTAAGGATTATCTCCCTCGTGCGTAGCTCTGATCCTTTGTCGGATTTGCCTCCAATATTTGGTATTTTGGTTCTTTGAGCTCTTTCAAGTTTGTTGTTATTTCTGATTTCCAACATTTGTGACTTGAGCATCACTGAAGAGACATTATTTGTCGAAAAGCGCATCTGGTACATCTAAATTGATATCGTTTATGTTTTATATTACAACCACTGGACAGTCGCCGGATAGCTGAAAAATTGCTCAGGCGACTATAAATAAAACAAACAAACAAAACAAACAACCACTGGGTTGATGCCTCCATTGGTGAACTGTAAGTCCCCGAGGTATTCACCAGCCCAGTTATGTTTTATATTCCACAGTATAACCAATTCCTTATTGACTTCATTATTGGAAACCTTTGAATCCTCTTATCTAGATTTTCTGCACCCTGGAAATTAAAATCATAGATTCGATTTTGGTTTTAGTTTTATGCATGTAGATGGGTATGTATATACACAGTTACATGCATTCATATGATAATTTATACTGATAAGGAACCATGATCAAAATATTGTGGTGTCCACTATTGTTTAGTATAGGCGTTGTATTTGGTGAAAGGTATGATACAGATTTTTTGTGGATGCTACGAAAATAGTTGTGAATCTTCTCTTGTTTGAATCTTTGTCTCCATCGTCAAATTCCCATATTTATGTATTTTTCCATTGTCACCTGCATATGTGGATTCCCAAATAGCATGACTACGTTGGCCCAAGGTTGGCAAATGGTTGCACTTTTGGTCGATGGTTGGCGTTGGTTAAACAACGTTGGCACAACATTGGACAAATGTCAACGTAATACTTTCTTACTCTGGTTCCGAGGATAGCTGGAAATGCAATATTGGCCCAACTTCGGACCATTGTCAACATATCATCCGGTATTAGTCGAGAATAAAACATTAAATGATAGTTAATTTTGTGTTTAGCCAATGAATGATTATCATATGTAATAGGTTTATACATAAACTTTTACATCGATGCAGTGTATCAAACCAATGTACATATAAAGCATTAATTGATTATATTTACCAAAAATATTGATTTAACATTTAATGATTGATTATTGATTATTTATTGCTTTCCTCCACACTTAACAATTTTTCAGTTATCTGGTGGCGTCCAGTTTTTGTTGGTGGAGGAGAGATCCCAGATACAATGTACCTGTGAAGAGACCACCGACCTTCCGCAAGTAAACTTGCAAACTTGCTCACATAACGCCGCGGCCGAGATTCGAACACGCGCCGACAGAGGTGAGAGGCCTTGTGATTTTGAGCCCGATGCTCTAACCACTCGGCCACGGAGGTCCCCTTACATTTAATGTAAATACAATATCTCAAACATGCCTCGTGTAAATCAAAACAACTATAATTTAACGAAAAGCTAGACGTATTATCATGGTAAGAATTTTTTGGGGGGGAAATCTATTTATATGACATTCTCAAAACGTACACTCACATCTTCATTTTTTGCACAAATTTAATAATGTGGTTTTTTTTCAAACTTCTCAATTAAAGTAGTTTGTTTTTAGCATCACGAGTTATAGATGCACACAGTTTAGCTTAAAATCTTCGAAGTGATTGTCTTACCAGCAGGGTACTCCAGTTGCTATGACGATGGAACTCTCTTATGTAATTTTTCGAGGCTTGCCATCCTGCACTGGTCAGTAGGTCAGATTAAGCATTGCGTGGCCATACTGATGTGTGAATAGTGTCATTCTACTGAAAATCAAGTAAGTATATATACAATTTGCATAAAATATTTTTTATATTCTAATATAATGATTTTAATTTTAGAATATGACTTAAATGATGGTAAAATTACCTTTAAAAGTTATTCTCTAGGGATTGACAAATTAACTTTGACATATAGCTAACCGAAATAAATTGGCATATGAACATGAAGGTGTTTAACACAAATAAATGTATGACAAGCTTTGTACTGTACATTTTGAAAATGTAATTAAAAAGAATCTTAGGAAACCTGAAACAAACATTTATTATGTATTTTTTAGGGGGAGGGGGTCACAAATGTATTCGGGATTGACGTAAATCTTAATCTGGTAGATTTAAATCCGTATGTCTTAATCTGCTATCTATGTGTTTATGTTTCAATGAAATGAAAATATTTTTTCAGGTTAAACTTCTCATACCCATCGGTGGAGAAAACATGAAAATGAAAGAAAAAAAAACCAGTCAGAATGTTACTTGGCAATGCCTTCATGTTTAACTACAAAGTGGCTAGAGAAATCAACTGGATGGAAAAAGGAGGAAATTTGTCATTTTCACAAGGATTCTTTAACAAGTAAATTAAAAAAGATGTATATTAATTTTCTTAAAAAATGCAATAATACTTAGTCAAACTCTATAGACATCTCAATTTTAATGTACAACAATTTAAATATATTACCAGTAAAAGGAGATGGCTATTAATTATACACTTTTCGTTTTAACTGGAATTAATTTAGACTAATTATCTGACTTGTATTCAAAGGGGTGGGGGGGGGGGGTCCGTGGCCGAGTGGTTAGTGCATCGCGCTCAAAATTATAGGCCTCTCACCTCTAGTAGGCGCGGATTCGAATCTCGCTCGCGCCGATATATGTGAAAAAGTTTGCCAGTTTACTTTCGTAAGGTCGGTGGTCTCTTCCCGGGTACATTGCATCTGGGTTTTTTCCTCCACTAATAAAACTGGACGCCACCAGATAGCTGAAAAGTGTGGCGGAAAACAACAGTCAATCAATCAATCAATCAATGTATTCAAAGGAGCAGTTCGATCTAGCCATTTGTGTGGAAACTCATTACACAGTAAAATTGACAATGTTATCAAAGACTGATTTCGGTACGCGTGTGACTGTGAAGGAGGAAAACAAGAAAGGAAGGGGGAAAAGAAGAAAGGAACAAAGCTCACAGAATGAAGACAGTGACTAACAATTACGATAATTATGTTCTTGTATTATGTAAACAGTCTAACAAGAGACGAAGTTATTGTTTGAATTCATATTTAATGTTAACTGATAAATATTATTGACACGGATTCACCAGTTTTCCTTAATTTTGTTTTGCGCAGCAGTATATTAACGAGCCTTATTTCTCTGGTGCACTATAGTGTATTTGGCAATTTGTTTTCAAGCCGATTTGAAAATAAACTTATAGCCTTTCCTATTGAGCCTGAACAGTGATCCACCTTATAATGTGATTTTATTTTGTAAATGAAGGATTCTTATGGAATTAATTGAAATCATCAATAAAATATGCTTACAATATCGCAGTGTTTAACTAAAAAAAAACCAGATAGTTAAATGATGTTTGAGCAAACATTGGTCCAATGTTAATTCAATTGTTTGGCCAATATCAGCAGAAAACACACACAACACTAGACAAACCTGTATATGACGTTGGACCAACAACGGCCCAATATAGCACATATTGGGCCCACTTTGATTCAATGTTTTGCCAGTATCAAAAGAAATCATATAACATTGGGCCAACGTTAGCCCAATGTGTTGGGTCATCATTGGATCGATGAGCAAAATTACATTGGGTCAATGTCATTTGCCAACATTGGCTCAATGTAACTGATTGCGTTGGCCCAGTGTTAGCTTGCTATCTGGGTTACTTATCTCAACTAACTCGATACACAAGAGGTTGCTCTGCATATGATCAGTTTTAAAATCGAGACAGGCTACTGACAATTTGTTGCTAGAGGGTTTTCTGAAGTCTCGTCTAAATTGTATTGTCGTTATATATAATTAGTTATATCGAACAACTTATAAAATCCTTTTGTACGCCTTCAGAGCACTGCATTAAAAAGCCCCAGCATACATCCAGGAACTGGTTCAGGTATACCGCCCACAACGTACACTCCGGTCTGGAGATTCATTGTGCCTTCTAAAGCCACGCACTCACAGCAGGGTGTATGGTGATAGAAGGTTCGATGTGTTCTCGGCCACCCTGTGGAACTGCCTCCCGCTGAACCTTCGTTGTGAACAATCACTTACTGTTTTTAAACAAAAGCTAAAAACACATCTTTTTAAACTTGCTTTTGATTTATAATGTATCCAGTTATTTTCTGTTTTAACAAAAATGATAATACAAAAAAAAAAAATAAAAAAAATAAAAAAAATATTACTAATACCTCCCATTTCGACTTTAGATGATTATTATTTTTGTGACCTTTCAATTTATATAATGTTCGTTTTTATATTGCCCTTGTTTTACATGTTAAGCGCTTTAGAGTAATTATATAATTAGATAAGGCGCTATATAAAAATAGTATAATAATATAATAATAACGACCTAGTTTGCCAGTAAAACCTTCCATTAAATCCACTGCTGTCTAACATGTCTAATATCAATTGAGCGTTCTTGGCACAGTGCTTCTGACTGCGGATTACTCCGTTTCTCTGATCAAGATTTAAGGCTCATAGCGGGTGTGACCGGTAGACAGGGGATGTTTACTCCTCCTAGACACCTGATCCCACGTCTTGTATGTCCAGCGGTCCGTGTCTGTCCATCTATCTGATTTGTGTTTTCTATAGAAATTTTAAGATTAATCACTTTTCATTATCTCAGCCTTTTCATAAATCAGCGATGGTCATATCCCGATACATGTTAAGTGCCATGCTAAGAATTGAGCATTTTTCAGTCACGGATATCTCGGTATACACATATAAGTAATCCTCGTTGAAGATCTGATAGGTTCTCACCAGATTTGTAAGGCATCGTTAGGTATTGTATAGGCCTAGTCAACATGGTATCATTTCTGTTGAAAGTGTATTGGGAGTTAAGGTTTCTACATTAATTTACTTGATGATAAAACAAAATGACGTTTTATACAATAGACCAACGCCACCATGTGCAGTACTTGTTGTAAAGGTTTCACAATTTACATTACTTTGGTAGTTAAAATCGATACTATCTATATACTTACTTTGAGACAACTGGTGTTCACATAACATCTAATCACAGCTAATTGTCTCATAGCGTTTGACAGGCAAACTGAAGATGATATGAGTCATCTTAAGTTTCATGACATAAAAGTCAGTAACATGAAAATAAATAAGGTTTAAATGTTCACGATTCGAAAAAAAAGTTAGTCTTCTTCTTCCCCCCTGTCTACCAATTTCTCATACGTACTCCATACCTTGCGTGAAACTGAGCACAGGAAAAGAATCTGCAGTTTTATTTATAGATTCAATTTGTTTCATTGTGTTTGATGATTACCCTTTTGTTTTCAATCTCAGTTAGATCAATATGTTTTGCATATGTTTGATAACAAGACCCTCTCCGTTCTCTTAACTATTTCATACAGTGCATATCTGTACATTTCAATTCCAAGCAAACTGCAGTTTGGCAAACATAATTTTCAGCATATTTTTCTTTAGGAGAAATTTTTTAACTCTGTGTCTAAACGTTGTGTATCTGATTGTTGTGTTATAGCAAACCTGGACAGGAAAAAAGTTTGCTGTAACGAAACTCAATCACATTTTCGTTATTTTCCTCTCATAGGGAAATAATATCACTTCGAAATAAGCATCAATTAGTTATTAGTTAGGGTGCTTTATTGTATTTTGAACTCAAACTCTGACTGTATTAAGACATCTGTTTACATTCATCAAATTCATTGTCGACTGCTTCTGGTGTTTGTCCGTCTGCAGATTCATCTTAACGTGAAATATGACTGTTGACCCAACTCAGGAGCATAACACTCGGTGCGATCGTTATCCGGTGGTTCTTCAATTTCAATGTTTGTATAACTTCATGCATTTTAAATTGATATGTAACATGAATGGATATTTACATGTATCATTAAAATTTGTATTTATCAGGTACTCATTGGATATACGAAATCTGTAATATGATCAAGGCCGGAAGTTCAAAATTCATGGACAGGTTAATGCCAATGCTCGATTACTCTCCTTGGGAACATTTGAAAACTGCACAAGCTACAAACCGTATCTACAGCTCCCACATGTATCCAAGATTCATACCAAAACAGTTTATGGAAAAACGCTGCAAAATTGTTGAGGTATATCGGAATCCAAAAGACGTTGCGGTTTCGTTGTTTAACTTCAGCAAAAACGTTACACACAAATATAGCACGGGAGATATGGGCTTTCCCGAATACCTGAGACACTTCAGTAGTGGCAATGGTAAATGAATACAAGTTTTTTGTCTCTGAATGAACATCATCATAAATCTAGCATCATATATATATATATATATATATATATATATATATATATATATAAAGCACTGAGGATGACTAAACGACACGAACAATCAAAATTGTCAAATTTTCGGGACACCCAGTCCCTTCTCCAGGACAAACTACAGATATGTTACATTAAGAAAACATAAAAGAAAAACTAGCACTAAATCTAAAACTACAAATAAAACTAAACTAAACTTTCAAAAAACTACATATTGGAGTTGATTAGAGAACAGTTTAATGATAAGGTTTATATGTCCGGTCAGTCGGGTGTACTGAGTATGGCTGTCCGATTCACACCTAATACGGCTAATTAGGCTAATTAAAAATCGATGTTCGAACTAATAATTAGACAATTAGAACAAAGGGTGTTAACTCGTACGGGATTGGGGTTGATTAAACTGATTATGGAAAAGAACATGAATTTTAAAATATGGAATTTAAAATTTAAAAAAAGAGAGGGGAATAATAGAGGGCTTAAAAGGGAATCAAAGATAGAAACAAACACTAAAAAAAGGCTGACAGTGTTACAACTTTTATGGAGAAACAGGTGATGGCTTATGAGGCGTTTATCTTAAGGAAGTCATTTTGTTTGTTCAAGCCATTTGGTCTGAATGATTTGAGTCTGTGCATCCAGAACTTTTCCTTGCTCTTCCTCTCTGAGTCCGTCCAATGGGGTTTAGTCAATGACAACGACTGTCATGTCCTCGCATTTGTGACCAGCTAGATTAAAATGTTCCCCGACGGGTTCTTTTAGTTTTTTGGTCTTGATGGTAGAACGGTGGTTGTTGATTCTTCTTCTGAGGTCACCTGTTTCACCTACATATTGCTTTGAACAAACTTTGCAACTGATGAGATAAATGCAGTTGTCTGTGCGGCACGAAGTATTCCCAAAGATTTTATAGGTGCGTCCTGTAATGGGGCTTATGAAGCTGTCTGTGTCAGAGCTGTGCTTGCACATGAGGCATCTGGCATCTGAACAAGTTTTGAAGCCACCATTGGGTAATGGGTTGTCTAGTCTTGCTCTGACCACCATATCCTCAAGTTCCTTGGGCGTTTAAATGCAGCCATTGGTGGATTCTTGAAAAGCTCCGCCATCCTTTCATTAGCATAAAGAATCGGCAGGTTTTCCTTAAGAATGGTGTTAAGGTTCTTGAGGACAGGATGATATGTCGTAACAAGTGGAACCCTATTACTGTCTTTCTTTTCGTTGTATTGCAATAAGGTTGTCTGTCTTTTTCTGAGACCTCATTAAATGCAGTTTGAACTGTGTGGGCTTTATAGCCACGATTACACAAGTGCGTTTTCAATATCTTGCTCTGTTCTTCAAAACGTTCATCCGAGGAACATATCCGTCTTATTCTCGTGGATAATCCCTTAGGAACCCCTCTAAATATATGGGGAGGGTGACAGCTAGATGGCTTAAGATACAAGTGAGAATCCGTGGGTTTAGTGTGGAGACTGAACTTGATGTTGCCCTCTTCCAAAGTTGACGTAGTGTCCAAAAAGATGTTTTTGGAACTTGAAATGTCCACCGTAAACTTGATGGAATTGTGGAATGAGTAGGCAAAGTGAATGAAGTCATTCAGACAGTCTCGATTTTCGACCCATTTCATCTCAATGTCGTCTATGAACCGCAACCAACTTAGAGGCTTGTAAGGAGCGCTTGATAAAAGATTGCGTTCTAGTTTCCCCATAAAAATGTTGGCATAAGAGGGTGCCATTTTTGTGCCCATTGCAGTGCCACTTATCTGTAGATAGTGATCGCCATTAAACATGAAGTTATTTAACCTGAGAACATGTTCAAGGAGTTTGACAAGATATTCCGTGGAAGGCATCTGTATGGTTCTACTGTCCCAGACTTCCCTGCAAGCTTCGAGATACCTTCATTGTGGGGGATGTTAGTGTATAATGATGTTACATCCATGGTGACAAGAAGAGTATCGTCTGGTAAGCCAGAGGAAGGCGTTTTGTTCAGGTAGTCACTAGTGTCCTTGAGGTATGATGGTAAGTCTTCTACATGTGGACGGAGATGTAAGTCTAAAAATTCTGATATTTTCTCCGTGGGATGACCGATGGCATTGACGATAGGTCGTCCAGGCATTCCTTCTTTGTGGATCTTAGGGAGCAGATAAAATTGTCCAGGCTTACAATTTGTTGGTTTGAGTGTCTCATAAACGTTAACACCGATTTCTTCATCTTCATACATTTTATCTAGGGTTTCGGTGATGAGTGCTGAGAAATCCGAAGTGGGATCAGAATCTAGTTTCTTATAGAAACGTTCATTTGTGAACTGTCGCTCGGCCTCAGCTAAATACGTTTGTTTGTCCAAAACAACAACTGTAGAGCCTTTGTCTGCTTTCTTCATAACGATGTCGTCCCTATTCTTAAGGTTTTGTAGGGCGGATCGCTCTGCCTTGGTGATATTATCCGGGATTTTGTGTTGATTGGCAAGCAACTTTTCAATGTCAGACTCAACAGCATCGATGTACAACTCAAGTGCTCCACACTTACCAGGTGCTGGTTCCCAAGTACTTTTGGGTCGATAGAATCTATGTTCTTCTAAATCGTGGAGTGGCGGTGGAGAGTCATCTCTGTTGTCTGTACTGGAGTCTTTGCGGGAAAAGTGCTCCTTCAGTCTTAGTCTTCGAAAAAATGCCCTGGTGTCCTCTCTTACCTTTTTGTCATCAACCTCGTGAGGCGTTGGACAAAAGTTAAGACCTTTGGATAGAAGGGATGTCTCAACTTCGGAGAGAGGAACATTAGATGCATTCAGAACTAGATGATGGGCGGTACTGGAGTTAGAGTCGACTGAACATGTAGGCGTTTTGCGTTTAAATCGTCTAAGACGCCTATTCTTGGCAATCGGTCGAGGCTTTGGTACCGGGGCAACAGTCTTAGTTCTAAATGCATTTGGGACAGAGTCACGAAGGAACGTCCTTTGTTGGGTCGTGTTCAAATCTTTATGTAGGGTGTTGTTGAACACTGCAATGATTTTACGAGCTTCTTGAACGTCTGCTTGGGAACAAGTGTTATTAAGATTGGACTCCAGCGAACAGACGTCTTCTTCTAACTGCCTTAACTTGTGACTATCCCAAGATAGACAAAGAGACATCAATTCTTTGGAGCACTTTCTCAAGATGGAGTCCCAGCGCGTTTGGAAGCTTTTAGACATCGACCCTATGTTCGGAGTGGCAGCTAGTTTGAAACCTTTTGGTATGATGTTACATTGGAGATAGGTTTCTAAATTTGAAACTCTGTGTTTTGTTTTGATGAATTTTTTGTTTTGCTTCTTTAAGAGTTTGAAATTTTTATTTTGTTTCAAAGCCATGGTAAATGATTGAATGAAACTGATATAGGAGAAAATTGATAAGACCGAAAGTGGTTAGAGGTACGACTTACTAAATGATTGAAACAGATGCGATGAAAGTACGAACTAATAAGGCTGAAAATGGTAAAAGTACTACTTACTGCTGGTTGCAGGAAATAGACAAAAATAAGCCGTACACGGTAAAACTTAAAATTAAGTCGTACAGGGTAAAACTTACTCAAACACAAAAACGTATAAAAAAAAGGGGGGGGTTGTATATGTAAAATGCAACAGTTCCAAATCAAAATGAACGGGTTTGTTCAAGAAAAGGAATGTTGCTCTTAGGGCACTAGTGGATCATAAGATGCAGTTAGTTTATTGATAATATAAAAGCACTAGGAAACCAACAACACTAGAAATCCTAAAGTGTCGGATCTAACGAGTAGATACTTAGTCACGAAATTGAATATAAAAAGCACTAAGGATGACTAAACCCATGACTATTACCCAATGGTGGCTTCAAAACTTGTTCAGATGCCAGATGCCTCATGTGCAAGCACAGCTCTGACACAGACAGCTTCATAAGCCCCATTACAGGACGCACCTATAAAATCTTTGGGAATACGTCTTGCCGCACAGACAACTGCATTTATCTCATCAGTTGCAAAGTTTGTTCAAAGCAATATGTAGGTGAAACAGGTGACCTCAGAGGAAGAATCAACAACCACCGTTCTACCATCAAGACCAAAAAACTAAAAGAACCCGTCGGGGAACATTTTAATCTAGCTGGTCACAAATGGGAGGACATGACAGTCGTTGTTATTGACCATAACCCCCATTGGACGGACTCAGAGAGGAAGAGCAAGGAAAAGTTCTGGATGCACAGACTCAAATCATTCAGACCAAATGGCTTGAACAAACAAAATGACTTCCTTAAGATGAACGCCTCATAAGCCATCACCTGTTTCTCCATAAAAGTTGTAACACTGTCAGCCTTTTTTTAGTGTTTGTTTCTATCTTTGATTCCCTTTTAAGCCTTCTATTTTTCCCCTCTCTTTTTTTAAATTTTAAATTCCATATTTTAAAATTCATGTTCTTTTCCATAATCAGCTGTCCGGACATATAAACCTTATCATTAAACTGTTCTCTAATCAACTCCAATATGTAGTTTTTTGAAAGTTTAGTTTAGTTTTATTTGTAGTTTTAGATTTAGTGCTAGTTTTTCTTTTATGTTTTCTTAATGTAACATATCTGTAGTTTGTCCTGAAGAAGGGACTGGGTGTCCCGAAAATTTGACAATTTTGATTGTTCGTGTCGTTTAGTCATCCTTAGTGCTTTTTATATTCAATTTCGTGACTAAGTATCTACTCGTTAGATCCGACACTTTAGGATTTCTAGTGTTGTTGGTTTCCTAGTGCTTTATATATATATATATATATATATATATATATATATATATATATATATGTAACCGAGCAGAAAGGACATAACGATGTTTCAAATTTTTGTAAATTTATAGTTGCTGAATAAAGGCATTGACCTATAAGCAAAACAAATAACAAAGGAATCAGACAAAAATACAAGATTACATTTAAGATTTCATACTAACTGTTCTCAATAAGTTACCAAAAATACAGTATTCATTTATAATAGAAAAAAATGTTCTGTAAAAAAGTTAACCTTTGAACTTACAAACAAATTCTTCAAATATACATCAGAAACTTTAACAGCAAAAATACAATAAAGTAAACACTTTGCAGTTAAAATAAAGAGACATGTAGAAAGATGAAATAGTAAAGTAAGACATAAATAAATATTATTCTTACATACCACAAGATGCATTCGACTCGGCCTTGATCTTCTATATGGAAAAATGGATACTGCTCTGATCTATACAGTGTATTGCGGTAACTTATAACAAAGGTCAGTCACTATTATTGGATAAAAGAAATATGAAAGGACCAATGAAATACAAGAACCAATGAAATGACAGTATAAGACTGTACTCAGGAATTTCAATCCGAGTTTAGTAAATTTTGATAAATTAGAAAAAATCTTATCAATACCAAAGAATTAATTAATACCTAAGGCAATAATGCATTCATGTAAATGAATAAATACATACGAATTAAATATAAAGTACATTTGTAATATCACATATATATATATGTTTATATTTTTTTTATGGAATTTATATTGCACACACACATACACAGAGAGAGAGAGAGAGAGAGAGAGAGAGAGAGAGAGAGAGAGAGAGAGAGAGAGAGAGAGAGAGAGAGAGACGATTGTTCCTTGTATAGTATACATTTTTTCTTTGGATGTGTTTGACACATCGAAATTGCTTAAATATTCTTTTTGATCATATCATACATAGTTGTTTGTGGCAGCTGGATGAAGTGGATTCAAGAATGGAACACGTTTAAGAAAGAAAATCCCGATTATCCACTGTTACAGATAGCATACGAAGACATGAAAAAGGTAACACCCTCTGTAGAAGCGTACGGTATAGGATTACAGATTCATTTTGAGGAACATCAGCGATGATAAATCTTACAGCTTAGCTCTCTCTCTCTCTCTCTCTCTCTCTCTCTCTCTCTCTCTCTCTCTCTCTCTCTCGATGTGTGTGTGTGTGGGGGGGGGGGGTTACTAAACATCATGATACTTTACTGTAATTTCTTATTCGTTCTCTGAATGAAATATACAGTCTAGTGCTGTTAATTGTAATAATTGTATAATTGCAGAATCTGACGGAGAGTGTTCAGAGAATATCGGACTTCCTTTCTTTGAATTCTCCACCGCAGCTGATTGGGGAAATAGCAGGGAAATGTGAATTTGGCGTTATGGCAGCCTTTAAAAATTCAAATATTCCACAAAATATGGCACTAATAACAGACACAAAAAATAAGAACATTTTTTACAGAAAAGGTTTGGTATTTACTCCGATAGATATACTCTATATCAACCTTTAATTTCATGTCTTGATCTCGTTAATTTCATAACCTGGATTTCAACTGATAATATTGAAATTTGATATGTGTATATGTACCAATTATTTCCATCGAAATGAAACTGGTTTACCATTTCTACTGCAGGAGAAGTTGGAGATTGGAAAAATCATTTTACTGTGGCCGAAAACGAGGCTTTTGACAAGATCATGGAAACTATTTTACCACAGCTGTGATTGAATATTACTTACGAGCTATAACATGGATATTCAATAAAAATGTTTTAAACTGTCGAGTGAAGTTGAAGAAAAATAATTTGATACATCACGTGTGATGTGAGCAGGGAGGGGGTTGTGTTAGAATGTAAAACATAAACGGTACCAATTTTGATGCACTATACAAATTTGACGGGTCCAAGTCTCAGTAATGGATAGCGATTCAACAATAGAAGTGAGAATAGTAGTGTAAAAGTGAGGGTTCTACGCCAAATTGTACTATAGCGTCTCCCCATAACGCCTTTCTGAGCGGGAGGCATCGAAAATGACGTCACAATTGAATGGACCATCGAGGATCAAAGGGAGTTATGCGACACCGATCTATTGTCATTGATTGAGAGGTCGATTCTTTAGGGGTGGGTACATGATAGATGTACATGTTGCCGTGATTGAAAGGGGGTCATATCACATTACCTCGGTACTAGGATGAAGTACGGATAAAAATTTGCTGTGATAAAATTAAGAAATTCATTCAAAATTAAGGATTATCTCCCTATGCATAGCTCTGATCCTTTGCCGGATTTGGCTCCACTGTTTGGTTTTTTTGGTCCTTTCAGCTTCCAAGTTTGTAATTATTACGAATTTCCAACATTTGTGACTTGACTTGCTGTTTTTGGTAATTGTGAATGTTATTTGTAAGCAGTTTGGTAAGCAGTTTAGTAATAACTGTTTGCACTTTGGCAAAAATAAGCAGTTTTCTAGCAGTTTGGTACTCCATATATGGCACGGTGAATAAAAACAAACAGTTTCGTATTCCATATATGGCACAGGGAATAGGGTCAAAGGTTAAAGTAATCAGTTCCTTAGCAGTTTTTAAGCAGTTCAAATGAATATTCATGGATGAAGGCTTGTAGAAGTATCTAATATAATTTTTTCGGCCAAACTAAATGTCTGAAAACTGCTAAGGAACTCTGAAGGCAAAGAAACTGCCAAGAAACTGGTAGATGAATGCTCTTATGCAAATGAGACATGGATACTAATGATGCTTGTTAATGGTTAAGGAACTGCTAATTTTAAGTGAACTGTGAAGATTAAGAAACTGCTTGGGGAAGGCCTTCCACTTTGACATGGGATATGGCAGGACTGAGAATCCAACACAGAACCTGCAATTTGGTACTCTACCCACTGACTTGTCCATGTTGATATTCATTGTCCATCTGCTACATCAAGATAATTCTATATTTATTTCTTCATTTTTATATCTAGGTATTTCACATTAAAATAAAAGATGTAACTTGATTTTCATCAAATGTAAATGTGTATACATGAAGAAGAAATTAAGATCATGCAAATTTAAGCATATAATTATGAAAAGGTCAAGATAACCAACAGTATTCAATCTCGTAAATCCTATAGAAAATACAAATCAGAGAGATGGACAAACACGGACCCCTGTTCATACCAGAGGTGGGATCAGGTGCCTAGGAGGAGTAAGCATCCCCTGTCGACCGGTCACACCCGCCTTGAGCCCTATATTCCGATCAGGTAAACGGAACAACCCGTAGTCAGATTCAGTTTGCCATGTACGGCCTAATAATTGGTATGAACCACATCAGACAGCATTTGACTTAAATTGTACTGGCAAACTAGATCGTTATAACAACCATAAAATTTGCGAAATGTTGACTTTAGACGAAATGTACAAACCCCTGTATCATCAACTTCTTTGTGACAGTAGCCCGCCTCGATTTAAAAACTGATCATATGCAGAACAAGCTCTTGTGTATCAATTGATTGATTGATTTTATATTGTTTAAAGTCCCGCTCGAGAATCTGTCACTCATATGGAGACATCACTATTGCCGGCGAAGGGCTGACAAAATTTAGGCCTATGTTCGGCGCTCATGGCCTTTGAGCAGGGAGGTATTTATATTGTGCCACGCCTGCTGTGACACGGGACCTCGGTTTTTGCGGTCTCATCCGAAGGACCGCCTCATTCAGTCGCCTATTACAATAAGCAAGGGGTACTGAGGACTTATTCTAACCCGGGTCCTCACGGATCTTGCGTATCAAATCAGTTACTACATGTAATTATATTTGTAGATGAATTAATATTTAGATAAATTTCATGTTAACTGTTATTGATATTGTATTACATTTTCTAAAATGATTGTAACACCTCGATAAAAAGATGACGATATAAATATTTTTTTAAAAAAATACCAGAAAAAGACAGCATTGTATGGTGGGTTAAAATGTTTGAAGAGGAGCAGCAGTACATGTGTTAGATTGATGCGAAAAGCCTTCACAATCAGATTTTTTAAACAGAAAAAATATATTATCAAATAGTATGTATATGCTAAAGGCATCATACTTGGAGGTTGATAATTTCAATGAAGATTCGATTCATTTAGGATTAAACACTGTAGTTTATGGGAAATGGCACTCTTAAAGGTTGAAAAAGCATACGCATGACTATACTAGGTGACATTAAAATAGCTCTTTGAAACAAACTTACACAAATCGTATTCATAGTGTGAAATGTAAATCTGTACAGAAATATTACAGTCTAATTTTCCTGTTTGTGTGTAGGTTACATTGTAACAAAAATTTATTGGATTATCAGTATTTATTATTGCCACACCTATCTATCAAATAGAATGGGTTTTTTTCTCTACACACATTTAAAAATTGGAAGACAAGATAATTAATTGGTATAGTGGCATTATAGCTGTCACCATATATTCTTGCTCAAACAATGGCCCTCTTTTTTAAAAATACAAAATATTGCATGTGTAATTTTAGAAAATACATATACATTCATTCCACTTTTTAGAAAAATTAAATAAAATGTATTTCCTTGAAGTTGCCAAATCCACCCTATATAATAAGATATTTTTTTAAAATAAATATTCTGCATGACTGAAAGAAAAGGATTCCCGTTATTTCTAAATTTGGCTACGCTAGGATAGATCCGCCACAAGGTACATTAGATCGGGCTCAAAATTTTGAGAATTGTCACAGTTGCAGATGATCTATAACAAAATAACGATCTTGCTAAATGCTTTTAATTTGTGAATCACTAGACCGCCTTTATGCATCTAGAGGGTTTGTATTGTCGTTTTGGAAGAAAGTTTGGATAAAACATGACAAGTTGCTATTTTATTTGGTTATTCTCAAAGTTACGATTAGATTACGTGTACTGGTATAGCACACGTAAAGTTACGCTTACTTCTGACGTAAATCTACGTCTACGACTGTTCGTGAAAACCGTCACACACGCAAACGTACGTTACATTTGTATTTACGTCTACGTTTGCGTCTACGAACTTTCCGCAATCATCGTGGTCTGATTGATAAGTATGTAGTAAACCTATGGTTGATCGAGAGGGAAATTCCTAATAGAACTCCCATAGTTGATATTAAGGTAAACTCACTCTGAGGTACACACCGGACCAATCAGATAGCATCAATATCCCTGATGATTTGATGATATGATTTAGTAACAATTTTAATGAAATCGGATTCCTCATACTTTAGCAGTAAAACAACCCCTAAAAGAAAAAGCCTAGTGGTAAGGACAACCAGTCCTAATGCTTTTCCAAATAATATCATCATAACGACCATATAATTTTAAAAAAAAAACACCTGATTTTAATAAAAGAGACTTGTGAAATCCTTGTTACATGAACTTGTTTAGTAGTAGTCCACCACGGTATAGAAATTGATCATACTCATAACATCCCATCACTGTCCATCGAATCAGTGGGGGAGATATGAATACCATATACAGCTGATAGTGGAATATTCCTTCATATATATTGGGAAGTTCACGATGGAGAAACTGACATCGTAAGCTTTTCATAAAGTTGGTTGAGTTGTTAGTTTGTCGTTAACATCTATGTCAGTAACATATCCAAATATGAAACAGATGTGGTGTCTTATTTCGAGTTCATGTTCGTGGTATTATACGAATTAAAATGAATATCATCCACAGAGAACACGTTGTATATGTATAAGGATTTCATTTAATTCTAAAGAATGCGTAGTAAAACAATGACAGAGGCGACGTCAGTACCCTAATCTCCGTAGCAATGGCAGACACCATCTACACAATGAGGGTGTCCATGGTGGCAGTGGTTACGACAGTCATCTTGACCGGTACAATCTAGAACAGAAAATACATCACGCCATAAAACTGTGAATGTACTCACCTTCCAATGTAAACACTACGACAAAAGGCTCACAGGCCTTAACGGTCACCTGAGTATCAATGTCCATACATCAAGGAGTCTCATATTTGTATTTAAACCTCATTCTGGAGTCTTTTGTTCACTGCTTTATGATTTTTCTTAATATGCATACAAGTCCCATTCAATAACAGTAGAGAAGATTTTAAAACTTCCGTTTTTTGCAGGTTTGGCCCCAACCATGAGGCCCTGGAACGCTATGATAATAAATTTCATAATTTACAATCCTCTTATCCCCGGAGAAGTAACAGTCCTGTGATTTACAATTTACGTCCCCTTGTTCCAAAGAAGTTTCACACAAAATTTTGGAGGAATTCAAATGGTGGTTATCAAAGAGTTAAAAAAAATTCATTTGTTAACATATTCACTGATCATTTTGGTCCAACCCTAATACCAAAACCCCTACCAAGATATTTACAATTTTGGTAAATAAATACCCATTTAGTTTCAATTTGGTATCAATAGCATTAAATATGTTTTCTAAATGTTTTACACATGAATACCAAGTTTGAAACCACCCTGGAGTCAGCACCTCTATCCCAGGGATCATAATATTTATAATTTTGGTAGGGGTCTTCCTGTTTTATATTACTATGCATTTATTTTTCGTACAAATGTGCAGTTCTACAGAAGAAGAGTTTGGAAAATTAATCACTTTTTTGAAGTTTTGTTTCCGCCTATAGGGCCTAAGGGGGGGGGGGACAGAAGTTCTGAGATTTACCATTTCTGTCCGCCTGTTCCCAAAGATGCGTCATACCAAATTTGAAAAGAATCGGAAAGGTAGTTTTGAAGAAGTTAATTGATTGATTGATTGAATATTGTTTAACCTCCCGTTCGAGAATTTTTCGCTCATATGGAGACGTCATAATTGCCTGTGAAGGGCTGCAAAATTTAGGCCTATGCTCGGCGCTTTATGCCTTTGAGCAGGGAGGGATCTTTATTGTGCCACACCTGCTGTGACACGGGACCTCGCTTTTTGCGGTTTCATCCTAAGGACTGTCCTATTTAGTCGCCTCTTAACGACAAGAAAGTGGTACTGAGGATCTATTCTAACCCGGATCCCCACAGTGAAAAATGTCCAATTGTTAACGCATGACGGACGCCGGAAGCAGCCGACCTAAAACATGATTTCATAACATGAAACACAGTCACAATGTCCTACACTGAAACAAGAAATATCTAGCATCAGATAAGTGTAAACAAACAGTGATCTAGTATGGTACATACTGAAATACGAACTATATGGGGTCACAGTACTTAAATTCATAGATCAAAACAATCATCGTGTCATAAAGTTGCATATATACATGCGAATTTATACTCATTTCGACCGGTGTTGTCAATACAGGTACGTCTATATTCATCTGATGTGGTCAATACAGGTATAGCCCTATACAATGCATGACTCGTGCTGATGATCCAGATACATTTGTACTGTGAGTACTCACACATAAGTACTAAGTTTGCATTATCGGTAAAGGTACACCAAACTCACCTTGGCCGGTATTTTCGGTGCAGGTGCATATGTCATGAATGCAGTTGACAGACCCCGTGGAGCAGTGGACTAGATGACAATCATCGTCATGGTCACAACTCTCACAGTACACTGATAACAAACAGAATTAGTCATAATGAATTAATCACTTAGCGGACAGTGAACTATTCAGTAAGCGAACGCGGTGATATATTCAGTGACCGAACAAAGTGATTCAGTGAGTGGACACTGTAATAATTCACTGAGTGAAACGAAAATATTCAGTAAGCGACATAATAAATTATCCAGTGAGGAAACACTTTGACATTTTCATTGAACAAAAACAACGAAATATTCAGTGAACAAACACAATTAAGTATTCAGTGAGCGGACACGGTGAACTATTCATTTAATTATTCAATGAGAAAACACTGTCAGTAAAATATTCAGTGAGCGAACAAAATGAAATATTCTATAAGCGGACACAGTAAAATATTCTTCAAGCGGGCACAGTGAAATTTCATTGAGTGGACAAAGTGAATCAATGAGAGGACAATGAAATATTCAATGAGAGGAAAGTTATTAAAATACATTTGAGCCGACATAACGAAATTTTCGGTGAGTGGATATTGTAAAATATTCAATAAGCGAACACAGTGAAATATTCTATAGGCGGGTACAATGAAATATAAAGCGAGCGGACACAGTGAATTAGACGGAGAATTATTCAATGAGCGAAAACAGTTAATTGAGGGGGCACAGTGAATTACTCAATAAACGAATAGAGCGATATACTCAATGTGTGAGCGCAGTGAAATAATAAGTGAGCGAAAACAATCAAATATTCAGTGAGCGGCACAGTGAATTATTCAGTGAGCGGCACTGTGAATTATTCAGTGAGCGGCACAGTGAATTATTCAGTGAGCGAACACAGAAAATAATTCAGTGAGCAGACATAATGAAGGATTCAGTAAACGGACAAAGTGAAGAATTCGATTCGAGCGGAAACGATGAAATATTAGTGAGCGGACACAATGAAATACACTGTAAGCGGGTACAATGAAATATTCATTGAGCGGGCAGAATAAATTATTCATTGAACGAGCACGGTGAAATATTCCTTGATCGTCATTCTCGCTGAAAACGATGAAATATAAAGTGAGAGGATACAGTGAAATACTTTGGAATATTTATTTAGCGGGCAGAGTAAAATATGCATTGATCGAGCACGGTGAAATATTCCTTGATCGTCATTCAGTGCACTTAATCTATTTAGGTGTTTCAGTTAGAAGTTTTCAAGGATTGATTTTTTTTAAATGACCAATTGCAAAAGGTCTTAAAACATACATTGAACAGGAAAGGGTAAATACACAAATCAGTACACAGAACTGTAAAAGCGACTAAATGATGTTGTACCTGTTGCAAACAAAAATACCAAAATATAAGTCCACTTCATTGTCCTATGGTTTGATACCTTACGTCTGGCAATATCTGGTGCTTGCAATATTCCTTATCAGCCGGATGATTAACTTGTAGGACAATCATATCTGGTAAATATAGAAAATATGTGCTATTGTCGTGACCGTCGATTATTTGGTGTCTATTTGAATGGAAAACTTGTAAGTACCTTCAATATAATGCTATCCTGACCTCCACTGCCTCTATATCAAACAAAATATACTAGGTTTGGTGTGCTTGCCATGATTAGTTCTTAGATCTAAATTTAGGGGGAAAATAAAAACTCTATTCGTCGATCGTAATATGGCAGAGTATCATTGAGAAAATAGATATAACTATGTAACACGGATCCGAGGTGCCTGAAGAAAACAGCACACACACACACACACACACACACACACACACACACACGGAGAAAGCACTCTACACAAAATTATGCCAAATGGAACATTCCACTAAGTCTTGACTAAAGGTCAAGGTAGCAATTCTGCATCCTGTTAATATACATATCTTCGTCGTAATTTGATTCAACACAGCAAAATGCAAAATTCGTGAAATGCAAAAACGTGCATTCAAGATTTCAAGAAACTAATGAACCTTCACGCCCCATTTCATAACTAACTGAATGACAAATAATCAAAGAGGTTTTTCCTTCCATAATAAGAAAGCTACATGTGATATACGGTATGAAATCAGTGGAGAAAAAGTGTGGCTTGTAGAATGGTTTTATATTAAGTCCAGTAGTGAGTTTGACAATTGGACCCCAAAATGAACAGGGTTTTTCTCTTGATAACAAAGCTACATATGAAGTATGAAATCAATGGAGCAAACAATAAGGCCTATAAAGTATCTTTTTTCTTACGAAGTCCCATAGTTACCTTGACCATTTGACCGCTAAATCAGTAGTGTTCCTCCTCTCTGGATAAGAAAGCTACACATGAAGTATGAATACAATGGAGAAAACTAACCCGTAGAGTGTCTGCAAGCTTTTTCTATTAAGTCCTATGGATCTCTAAATAAACAGGGTCTTTCTGTATTGGTAACAAAGCTACATCTGAAGTATGAAATCAATGGGGCGAACATGTTGGTGTTTGGAGTGCTTACAAGATTTTCCTATGAAGTCCTATACTGACCATGCCCTATGACCTCTTGACCATATCATAATAAAAGTCTTTCTTGATAGCAAAGTTATATACGAAGAGCCAAATGAATGGAACAAAAAACGGTGGCATGTAACGTGTTTACAGGCTCTTCCTATGAAATCCCCTAACGACCATTTGACACTAGATAAGAAAGCTACACATAAAGTATAAAATCAATGGAGTAAACATTTTAACCTGTATAGTGTCTACAATCTTTATCTACAACGTCCCGTAGAGACATCTGACCTGTTAACTCTAACGTCGATAGGTCCTTTCTCCACTGTTAACAAAGCTACATATGAAATAAGGAATCGATGGAGCAAAAAGATATAGCTCGTAAAGTATCTAGAAGCTTTTTTTCTGTTAAGTATAGTTGTGACCTTGGCATTTTGACAACAAAATGAATAAGATTCAGGGTTCTCCCTCTCTTGATAACAAAGCTACAAGCATAAAATCAGTGGATCATAAAATGTGGGCTGTAGTTTTCTAAGCTTTTGCTATGAAGTCCCATAGCAGCCTATACCTCAGACCTTTTGACCTTAACATCAATTCTTTTTCTCTTGATAACAAACACAAAGATGCATATAAAGCACCCATTGAATGAAGCAAAAACTGTAGCATATAGAGTGTCTACAAGCTTTCTCTACGAAGTCCCGTAATGACCTCTGACCCATTGACCTTGACGTCAATAGGGTTTTTCCTCGCTTGATAACAAAGCTATATATGAAATTCGAAATGGATAGAACAAAAATATGTGGCCTGTAGAGTGTCTAGAAGCTTTTCTCTGGGAAATCTCTTGGTGACCTTGAACTTTTGATGCAAAATCAATACCATTCAGGGTTCCCTAGATAACAAAGCTATACATATGAAATAAACGGAGCATAAAATGTTGGTTGTAGTGTCTACAAGCCTTTCCTAAGAAGTCCCGTGGAGACCTTGACCTTTCAACGCTAAACATATAGGGTTCCTCTACCTTTAATAGCAAATCTACAAGTAAAATACGAAATAAATGGAGCAAAAACTATGGTCTGTATGGTTTCTACAAGCTTTTTCTATGAAATTCATATTGACTTTGATCTTTTTAATCCCATATCAATTGGGTTCGTCTTCTCTTGACAGCAAAGCTACATGTAAAGTATGGATAACTAATGGAGGAAAAAATGAAACATTGAAGTGTTTACAAGCTCAGCGTTACACACACACACACACACACACACACACACACACACACACACACATCCTCCTCCTCCCTCCCACCCCGGTCGCAATAACCCAATGGTTGGAGCGTTCTCCTCATAACCGGGAGGTGTCGTGAATTCGAGCCCGCTATGGCCGCTTCAAACCTATGACATAAAAATAGGTAGTGATTGCACCTTCGCCAAACAATCGGTATTTAGAAGTGAGGATCACGGGTTGTTCAGATATGACCTTAAAAACGGAGGTCCCGTGTCACGGTAGGCGTTGGCACGTTAAAGAACCCTCCATGCATAGGGCAAAATCTGTGGTACATCACCTACAACTGTTGACGTCTCAATATGAGGGAAATAGCCTCGACGGGATGTAAAACAAACATTCTAGCCCACACACGGACGGACCTGTTACTATATCCCCTCTCACAATGCATTACGAGGGGATAATCAGCGTATCAATTTATCACCTCAATTCATAAACTGAAGTCCGTAATAGCTCCAAGTGACTGAAAATTGTAAAACTGTCTGCACATTCCCTTATCACAGCCATTTTGACCAGTGCCACTAAATACCCAAATTAGATTACTTATTATAAGTCGCAAACGCCTTTTTTGATGTGATTTGGATAAAAATAAACATAATAAAAGCTGTGTATCTTTACAAAGACTTGTTATTAGTATAATGTATGTACTATAATGAATGATTATTCATCAGAATTAATATTTGAGACTTTTAATCGTTATGAGTTCTTAGATCGTTTTTGGGTAATTAGTGACACTTTGATGTCATCGACAAATTTGGGGACCCTGTATATACAGTTCTATACCTTTACTCTTTAATAGTACATTTGAACCCAAATGATATCATGGCCTGTGGAACAATACAACAAAGCGCGTTATAATATAGACACTTTAGTACGCTTAACATTAAAAATACATAATAATACATTAAATCCGTAAATAAAATTTAATGGAACCTGTACTTGTGAGTAAAACACAAAATTTCCTAAAATACCTTATAACGAGTTCAGTGTTTTTGTCCATTCTAAGTAAATAACTAAAAATGCAATCTTCTGTCATAAGCTACTTCAAACCAGTGAGTTTTAAGACCTTTTTTTAAAAGCGGAGATTTTGAAATGTTTAAGACATGAAGGTAGAACGTTCGAAATTGAGGTGGCAGGGCAGTCAAATCGGCAACTGTCGTAGGTAACAGTTCTAACCTTAGGAACGTCCAAAAGAATTGAATTCTGTGATTGTAAAGATCTGGGAGGCGAGTATATTTTGAGAAGATCGGACAATTAATTTGGAGCACGGTTGCTCAATGCATTGTATACAAACAAAAGTAGTTTATATTGACTTCTGTATTCGACAGGAAGCCAGTGGAGATTTTTTAAGATTGGGGTCACGTGATCAGATTTCCTGGTACGAGTTATCAGTCGTGCGGCGGTATTTTGGACTTTTGTAGATTGTTCATAAGTTGTTTATTTCTACCGTACATCAATGAGTTTCCATGATCGAGTCGGGAAGTCACAAATGAATTAATCAAAGTTTTACACGCGTCATCTGTGATGTATGGACGAATGCGACCGATTTTCCGGATGTTATTGAAGCATGTTCTAATTATAGAACTGCAGGTTTTCTCCATACTCAGAGTCTGGTCGAAAAAAACCTCCAAAATTCTCTACGAAAGGAGAGTCACTAAGTGAGCTTTCGCCAGATCTGAGATTGAATGTAGAAACGTCCTTTATTTTATGTTTTGCACAAAAGAACATCACTTCAGCTGAATGGCGTTTTTATACTAAAACTACATTTTATATTCTTAACATCCATGATACATAGTGTTCATCCCTTTTTATTTTTGACATCTACCTTAACAATGGTAGGGCTTGGTTGAATGCTTAATTGAATGAGTTGCCCCGAAAATGATAGAAACATCCATCTACTGAGATTACGTTAAGATTTTGTTTTCTTTAACCTTTTAAAGACACCATACCCAAAACTATTTGATTCATGGATGCAGGATTAGGTTCCTGATGGAGTAGCTTGTTCAAATATACGAACTCATTATCATGAATTTCCCATAAGTTCTGAGACACATCAGCCCCAAGAGGTGAGACAGTTTTATAAATGGTAAAGGTATAACCGAAGAATTGCACGGTCATTTGATTGGCCATGTGAACAACCCGTCATCTATATGTCCTTGGTTCTCCTCCTCACCGCCTGTCACCCTGATTAGGTTATTGGCTATGTTCAGAGTGGGAAATCTTGATACCAGGGCAGCAGTAGTCGAAGTGGCCGATGGTAGCTTGAGGTTCTGGTATAGTCATCGTCCCTGTTGAAATCTTAAAGGGACATAGAATCCATTCGAGCTGAGGATTTTTAAATTCTAATTTTTCAGTGTTTATAAAGCTTTACTAAGTTATTTCTGATGGTCAGAAAATATTAATGTCAGTTATCAAGTTAAATGGGAGATAATATAGCTCATAATTATTTGTTATGTAAACAAGGCTCCTGTACTGTTTTTGTTTATAAAGTTTATATATACTAGTAAACGTTTCGTTTAAAGCAGATTTTTTTTAAATTCTGAACACAACTAAATAGTTTGTCACATCTCATTTTGTTTTAAACATGGTATTTTCTATCACGCAATATATATGTAAACAGAAACATGGCACGAACCTTGTTTACATAACGAAGAATTGCAAGTGCGGTATCTCACTTGTAACTCAACATCAACATTAGAGATACCTTAGTTAAGCACTATAAACATTAAAAATGGGGGGGGGGGGGGATGAAGTTTGAAACTTTTCAGCTCGAATCGTGCCAATACAATTTCAACACGACAGTGACCGATCCTGGCACACTAGGACGAGCATATGAATGATTGTCTTCTTTTCTGGGCGCCCGTGACATATGTCGCCCAAGATGACACCGATAGATTGTAAAATAAATTCCGAGATCAAAATACTTGAATGTTGATGAGGAAAGAGGAATTTTATTTTATCTAATTCAGGAGGTACTCGAGAGGAGGGAAGAGATTTACCCGAGAATACAACTGCACATTTCACTGAACTAATAAAAGTTCCTAACCTTTGTAGACCTGATTAATTTCTGCACTGAATAAATTGGGTTATTCTTATGAGATAAACTGTATTTTAAAATTGGTTATATCCATGTCAAGAATTACTGGGATATCTCAGTTTTCATATTCTTTGTCTTCGGAAAAATGGATTTCTGCAAGTATCCCTGCAACGACCTTGTTATAATGTAAATAATCTGTATTAGAATACTCTGTGATCTAGGAGATCCGAATTTTGACATGAATAAATTGAAAGGGAATGCAAACCCCCTTTTTTCCGTATTACACGCCACACGTGATGAATGCTGAAAATGATGTATTTCATTACGCTATATTCATAAACGTATGTACAAAAATAACAACAGAGAGCAAATGAAAAATATCAATATTCATATTTGATTTATGTCAATATTTCATTTTGAAAATTACTTTATTTAAATTCACTTCTAAAAACAAGAAACTTGAAAGAGTTCAACTATATATCCATATGTCTTATAGAAGTTCGCACCTGATATTGTCATTTTTTAAGTATATTCTTAATTTCTATATCAAAAAGGATTAATGAAATTAGAAAAAAAGTAGGAGTCATACTGCTTGTATTTGAGCTACATTGTGTTAAACTTGACATGAATACATGTAGTGGTATAAATATTGACAATATATGAGCTAAATTAGAAACGATGAAATTGTGAAAATTAGAGCTTTTTGACGGAACTATCCTTCCGCCACAAAATATAGTCCTTTCAAAACCCTTTAGAAGTTTGAATTGACATATCACTTTAACTGGATAGAATTAAGTAATAAATGCATGGTAAGTACTGAACCATTACCTACGCAGTTATAGTATGCAGCGTATATTTTGTGCTCAAAATTAAGGAGTTAACTACCTTATTATTATTATCACACACACACACACACACACACACACACACACACATATATATATATATATATATATATATATATATATATATATATATGCCAAATTCTTCAAGGCACATACTAAGATTCCAGAATACCTGGCTACAACTGTAATGTCTACCTACAATAGACGTCACACATATCGTTCATGCATATATCCGGCATTTAAATGTCAAACAAAATCCAGTGAAAATAACATCTGCAGAAGAATGAATTCATCCGTGAATATCAGACAAGAGGATTTGTCATGGGTTATGATGGGTTTTTTATTTATCACATACACAACCACATTACTGCGACATAACAAATAAAGGGGTTAGTGGGTTGATCGCAACAGAATTAACCCAATAAATTCATCATCACGTTCTTTACAGATATTTAAGTAACATCCAGGACATAATCTATCGTTATGAATAAAGAACACTCTCTGTCGGCAGTGTTCGGGAATAACCAGTAAAGAGCACGGTCTAACCGGACATCTGTAACGCGCTATGTAACGCCGTCTACCACCATCATAACCACTTTCGGCATAATTACCCCCTGGTCGATGAATCTGACCTAAAACAATATTTTCATATAATTAATTATACAATTCATTGTATATTTTATGTCAATTTACTCATTTAAAATTCTTAGTACTTTAAAAAAAAATTAAGGATATTATACAGACTATGAAGCTTACTACTACATCTACAAAGCATCACTATGTCAGATGAAGTTCTGCCAACAGAAACGTGCAAAATGTTCAAGCCATGCCCTTAGGTGTCACAGACCGTATGTGTCATTTCGTTATAGTGTCTGGGAAAGGTGGATATCGATGGGATTTCGTGTAATTATTTTAACATTTCTCTTAAGTCGAACTTTCGAAAGTAGAGCTGCTCAATCTTTGTTTTGTTTTTAAAAATTGTTTGCTGATTGATTGTGTGTGTGTGTGTGTGTGTGTGTGTGTGTGTGTGTGTGTGTGTGCATATTAATCCTTTAATAAAAAACATAAATGCATTAGAAAGTATTAATATTTCTAACAGTAAAGACCGAATCACTGAAGTTAAGCGTATGAACAATACCGATCATATGGCGTCTGCATCTCAGTCGCACGTATGCAAAATGAAATCAAAGCTTTATTGCGCATTCATTTCTCAAACATCGTAGAGACCTAGAGATGTTGACTTTACATCTAATGTGGAATGTGGTTAATATTACCACACAAACACAAGAAATCAAACCAAATATGAGAATTTTCAACAAATCTTCATTCCGTAATTGTACTCGCAATTTCTCGAATTGACAACATGGCCGACTGGCACGGTTCACTACCTTATAGAGATTGATTATGATAATGATTATTTAGTGTGTAAATCACTCCCAGAGTGAAATGATGCTGAGGACATCAAAGTGTGCGGCGGACCATTCATAAAGTGTACACGTTACTCCTATCACCCACTTCACAAAGCTGGCACCGGTTGATATAAACCGTCCAGCGTTCCGTGGAAAAATCGTGTTAAATTAAGATGGATTTGCAGTTAAACAGTAGAAAATACAAATTCAATTTCGACACAATTCAAACCAATCGAGTTTGATTATTCTGGGACACACACACACACACACACACACACACACACACACACACACACACACAACAAATATGTTTACCGTAGAACAAATCCGTTTTTCAACGAATTTGTTATATCTGAACTAAGAGTTCGCTGTATACGTATAGCGAATTACGCTTATAGCAAATTTTTGTAGAATGTCCGCAGAAATATAAAAGAGTTTTAATATATATATATATATATATATATATATATATATATATATATCACTATTTCTTCGGAGAGTATGTTCTTAATAAGTATGTTCTTAATCTGCTTAGCATACTTGCCAATTATAACTAACAAAACATTCTTTTGTAATAAATATGGCCAAAGAAGTACTTATCTTCTATCAAATTCACAGCAATTAGAAGAAAAAGTAGGATTAGAGAAGTCATGTTTATATTGGTATAATTCATTTGTAATTTACTCAGATTGGATCAACTTGATGATTTCTTGCTTTATAATACCTTCGTTCAATCGTAATTATGACATAGATCGGTCACGGACAGAGGGACACGTTATCAATCAAAACTTTCCTCCGCTGTGTCCCTGGCCCCCATTTGTCGCTAACGTCAGCATTACACCATTAGCGCAATATAGTCATATATCATTTATTTGCTTTTGTTCTTCAGATAATAAGTACAAGAAATAAACGATCAGTAAATTAATCTATTTATAATGAATACTACAGAACATTTAAACTTTTAACATTTTGCGATGTAGTTGGACATACTCCGGATGCATTCTACAATGCTAATATTTTTGTTGTTGTTGTTTAAATTGACAAAATCAGGTTATGCCAATTAAGATGCATCAACATTATTAAAACTGCATTTAAAAGGGCAGAATATTCCTGAATGAATCATTATTTTAAAAAAACAGTAAGCTCGGCGAGACAATTCAATATTATGTATTGAACCACACGCAATGTGATACTTACAAAATAAACAAAACTATATATAAAACGATATTTACAAATAGATAGATATGCGCATAGTATCTGACTTTAAAAACAATCCAAACTGTACGTAATGTGCCATTTACAAAATAACCTGTTCATAATATGACATTGACGAAATAACTCAAATTGTTCATAATGAGAGACTTGCAAAGTAGATGGGACAGTGCATGACATGTTATTTCGGAAATACTTTCTTCATTCTCAAATACTTACTCTGTAAGCAAGAAAATGTAGGAAAACTACAAAGTTTGAAATGTGTGAAGAACCCATTGACGTAAGCAATATTAACTGAGATCTAACCGTATTACAACATTGATGTCAATGTTTTTAAATGAAACTTGCTGAAATTAATAATATGAATTATAGTACTCCCGGCTATATCATGTGTTACTGTCGCTTTCACGAACTCTAATATGGCGCAGTGTTAGTAAAATTCAACGGAACCTAACATTAATGGTACGGGATCCGAAGAATGTTAATGCTGCTCTTCATTAACCTACATCGTTTAGTCTGTAACTGTAAAAAATAAAATGCACATACCATTAGGTTGCCATATCTCATTATGAAACCATGTATAAATGATAAATATTACTGATATTAGTGTAAATATCACTGAATTAACCGTGTCTAAATAATGATAAATGCGAATTTCAATGCTATCAGCTCGTAAATGCTGATTTGAATGCGAGTAAATGTGGATTTGAATGCGAGTAAATGTGGATTTAAATACTAGTATATGGTAGATGGGAAGTTAAATACTAGTATTGGTAAATGTGGATTTGAATACTAGTATAGGTAGATGTGGATTTGAATACTATTAAATGTGGAATTGAATGCTGGTAGATGTGGATTTGAATGCTGGTAAATGTGGATTTGAATACTAGTAAATGTGGATTTGAATGCTGGTACATGTAGATATGAATGGTTGTAAATGCGAATCTCATCTGTTAAAATAATCGTACTGTGTTCAACAAGAGTCTACGCACATTGTAAAGAAAAGACTATTATTTCAATTGGCAAAGAAGTTATCGAAGGCAAATACTTTCGAAATGTCAATATTGCATAATGAATTTTAGATTTCTTTGCTTATCGCGGCAATCAGATGTATTGTTTAGCTGCTGGTTTATGTTACGCTTACAATTTGAAACACGTTTTATAATGCATTAAAATTAAAACTGTTTGTACTTATTCCAGACCTAAGGTCTGAAGCGATTGTTTGCAGTGAAATTTCTCAATATATAGGGTTATCGTCAACATTCTGTATATTAACTAAAGTTGTTCTGGCCATTCTAACGACCACAACTGTGTCCAATTTGCCAGTATATCCTACGCAATTTAAGAATTTGAGATCCTTCATTTCCAAATAGTATGAAAAGGTGAAGATAAGGAATATTGATTAAATTTTTAACTCTTATATAAGAAATACAAAATAAAGAGTTGGAAAAACACGCGCCCCTGAACATACCAGAGGTGAGATCAAGTGCCCAGGAGGAGTAAACATCCCTTTAAGTATCTATGATGTCGATTACTATAAATTTACCAAAAATGACGAAAGACGCACTGATAGGTCCCATACAATAAACGAGGTCATTCTTGACCTAAAAAAAACTAGCCTTGTGTATATTACACGACTACGGTATTTCCCTAAACATGATCTTTCACCTGTCACGTTGTGACGTCACAGTGACCATTGTGCATGCCAGGAATTACAATTAATGCTATTTTGAGATGCACAATGAATGACGTACAACCTTTTTTAACCAATGGTGGTCTATCTGTGTGACTTTGTGTTTTAATTCCGCACTATAGAAGTTGTATATAAATACGTATCTTTTGTAAGATTTTATTACGAGGTATCTCTGCCATGAAGTATCTGATTCCAGTTTGCGTTTTTCTCTTCGTAATTACTACCGAAGGTAAGAAACACTCGGTTGTCTGTAAATTCAAATATTCACTGGATATCCAGTTACCAATTTTCATAAAGATGATATGTGATAAAGGGCTCCAATTGTCCATCGAAATTGACATTCTGTCTGTTAATCAACATAATGATGCATTCTGTGCAAAAACCTAGGTGAAACGTTGTGCCATTTGCAATAGAATAAAAACTGACGTAGAACGTAATTATAAAAATGATTGATTGTATATTCTTTAACCTCTCTCTCTCTCTCTCTCTCTCTCTCTCTCTCTCTCTCTCTCTCTCTCTCTCTCTCTCGAGAGAGAGAGAGAGAGAGAGAGAGAGAGAGAGAATTTTCACTCATATGGAGACGTCACCATTGCTGGTGAAGGTTTGAAAAATTTTGGCCTATGCTCGGCGCTTACGGCTTCTGAATAAGGAGACATCTTTATCATGCCACACCTGCTGTGACACGAGGCCTCAGATTCTGTGGTCTCCTCCGAAGGACCACCCCATATTTAGTCGCCTTTTACGACAAGCAATGGGTACTGAGGACCTACTCTAACTCGGATCTCCAAGAGACATTATGACAATGAAGTTTCTTAGTCAATGTTAGCATGCAATATCAAGTGGTGATTTTGCACAGTTTCTCTTGTAAAAATATCGAGCATAAACATGGACTGCGTATTTCTAATATACTGATAATTCTAGAAAACATACGTAATAATTTTGTTTGTCAAAAGCTGCACTTCATGTTTTCTGAAAGAAAGATGTTCTCAAAACTCAACATTTTATCGAACTTGTAGTACAATTGAAAAATGACGTAAATGTGTATGCTATTACTTCTCTTGACCATACATATCAAAGACAATTATGTGCAACTGAATGGGACACAATCTCTTTTAAAGCTTTAATATTATGAGTTTTCTAGGAGGACAGAAAGGCGATTATACGTACATCCTTTAAATTACAAGGTTTTGAAATTCATATACAATTATCAATTTAAAATGCTTTTAAAACTTCCAATCAATGTCCTAAATAATACAGCTGGCCTTATCGACTCAAGTTGATGATCTGGAACCTCTGTCAGAAAACATTCTATTAAAACATTCTATTCCTGGTAGTTATTTTTGCTATCGAAATGTATGACATGTTATAAAATGTTGTTAAATTATATCGTTCTAGGTAGACGATATGGAGAGAAAAGAGTTCCATTATCACCAAAGGGCTTTTTGGGAGGTCCAAAGAAAGGATTTGGAGGGAAAGGAATCATGGGACATAAAAAGAGGACCGGATTTTTGGACGGTTTCCGAAGGAAAGGATTTCTTGGGGGGTCCACGGAAGGATTCAAGGAGGGTCTGATAAAGGACAAAGGTCTCATTCCAGCTATACCTGACATTATTCCAGTAAATCCCGATATCATTCCAGGAAAAACTGGAATTATTCCAGGCAAATCCAATATCATTCCAGGAAAACCTGGAATTATTCCAGGGAAATCCGATATTATTCCAGGTAAACCTGGAATTATTCCAGATAAGACTGGATTAATTGACGCCTGTCCTCCAAGGCCATGTCTTCAAACGCAAGAATTCATTCCACAGGATTGCCGTAGACCACAATTTTTCCTCCACAATGGACGTGAATGTCCTGACTGTGATATCGATATATGCATAGGCGGATCTATTCTTCCCAATAATCGAGGAGTGTGGGAAAGTGGTTTAGGACCGCGTGGCTCTGTAGGACCTGGGGGACCTATTGGACCTAGAGGAAATTTTCCAGGAGATCTTGATTGGCAGGGTGTTCCCGGTGTTACACCGGCAATAAACACTCCAATCAATGGTGGTTTATTTCCAGACCTGCCGTTCGCTGGAAGATTTGGACCTGATCGGTTTAATACAGGTTTAAGTGGTGTTAATCTGTTTAATGTTCAAAACAGAGGACAGTTTGGTCAGATACCAGGTATAACAAGATTTAGAGGTCTTAATGATTTTGACCAATCGGGAATCCAAAACGGAGGACAGTTTGGTCCAATACCAAGCGTTACAAGAAGTGGACTTGTTAATCGCCTTAATGCTGGATTTGATTTTGATCCCTCGTGGAACACAGGGAATGTGGGAGATTTCGGTATCTCATGGAGAGATAATACACTACCTATCAGTACTCTATCCAGCTCAATCTAATCATTGCATACTGTGATATCATTATTGACATTGATATGCATATGAAATCCAATTTGTAATAAAATGTTCATTGTGATGTTTAGCTTCATTATTTTTGTGGTGAATGTGTACCTATGTATTTGAATGATTTTAATGCAACAAAAAACTGCGATAAACTATGACTACTGATAAGATATTATTAGTCTTAATTTATTTGGGCTTTAAAATCGTACATTCTGGTATGAGTCACCCGATCACTGACCTACATTTACACTAAGTAACTCTAAACTATGAAAACCTAGTCGACATAAAATTACAAGCAGCGTTATATGATCTAGATCTGGAGTATCAGTAGTGTACAGGTCATGTTTCAATGTATATATGGTTTTTGCAGTTGAGTTAAGCTCCAGATTTGATATTATTCATGTGCTGCATTTAATTCATAGGTCGTTCTTTAAACACTGAATATGAGCGCTGCAGTACAAACCCTCATCAAAAGTGATGATATCGAATGATGACAAATCACATACATTCCATAGAGAATACAAAATCCAGAGTAGGGCATACACCGACTCCTAGATACACCAGAGGGGGAATCATATAGAAGGAGTAAGCATCCCCTATTGACCAGTCACGACTGCACAGCCATCGTGAGACCTGGATCTTTTTATATGCTCGGATAAAGCAAGTAACAACATTGTCTTTGTTTGTAAAAGTTACTATTATAAATGTCTTTTAAATGAACTGGGATTTACTTCAACATCTGGGAATCCTACTCGAAGGAATCTTACAAAGGATGAAATTCTTCATAATCATCTTTCAGTTTAAATACTTTTGACATTCCTAAGAATCAGGGTCAGTTTGAATTACCATACCTTTATTGGATTCCGAAATTACATAAAAATCCTTACAAACAAAAATACATTGCTGGTTTCAGTAAGTGCTCTACCAAGCCTTTATCTCTATTACTAACTAAACTGCTAACAGCTATTAAAGAGTCACTGCAGAGATACTGTTCCACTACATATTCCAGAAGTGGTGTCAATCAGATGTGGATTCTCAAAAACTCTAAGGAACTTTTGGAAAATCTAAAGTCTCAGAATTTTTCTAAAATTGACAGCATCAAAACGTATGATTTCTCCACACTTTATACAACAATTCCTCACGATAAATTAAAATCTAGACTTTTTCAGATAATAGATAATTGTTTTTTGAACAAAAATAGCACTCGAAAATACAAATTTCTAGTGATTGGAAAACAAGGTACATATTTTGTCAGACACCACTCCGATAGCCCGCACAAGTACTCTGAAGCAGACATTAAGAGTATGCTTGGCTTTCTTGTAGATAACATTTACGTAGTGTTTGGAAACCAAGTCTTCCAACAATCCACTGGCTTTCCCATGGGCACTAATTGTGTTCCCTTATTGGCAGACTTATTTTTATATTGTTATGAAGCGGAATTTGTTCAGAAACTATTACAGGATAAAAACAAAAAACTTGCCATGTCCTTCAACCATACATATAGATATATTGATGACGTCTTATAAATCAACACTCATAATTTTCATAATTTTGTGCATTTGATATATCCCGATGAACTCGAAATAAAGGACACTACAGAATCGGACGTGTCTGCTTCATATTTGGATATTTTACTTAATATTGACTCTAATGGCAGACTGACAACTACATTATATGACAAGCGTGATGACTTCAACTTTGCAATCATCAACTGTCCATATCTATGTAGTAAAATACCACTTTCGCCTGCTTATGGTGTGTATATCTCCCAGTTGATTCGATACGCGAGAGCATGCCATGCGTATGAGAATTTTTTAAAGCGAGGTCAACTACTGACAAAAAAATAGACGTTGCAGGTTTATAACGAATCTCGTTTGAAGTCATCATTTCGCAAATTTTACGGTCGCTAAAATGACCTTGTTTGCGATTACAAAGTGTCTCTGGGACATATATTGAATGATTTGTTTCATACCCTTTGTTAGACTGTCATTTTTCATACTAATTTCGACTAAGGGCTCATGGCGGGTGTGACCGGTCAGCAGAGGATGCTTAATCCTTCATGGCATCTGATCCTGCCTTCGCTTTGTCGGAGGCCCGTGTTGCCCTACACTCGAATTTATAACAATACTGTCAGCACCCAAGCATGCAATCACAGTGTGTTAATCAATATAGTTCGATGAGATTAAGGTGGCTCCGTAGCTGAGAGGTTAGAGCATCATGCTTAAGATCACAAGGCTTCTCGCCTCTCATCGGCGCGGGTTCGATTCTCGCTCGCGCCGATATATGTGAGAAAGTTTGCCAGTTTACTTGCGGAAGGTCAGTGGCCTCTTCCCGGGTACATTGTATCTGGGATCTGTCTTCCACCAATGAAAATCTGAACGCCACCAGATAGCTGGACAATTGTTGAATCAGGCGGAAAACAAGAATCAATCAAACAATGGCATTAAAGGTAAAGAATAAGAGCTAGAGCTCTCTCTCTCCCTCTCTTCCTATCGCCATCAGGGAATCGGAGTGGTCCATATTCAAAATGTAAAGAACGGTCTAAAATAGGTATGACACACGTCAGACACCATTCAACCTATCTACAGGTTGTATTTGTAAATAAGATTATTATAACGACCTTGAAATTTGCGAAATTATGACTTCAAACGAGGCTGTTGAAAACTCTGTTACATCAACTTATTTTGCAATAACTTGCATCGTTTCAAAAATTGCTCATTAACAGAACATGTTTTCTAGTATCGAATCATTTGAGTCATCAACATAATATCCAATGATTTAAAGAATGACAGTAATATAAAGTAAGTTGGGGCAGTGTACGCGTTATAAACCATGAGCCAGTTTAGCGTAAACTGTCCCAACGTACCTTATATCGTGCAATGTTTTCATTCCTTATAATCTAATTCAGTAAATCACGTTTCAGTTATTTGATAAATAATTCTCAAGGAAATGGAATTTTAAATGATCACGGACGAATATTGCTGTAGTATCAAAATGGAATCAACATTTAAACGTATTGTGATGTCACAATGTCACATAGCGGGGAGTAAACGGTAACTTTGTTTATATATATATATATATATATATATATATATATATATATATATATATAAACTGTGCCAATATGATGCACTAAATGCGCATTTCGGCAAATAATGTCTCTTCAGTGATGCTTAAATCAAAGATGTTGGAAATCCGAAATACGAACAAACTTGGAAGATCTGAAAGAACAACAACAACAATAATAAACAAAAACAACAACAAAATCTGGCCAAGGATATATCAGAGCTAGACGATATAAAGGATATTGATGATGCTGAATGAACCAATCAGATTGCGTGTTACAAGTAAACCTAACCCTAACTCTGATGTAGAAGCTGTTGTCATCGTGTTTGTCATAAAGATGGGTTGTCAATTTACCATTCATATTTGTGTGCAATAAAATATCTAACTATGAAGCAGATATGGAAAACTCTTTGCTGTCTTTTATTTATAGTTCACTGAATTTTCAAAATGAAATTTACATTTGATATTTACAATCTATTATTTTGTTCCCAGCCGTTGATATAGATGTGCTGCATTCAACAAGATTCATATGTACAATTTGTCAACATTTCCGTCATATCACGAGAAAATGGCTACCATTAAAATTAGTAAAGACATCGAAGGTTAAGAAAATGGAAGCGTAAATATTGCATTATGAATGTCAATTTTCCTTGCTTACTTTGACAATTCAATGCATTTTTAACTGCTGAACATTTTGGTACATGTACAATTTGAAGCATATTTTATTATGCATGTCACGTCACACTTTGTGTTTGTAACATGACACGGAAGCTTTATGTAATGTAGGCGATAATTTCTTTTTTAAAAAATAATAAGACGGGTTCAAAATCTCGATTTACGTCTTATTAAAACAGAATTTGCAGTTATATTCATTCTACAAAGGTTCGTCTGTTGCATATTTGAAGGAAGTTTGTAATCAATTAAAATGTTTATCAAATGTTGAAAATATTGAATACCTACTATAAAGGGAAATTCCTAATTTCTGCTCATTTTCCTTCCATATCTATTAAGGATTCCTGATATCAAAATAAACTTACTTCTCTGATTTAAAATGATTATCGCAAACAATAACATGATTACCTTTATTCATCTGGCATTGATTAATTGGATACACTAAAACAGTTTGTGG